>JARBWK010000007.1:132939980-133357480 GCA_030556195.1 Anolis apletophallus
GGGAAGCCAACTGCCAAATGAGAGGGGAGGAGTTATGTTCTAGTTGAGAGTGTCCTAAGGACTGAAAGAGAACGGTCCAGTGTTAGTGTGTGTCTTAAGGTCTGCTAGTGAGCAGTCCAGTTAAAGGGTATAGAGACCCTAGTTAAAGTTGCAGGGGTTTATAGAGGTTTAGTGGAAACCCTATAATAGGTCCCCATTGTGTTATGTAACAGAAAAAGTTGTGCCTCTAAGGAAGTTTGAAACCAACCAAGATTGTACCCATTTGTGTCAAAATAAATTGTTTGCATCTTAACAGGAAAACACCTCTCCTGATTCTTTTATTGGTGGTGGCCCTCAAAGTCCGTGGTCAGCCGGATAAATGGTGGCAGCGTGGTCAAGTGGTCACTGAGAAGTTTTAAAACTCCAGTCAGTTAAATGGTGAAGGGGTGAGACAGTACCCTGCCAATAAACGTGAAGTTGCTGAGGTAACTTCGAGGTTTCCTTGGATTGGAGGTCAGCAGTGTGGACATAGAAAGATTGTCCAGTCTGAGGCCGGTCAAGAAGTGGAGTGGTCACATATTGGCGGCAGCGGTGGGATCTTTAAGAGAGGGTCCACCCTGTCCAGCCGGTTGATTTGAACGTAGCTTCACCGCATGAAGAAATAAATAAATAAATAAATAAATAAATAAATAAAATAAAGGCAAGAAATGAAGATTTTGAAGTCTGTCTTGAGAAGCAGTATTGGAAATAGGATCAAAATGGATTCATCCATCTCAAAATGTAAAACTATGTAAACACCACCTGCTGTTTATGCACAAAACCCACACTCCTGATAAAATGAAACCATGGTCTGATCATTTTCCAATGACTGCTTATAAATTTAGCAAGTGGAAGTCTTTCCATTCATTCATTCTTTTTCTACTTTTTTTCCCTTGGCTGTAAGCTTCCCCAGTCTGTTCTCATTAAGGTCATGGCACACGACTTTGTAGTAAATTTGGAATTTGCTGAGTGAGAAAATGAAGATTTATACAAAACTAAATTGAACAAATGGTGAATAATTGATTTAACTTGACCTGACAGCTCACACTGGGCTTGTAAATAATACATAACTTTAAAAAAAACCATGGTGATAATTTAGTATTCTTCATTTCTCAATTCCTCTCACTAAAATACTATAGGGATTAACCAATCCCAGGCCAGCTCTACAGCAGGCACTGGTTTTGCTTACCTTACACATTTTAACACGCTCATCATTCTGTTAGTCTTTCTTGTATCTTCTCAACCATATGGTGTTGAAATCCATTGCTGCTTTTCAGCAGAGATGTCTTATCTTGAAAGAATTGGTAGTAAAGCTTCAGTGGAGAGGGTTGTTGTAGGTTTTGGGGCTATATGGCCATGTTCTAGAGGCATTCTCTCCTGACATTTCACCTGCATCTATGGCAGACATCCTCAAAGGTTGTGAGGTCTGTTGGAAACCAGGACAATTGGGTGTATATGAGGGTTGAATTAAAGTAATGCTTCGACGTTCACAACTCCTCAACAGATGGCAGTACTGGTATGTGGCAGGTACTGACTTGTTCAGTAGATTCTCCTCTACAGATCATCAGAGAATGCAAGCTGTTTATGGTGATTGTGTTGATGTGAGTTCTGTGCATCATTAGGTGAGTAAGTTTAAAGATGTTGAGGTGGGAACATGTGACTTGCGTGACAAACAAAGAGTTGGATGTCCTGTGACGGCAACTACCGAGTTTCACAAGCAAAAGGTTGACAGATTGATTCAGGACAATCATTATATCACTCAGAAATTTCAAGCATAATCGGCATTTCACAAGAACGTGAGGGTCACATTATTGCTTTGCTTAGCTATTGGAAGACATGTGCACAATGGGTACCCAGGATGCTGACACTGGTTGCGGAGACAGAGTGTCGACTTCTTCCATGACGGCTTCATAAAACTTGTTCATTGTTGGCAGAAATGTATCCAGTTGTCTGGTGAGTATGTGGAAAAGTGAATAGTGGTAGTTAAAGAGCACATTCTATGAATGATTTCTGCATTTAATTTATTAAAATATTCCCATCCAAACCCAAGTAGTGAAGGTGGGTTCATTCAACCCTCGTGTATCTGTGGAATGTTCAGGGTGGGAGAAAGAACTCTTGTCTGTTGGAGGTAGGTGTGAATGTTTCACTTTGCCACCTTGATTATCATTTGATGGCCTGACAGTTTTTAGATTTGATTTGCTACTGACTGGGGAATTCCTTTGTTGTGGGATGATTAGCTTTTCCTGATTGTTTCTTGTCTGAAGTTCCCCTGTGTTTGAATAAAGGTGTCTTCAGTGGAGACACCTTTTCTCCATGATAATAACTCTTCTAGAAATACCAGGGAGACTTTGGTTGTGCTTTTCCTGCATGGCAGGTGGTTGGACTAGATGGCCCATGTGGTCTCTTCTAATTCTATTACTCTATGAATCTATGATACTGAGGGGTAGATTTTTTTCGCTTCCTGTTGTCTCACCCCATGTGTAACTATGAGTCATTTGCCAGTCAGATGTCTGTAACTCAGGGACTGTCTGTATTTGGATTGAGGCAGGGGGCATCAAGGAAAACTAGGAGCAGTATGGTATATTTCACAAGATGACAATGGCAAATCATCTCAGAGTATTCTTTTCCTAAGTATTGTTCACATTCCTGTCTCTTACTCAAGTCTAATTCTTCTTTCTGAATGTTCTTTAGAGCAGCGTTTCTCAACCTGGGGGGTCGGGACCCTGGGGGGGGGGGTCATCAGGAAATCACAAAGGGGTCATCAAAGACCATCAGAAAACACAGTATTTTCTGTTGATTTGGGGGTTTTGTGTGGAAAGTTTGGCCCAATTCAATCATTGAAGGGGTTCAAAATGCTCTCTGGTTAAAGGTGAACTATAAATCCCAGAAACTACAACTCCCAAATGTCTAGGTCTATTTTCTGCAAACTCCACCAGTGCTCACATTTGGGCATATTGAGTATTCATGCCCAGTTTGGTCCAGATCCATCATTGTTTGAGTCCACAGTGCTTTCTGGATGTAGGTGAATTACAACTCCAAAACTCAAGGTCAAGGCCCACCAAACCCTTCCTGTTGGTCGCGGGAGTATTGTATGCCATAACTGGTTCAATTCCATCATTGGTGGAGTTAATGTTAATGCTCTTTGAATGTAGGTGAACTATAAATCCCAGCAACTACAACTCCCAAATGACAAAATCAACCCCTCCCCCACCAGTATTCAAATTTGGGTGTGTCGGGTATTTGTGCCAAATTTGTTCCAGTGAATGAAAACACATCCTGCATATCAGATATTTACATTACAATTTACAACAGTAGCAAAATTACAGTTCTAAAGGTGCAATGAAAATATTTTAATGCTTTGAAGGGAGGAACATGAGGAACTGTTTTAAGGGGGTCACAGCATTAGGAAGGTTGAGAACCACTGGTTTAGAGTCTCTCAGGCAATGTGGTGGTGACTACTGTAGTCTCAAGGAAAGACCAAATCATTTCCCATAAGCCTACAGTGAGTACAATATCAAATATTTAAAAGAATCCACTGCCATGCTATTCAATGCTATGGAATTCTGGGATTTGCAGTTTGGTGGGGCATCGGTCCTCTTTGTCAGAAACAACTTCATAAACGACAACTCCCAGAATTCTAAAACATTGAGTCATGGTCATTAAAGCAGTGTCAAACTGCATTTTACAGTGGAGATACATACTAAAACTCATTTGAGGTGTGTGTTAAAATTAAGTTGCTGAGATGTGACAGTGACTAAAAAATCAGCAATCTTCTTCAGCAGATTTGAAGCAAAGGGGCGGGAGTATATCTGAGAGAACTAGAAACTGGGATACAAAAATAATACAAAGGCAAGACAAAAATATATACAAAGCACAGTATTTTATGAGCAAAAGTGGCAAAGTAAAGCTAAATGAAAAGGTGCCTTGAGTCAATCTGACAAAAGTGATTAAAATCAAAGCTGGGAAAGTTACTCCAACGACAGCAAACAGACAGCTGGTAATCAAAAGCAGGACTACAGTGCAAACCACATTATTTGTAATGTAAGCAATGAATATAGATAAGATACCTAATCCCATTCCTTGCTTTCCATCTAAAAGGCACAGCTAATGGCATTTTGAGTACACAGTACTTACAGGCAGGGAAGAAATGCCGCCCTGCTATGACAGCTTCTCATTTCCAGATGCCACTTTTGCCAACCAGAAGCATATACTAGGATTTTTCTAAAAATTGAGACCCAGCTGAGGTCTAGAAAAGAAACTGGTAGAACTGCTATTATTCCTTCTCCACCCCTGTCTATTAAGACATACAAGCACCATATTTGTGGCCCTTCCCCCTCAAAAACAATGTTTTTGGCACCTACTTTTTATTTTCTATGGATGAAGCTCTTGCCTTTCACTACTCTACTCAGAGAAGGAGATTTAGAGGACAGGTGGTTCACATGAAACGTTTCCTTGATTTAAGTCTACTGGGAGGAGGCTGACAGCCATATAGTGATTATTAGCTTTCACAGTGTTCAACCTTATTTCTCTCACAATTGGCCGCAGCAACATCCCATCGCACATCAGGGAGGCAATGCCAGCTAGCTTATAGAGTCTATCAACAGGTGTAAGTTTAAGACTTTCTGTGATTATTCTACATGCCTCATTTAGTGTTACATTCAATGTGATGAGGTGGTTAGACATAGAATAATAGAGTTGGAAGATACCTCATGGGCCATCCAGTCCAACCCCCTGCCAAGAAGCAGGAAAATTGCATTCAAAGCACCCCTGACAGATGGCCATTCAGTCTCTGTTTAAAAGCTTCCAAAGAAGGAGCTTTCACCACACTCCAGAGCAGAGAGTTCCACTGCTGAACGGCTCTCACAGTCAGGACGTTCTTCCTAATGTTCAGATGGAATCTCCTTTCTTGTAGTTTGAAGCCATTGTTCCACGTCCTAGTCGCCAGTACAGCAGAAAACAAGCTTGCTCCTTCCTCCCTATGACTTCATCTCACATATTTATACATGGCTATCATGTCTCCTCTCAGCCTTCTCTTCTGCAGGTTAAACATGCCCGGCTCTTTAAGCTGCTCCTCATAGGGCTTGTTCTCCAGACCCTTGATCATTTTACTCACCCTTGTCAATATCTCCCTTCAATTGTGGTGCCCAGAATTGGATACAATATTCCTGGTGTGGTCTAACCAAGGCAGAATAGAGAGGTATCATGACTTCTTTGGATCTAGGCACTATACTACTATTGATGCAGGCCAAAATCCCACTGGCTTTTTTGTCACTGCATCACATTGTTGGCTCATGTTTAACTTGTTTTCCACAAGGACCCCAAGATCTTTTTCATACGTACTGCTCTCGAGCCACGCGTCCCCCATTCTGTATCTTTGTTTTTATATGCCTGGTTTTTCTGCTTTGTAGCTGAAATAAATTGATTTGCTACATGCATGTGTTTGCATAATGCTGGTTCAAGCATTCCACTCTATCTCTACCATAATCCATGAAACCTCATTTTGTGGCACCCAAAGCTTCTAGACCCATGTGTAGACCCATTTTTACCCCAACTTGTGTAAAAATGCTGCACAGTGCAAAACGTATGTTCTCCCATAAACCCTTAATTCCACAAAGACTGCCAACAATTTCACCAAATATGAAAGTATAGCCCCAACTTTTCTGAAAACAAAACCAGAGGTGACTTAAAGTAACTTCTGCTCTCCTCAGTGTAGCCCACGGGGAGTCATGAGTGGGGAGGGTTGAGTGATTCACCCCAATCTAATAATCTCTGATAATGGCAACAAATATCTCCCCTCCCAAGATGGTGGATCCTAGCAGCTGCTCTCTACTGGGATCCTTTATTACAAATTATCCATCATTATCGTCACATTAAAGATCCCAAGATAAGCTTTGATGCAACCCCTAGGGTTCCTTGATATATAGAGTTAGAAATCCTCTGCCAACTTCTGTTTGAAATCAAAAGGGGAAAATATTAATTTTGATGCATCTGAAGTTTAATAGCTGAGGAGTTATCAAGGGATACTTTAATTGCAAAAGGGAGATATGGGAATTAGTTCCTCCTCCACTCAGAAATGAAGCATCTTATTTTCCCTTTCTCCTGTTCCTTCTCTTCCCAGGTTATACCACTCTGTTGGGAGCTGGTTCTTGCTGTTCTCCTTCCCAAGAATCCAATAAAACTAATTTAGTAGCATAATATTTACCAGCCATGCTTCCTCTCAAAATGTACACATGGGCCTATACTTTAGAATCCACTGAGAAACTCAAAAGCTTTCAGACAGCCCACACCTGATATAATTGCAAATTTGCAGGAGTAAATGATTAGCTACGCAGTCATCCCAGTTTGCAAGTTGGAATCTCAAGACTGTTGTAGCATGCTGTCTTCCAAAAGTATGAGGAAGCAATTTAACTTTCAGAGTAGGAAATAATTGGCTGGATACACGCTTGGCATCTGCCATTCATTCAGAAATTATTTATTTATACTTATCAAGAGATTTTATTTTCCGCACTTCAAATGAAATGTTTTTATGGTAGGACACACAACTTCCACATTCAAATGGCCTCATTAAAATGCAAAGCTCCAGTAAGAAAGGAAATAAATAAATAAGCAGATAACAAAACAGGGAGGGGGAGAAATCTGTTGGAATTCAGTGCTAAACATTTTCTTCTTCATTAGAGAAAACCAAGGAAAGGGCCTTTACCTGGCCCCCAAAAGATGACGTACTTGGAGAAGACTATTCAGTGGATGAACTGACCTATGCAAACATATCAATGGTGGGCCGGGAACAATGAACCAGAAGCCAAAGAGAAAAGCAAGTGGGGTACATCATAAACAAAGGACAGTTGTCTCTCCACATTTGTGGGTTTGATTTTATGTCGATTGCTATATTTGTTACCACCTTCATACCCACCCTACAAAAGATTCAGAAATGTTCTCCTTGGGTTTCGTAAGTCCACCAGCATTATTCTATGGTCACCTTTTGATAGACATTGACAATAGAATCATGTTGCAGGACCGGCAAATGAGGGATGCAGCCTTGTAGTCACTGCATAGTCATGATTCAGGTGCTACAAAGAATAGTCTGGGAAGGATGTGGCCTTGTAGATGCTGAATGAGTTTGATTGAGGTACTACAAAGAATGGAGATGTATAATAACCTTTCCAGATAGAAAGTGGCATAAAATACTAGAAGCATTTTTCAGTTGTCAGCTGACTGATAACTCATGCTTTTAGGTTCCAGTTTAAGCTATTGACTGAGGACTGGATCCACATCTGAGATTGGATCTACACTATCCTATATCATAGAATCATAGAGTTGGAAGAGACCTTGTGGGCCACCCAGTCCAAGCCCCTCCCAAGAAGCAGGAAAATCACATTCAAAGCACTCCCGACAGGTGGTCATCCAGCCTCTGATTAAAGGCCTCCAATGAAGGAGCCTCCACCACACTCTGGAGCAGAGAGTTCCACTGCTGAATGGCTTTCACAGTTAGAAAGTTCTTCCTCATGTTCAGGTTAAATCTCCTTTCCTGTAGTTTGAAGCCATTGTTCTGTGTCCTAGTCTCCAAGGAAGAGGAAACCAAGCTTGCTCCCTCCTTCCTATGACTTCCCCTCACATATTTATACATGGCCATAATGTCTCTTCTCAGCCTTCTCTTCTGTAGGCTAAACGTGCCCAGCTCTTTAAGCCACTCCTCACAGGGCTTGTTCTCCAGACCCTTGATCATTTTAGTCGTCCTCCTCTGGACACATTCAAGTTTGTCAACATCTCCCTTCAATTCCGGTGCCCAGAATTCAACAAGTGTGCTTCTAGGTGTAGTCTGACCAAGACAAAATAGGAGGGTAGCATGACTTCCCTGGATCTAGACACTATACTACGAGTATTTATGCAGGCCAGCATCCCATTGGGATTGTGATCTCAGATTATCTGCTTTGATAATCTGAGATGAACAGATATTTTGGGATCGGATCCTGGGATATAGGGCAGAATCGATCTAGCCTGAGATACATTTGGGGCACTTTCCTGCAACATTGAGTCCATGTGGATTTGCCTGGCAGTAGCAGTGCTTTGATTCAGTTCTGGATACGTGGGGATCCCATAGCAATTTCAATTTCCCATAATGTCCTAATTCATACCCCCAACATTTCATTGATGAAATTTTGAGGTGAAGAAAGTCAAGCATCAAATTGAAGTCAAGAGAGAAAAATGAGGGCATTCAAAAAGCAGCCCGAAATGTGGGATGACAGGGGACTAATTGGGACTGTCCCTGTCAAATTGGGGGTGTTGATGATACGGCTTTTGTGAGCAATATTTTTCAAAATTTAAAAGATGACTTTTAACAAATAATTGATAGATCCATTGCAAATTGTGTATTCATTGTTGTGAACCACCCTGAGCCTTTTTGGGAAGGGTGGTATATAAATCGAAATAATAAATAAAGAAAGAAACAAACAGATAAGCACTAAGTTTGACCAATGGGAAAATAATGTAAAGGACCAACTATATCACAACAGAGGAGATTGCCAGGTTGCTAAAGTCATACAACTGCCCATGGCTGTCATATGCCAGGCTTGTCCGAGTGTCAGGGACTATGATAGGGAAAACACATTCTCTGTTTCTAGATAGTGGAATCCTGGTTGCGTATTCTCACTAGACTCAGATACAAATAATTGATAGATCCATTGCAAATATTTATAAGCCTCACTGTTCAAACTGAAGATGTTCAGAGTAACATATAATCTGAATGTAGAAAGAGTAGCATTAATAATTTAGAAACAGCAGTGGGAACACCAGCACAATTTCCATAAAAACAAATAAAACTCCACCATGAAAAACAGATCTATGAATTCACATTAAAATGCTCGAGTCAGTAAAAAGAACTCCACCTGACACTAGAAAGATATCAGCACCTTTTGTGATTGTCATTTCAGAAAATCAAAGTTAGGAAATGTAAATGATGTCTGGGGAAAATGTGTGCAAATACATTCTTCTTCATTTTCTTATGTGATTAAAGCATTCTATTAAAGAACTGGAAATATGATTGACAAGTCTCAACATCTCTCCTTGCTTGTTATATATATTATCTATATAAATAAAAAATGTAATGTTCATTTGTAGGATTAACATAACTCAAAAACCACTGGATGAATTGACACCAAATTTTGAGACAATACACTTATCAGGCCAATGAGTGACCATCACTCATAAAAGCACTAAGCAACACATCAGAAGAGACTTAAAATCCAAAAAAAATTACACTACAACACATACACAAAACCACATAAATACACATATTTACAAATATATACACATACATACACACACACACATATATATATATACACACACAAAACACATATACACCGACTGGGCCACAGCAATGCATGGCTTGTGTGTGTGTGTGTGTGTAAAATAACTGTGTGTGTGTGTGAGTAGTAATGGTAAAGGTTTCCTCTTCACATTAAGTCTAGTTGTGGCCAACTCTGGGGGGTCGTGCTCATCTCCATTTCTATGCCGAAGAGCCGGCGTTGTCCGTAGATACCTCCAAGGTCATGTGGCCTGCATGGAGCGCCATTACCTTCCTGCAGAAGCGGTACCTATTGATCTACTCACATTTGCATGTTTTCGAATTGCTAGGTTGGCAAAAGCTGGGGCTAACAGCGGGAGCTCACACTGATTCAAACCACCAACCTTTCAGTCAGCAAGTTCAGCAGCTCAGCAGTTTAACCTGCAGAACCAACAGGCACCCCCCCACACACACAATGTAATTCATACATTTTCCTATATTTGCATTTAATTTAATAATTTTCTTAATTTCCATATATATATATATATATATATATATACACACACACACACATACATACATACATACATACATACATACACACACACACAAACATAATGTAATATATGAGGACATTTAGAAAATTATTAAATGAAACACAGGAAAATGTGTGCAATTTTCGATGCGATAAAAATAACACTATAGCGAAATTGTTGATGGGAGCACTTGAACAATTTTCTCCAATGCAGAACAATTGTGTTCATTCCAACATTGAAGAAGTCTATTTGCATTTCTGTGTAAATACCCCTGTGCATTGCACATGGATACACAATGCATATTTGCCTGTGCATCTGGGTCAGTTCTAATTGCACAATACTGCTACTCAATGCAAGGATTGAGAATAATTACGAATGCATAATATACCTAGAAACAAACATTTACATTACACAACTCCTATGTCAGAGCTTAGGAGCAAGAACAGGACGAAAATGAAACTTGGCAAAAGTGAGAGATCTTCCACTTCCCATCACCTCTATAGAAGACAAAACTTTCAATGGCTAGGTCTATGGTATAGACTTCCTCTGTTATTGATAGTAGTATGCTGTTCAATCCTAATTTCTGTTTCACATGGAAATCTGAGTGCTACTGTCTTAATCTTCTGTCTTGGGCTTCCCATGGCCAAATTATTAGCTGTTGTCTAAAGAGAATGCTAAATCTTGCTCTGCACATTCAAAGACCTCCTTATCCTTTAAGTAGTTACTTACATTCATTGGACAAAGCCTAAAGTAACGTGTTAGAACAAAGTGGGAATCATGCCTCCTGTGGGCAACACTGCACTCTAAATCGCTGCTAAAATGTTAGCAAATAACAATTGTCTTCTCTGTGCATTTCTATTCCCTTTGTGGAATGGGAGAGGCTGTCCTCCACGCTTGACTCCAATCCATAGAATGATTGTATATTGAAGAGGATGCTTCCATGTCAAAATTCTGGTCCTGAGGAAGTTTCTTAAAGAGATGAAACGGCACAGAAAAGCCAGCTCCATTAATGGTTCAGCGCTAAAAGCCGTCAGCAGTCTCTCATTTGGGAGTTCTGTTTGCAGTGCGTCTTTCCTCTTGAGGACACGACTGGGGCAGCCTCCCACCAGGGAGCCCTGTTTGTGGCTTGTCTTCTTTCGAGAGATTGCTACTACCCGGGCGTTTGGAAAGTTCGTCCCTGATCAACACTCTATTGCGGATTATTGAGCTTGTATGCTTTAACTGGTAAACTTTGCCTGGATATTACAAATAGATGAATATTATTCTCCTCTTGCTTATTCATCTACCTCTATTGTTTACACAGGTCCTTTTTCAATTTGGAAACCAGTTGCTGTGGACTATAGCCACGGACACAAAGAAACACCAACTAAGATACTCTATCATTGTTAAACATTCAGCGATTGGTTCCCTGGCCTCCATCGATGTTGGATACCTTGTGATATGAAGTATATTCTATTGATAATATGATATGTGATTGATATATATATATATACATACTGTATTTGTAAAAGTAATACTTGTGATGATTCTATAATTGTATTCTTATTATGCCCTATTAGTTTAGTTTGTTTGCATAAAGGCCCACATAATGTGCCTTAACTATATACCAACCTTTGTATTACTAATCTATTTAAGCTAAGTCTAGTTCTTACCGACCATTCCATCTAGCCCCTAAATAACAGTATAGGGTAGGCAAAAAAACACTCCTAGAACATAAGAGGGGAAAAATTGACCATTACTATACTGTCAATGGGCGGGAGTGGTAGGCAGAATGAGGGAGAGAGGGCTGGCCTACAACAAGGCCAGCCCCGCCTCCCTTACTGGAAATTTCCATAGAACCAACCAATCTCTTCTCTGGAGGGAGGAGACAAATTGCTCCACTTTGCTGGGGGTGAAGGGTATTATTTGATGTTTAACTGCAACCCAGCTTTTGCACTTTCTTTTTTCACCTTGGTTATAAGGCTACTCAGCTCCTCCTCACTTTCAGCCATCAAAGTGGTATCATCTGCATAGCTAAGGTTGTTAATGTTCCGTCCAACAATTTTAACGCCCTGGATTTGTCAAGCTCCACACATTGCATGATGTGTTCTGCATACAAGTAGAATAGGAAAGGTGAGAGTATACAACCTTGCCATATGCTTTTCCCAATCTTGAACCAGTCTGTTGTTCCGTGGTCTGTTCTTACTGTTGCTACTTGGTCATTATACAGATTCCTCTGGAGACAGACAAGGTGACTTGGTATCCCCGTACCACCACAATTTAGTATGATCCACACAGTCAAAAGCTTTAGAATAGTCAATAAATCAGAAAGAGAGATTAGCATATGCAATTTTTTTAAAAAGAATCTTTTGTTTTATTTTGCTTTCTTTTTAGGGTGATATCTCTTCCTTTCCCCTTGGTCTTTTTAAAGCAATTCTTCATGGCAGCTGCATTTGCGAAATGCAGGATTACCAAAAGCAATCCTTCTTTGCCATGTCCGCTCTGTTGTGTAAATCAGGGAGAAACAAACTCATAAAAACTGGGAGCAAAGAGAAGGAAAGCAAACATTTTTAGTGGAAATGATAGCCCATTCAAAAGAAGCCACCCTATCTGCCTAGCAAAATCTAACCAGAATTTCTGGGCCCATGGAATGGAATCCTGGGTATGTGTATTAAAAAGTAAGCCCCTTTGTACACAAAGAGCTGCATTCCTTTGACAGGATGTAGATTTCTAGTCTAGTATCTTATTGAGCAAACTCATGCATATAGGAGAATGACAAATCTGTTATGGGAATTTAAATACACATACTTTCTGTTGAATGGATGAAGAAATCTTTAAATTTCATTAAGTACTTACCAAAGCCACACCAAATTAAATTTGCAGTTAGTCTCAGTTATTGAATTGTTGTATTCTGAATTACAGCATAACCCTTGTATCTGTGGACTGATATCCATTAGGCATGAGAAAAAAGTTATGAAAATGATTCGTTTCGTAAGAAATTCGTAAGAAATGCTACTTTCGAGTATTTCCGCACCTGGAACGCCAACCAGGAAGTAGACTTCCTTTTTCGAACTTCGGGGGCCAGGATTTTCTTAAGTGTCGTTATTAGGTCGTAAGGGGAGGGGGCACCCTCCTTCTCTCTCACCACCCTCCCGCCTCCCTTGCCAATAAGTATTATGGCAAGGCAAGCCCTAAACTCGCTCCTTCTTTCGGCTGGAAGCCTGGAAAAATGTAAACAGAGAGGATTACTCAGAAGTAAATCTGCAAAGGAGGGCACTTTGGATGAAGGGCCCTCCTTGTGGATTTACTTCTGAGTAAACCTCTCTGTTTACATTTTTCCAGGCTTCCCTGCCTCTCCTGCCCTGCCAGGATCTAAAGCATCAAAGAGTATTGGGGTGAGAAACCAACCTAATGTATAATAGAATGAATGCTACTGTAAGTGCCTAATATTATAAGTAATCCAACTAGTCATACCTACATTCCATGCACATGCAATAATACAGCAGTAATAACAATAACAAGAGGTAAAATTCAAACTGAAGTATTCTGACTGGTCTCTCCTCATGCGGTGCAAACGGGCTCTTCTCTTATTAGCCCGGGAAATTACATATTCTTGGGGGTGATTTGCTGCAGAATCCCGGCTCATAGAGAAGATTCTGCAGCAAATCCCCCAAAGAATATGTATGTGTGTGCACCCAAGCAGAAAACGCTGGCTTTTCCCGGCTCACAGAGAAGAGCCCGTTTGCACCGCATGAGGCAGGGACAAGTCAGAATACTTCGGTTTGAATTTTACCTCTTCTTAGACCCATTGTTATTACTGCTGTATTATTGCATGTGCATAGAATGTAGGTATATGACCAGCCTGGGCAAACTTGGGCCCTCGCTCCCTCGGGATCGGGGTGAGATAGAGGCAGTGAGGAGCCAGGGGGGGCTTCTCCTCCTTTTCTTTTGCTGCTTCCAAGAATAGAATACCCCCTCCCTCCCTCCTTTGCTCCCTCCTTCCTATTTGGAGAGTCCCATCTAGAATTCAGTGTGATTTATTCAAGTTTTGGCCTACAACTCCCAGAAATCCCAGTCAATTTACCAGCTGTTAGGATTTCTGGGAGTTGTAGGCCAAAACCATCTGGAATGCGCATGCGCTGGCATACGAACTACTAACAAATTTCATTAGTAATTAAGTTACATTTTAGAAATTTTAGGAATTTTTTTTGTAAGTCTTCCTATTACTAATCAACCCCCAATTAGATTTTCGATTCCCTATTTTTGGGTTCTAAACCATGCCTAATATCCATGGCTTCATTTATTTACATCCTACAAAATATGTACTCTCTAGCCATTTTCTAGGTCCTCCAACATGACTTTCTAGTATTCTTGGGCCAGAAGTCCATCATTTTAATAGGGCTCAATATTATCCATGATTCCACTGGAAATATCCCCCCCTGCAAATAGGAAGTCTATCCATCTGGAATGCAGTCTTCCTCTTTTTCAATGGCCTTCCACATTGTCGAGCCTTGTTCTCTTTTTTAATGAATTCTCGTGATATGACCAAATTATCGCAGTCTCACTTTAGTCATCTTGGCTTGGAGGGAGAGTTCATGTTTGCATTATTCAGGGTCCCCTGGTGGTACAGTGGGTTAAACCGCTGTTGAACTTGCTGACCGAAAGTTTGGCAGTTCGAATTTGGGAAGCAGGGTGAGCTCCCACTGTTAGGCTCAGCTTCTGCCAACCTAGCAGTTCGAAAACATTCAAATGAGTCCCCTTCCGGGTTGAGAAGGGCGGCATATAAAAATAGTAAATAAATAAATGTGAGTAGATCAATAGGTACTGCTTCTGCGGGAAGGTAACAGCGCTCCATGCAGTCATGCAGGCCACATGACCTTGGAGGTGTCTACGGACAACGCTGCTCTTCGCCTTAGAAATGGAGATGAGCACCAACCCCCAGAGTCGGACACAACTAGATTTAATGTCAGGGGAAACCTTTATCTTTACTAGGACCCATTTATTTTCCTTTTTCACAGGTTATGGTATTGGTAGAACTATTCCCCACCACCACATTCAATTATTTTTCTCCTATCAGATTTCTCTACTGTCCATCTTTCAGAGCCATACAAAGAAATGGGAAATACAATGGCACAGGCATTACTAACATTAGTATTCAATGTTCTATATCCTGACACTTCAGGGCCTTGTTTAGTTCCTTCATAGCTGCCCATCCAAGGCCTAACTTGTTCTGATTTCTTTACTGCAGTCTTCATTTTGATTAATGATGGAAATATGGAAAATACTGAACTATTCCTATGTCTTCATACAAAATTCCTTGAAAATTGTGCTATCCAAATTCAGTTGGAAGGGTGAGAGGAGGGGAAAGTACAACCAAATATGAATATTGAATCAACTGTATTGGTTTCTGTGTAGATATTTGCTTGAATTTTTAATGAATATGGAAATTGAAAATAAAATATTTGGAGAAAGAAATACTATATTATTTATGTTGAATTTAGGAATTTTGGAATATATACTGTGTATATATATATATATTCATATTCATATTACATTGGACCAAACTGAATTTTCATCCATCCCTAGTGGACAGATGTTATGATTCAAGGGCAAGTTTCTTTGCAGAGAGAAAGGAAAGAGTTGCTTTCCTTTCTGGAGGTCATTATGTTTGTTCATGGCACCCTTTCCCCACAAATGACAACCCTATTTTCTAACTTCCCGGCATCCTGTCATCTGGTCTTTCTTCTCCTTTCCTGATAGGGATAAAACCCGGATATGCATACATTGCTGGACAGTGGCAGGATTTACAGGATGATAAAATGAGGTGGATTTATAGCAAACAATGTGTCTGTCCTTTGTGTACTAGATGTGAAATGAATTTTATTACCTTTTATTTATTTCCCAGGATGGGGGAGGAGGGGTGGCTGATGATGATTTCCATTCAATCCATGACATTTATGTACTTTTGTCATTTCCCCCACTCTGTTCAGCTGTTTTATTTTCCTTCTTCAAACAAATACATTTTGTTTTATTTTTAGACTGGACATTTAGAGCACATGTTTGGTTAAAAAAGTGTATAGCACATTTTGTGGTGTATAAACACTAGTCTCACTCAGGATGTTTATTACTCTGCTAAACACCAAGTCATGATTAGAGGAAGAGACTTTGGGTATTTCCTAAAAACATGAAATCATAAAGTTTGAAAGTAGTTCAGAAATAGTCTATTCCAGCCACATTAGTCCAACTCAAAAATGCATGACTGTAGTAGCCATCCATCCAGCCTTTTCCTAAGATCCTCACTCATGAACTCCACTGATGAACAGTTCATATCATGAATAAATTCTTTCTAATCTTCTGTCAAAATCTCTCATCAGTTCCCTTGGTTTGGGAGTGTATTTAGCTAAGCATGGGCAATCTATGTTTCTAAATGGTTCTAAAGTACTTACAAAATCCAAGGGTACTGGTGCTTTGCTTCTAAAGTGTTGCTAAAATTCTGGTGGTGAAAATTTCAGAACTCTAACAAAACTTTCAAAATTTCATTATTATTTCATTATTGGCTATTTTTATGACAAAACCAATTAGGAGCTGCCATTTATAACAAAATTTTAACAGTTTTGTTAGAGTTCTGAAATTTTCACCACCAGAACTTTAGCAACACTTTAAAAGAAAAGCACCAGTGCCCCCTAGTTTTGTTAGTACTTTAGAGCCATTTAGAACCATGGATTGTCCATGCCTAATATCTACCCAACAGTTTGATACTACAGTACAACTCCTTGAGGTTTCAAGTATCCACGTATGACAAAATATGCTATCTCTAGGCATATTCTAGGTCTCCCTCGAAAATACCAGCTCCATGGTACTTTTTGGCCAGAAATACTTCATTTCAACAGGGTTCTCTATAATCTGGAGTTTTGCATATTCACACTGAGTTGGGGGAATGTATCCCTGTAGATACAGAGGTATTATTGGCCTTTAACTGTCGTTGATTCATCCCAGTGAATCCTATGATTGTGGTTTAATTATGTACTAAGAAATCTCTGCTAGAGAGCTATAATACCATGGTTCTGCAGAATGGATTGCAGCAGTGGTTCTCAGACTCCATGTTGTTTTGGGCTTCAGTGCACCAAAATCCTAACTAATTGGCCATGTTGGTTAAGATTTCATAGAATCATAAAATCATAGAACCATAGAGTTGGAAGAGACCTTCTGAGCCATCCAGTCCAACCCCCTGCCAAGAAGCAGGATAATCTCATTCAAAGCACCCCTGACAGATGACCACCCAACCTCTGTTTCAAAGCCTCCAAAGAAGGAACTTCCACCACACTCCAGGAGCTGAAATCCAAAACATTTAGAGTACCAACTTTAAGAACTGTTGATTGAGTTTTGCCACTGAATTTGGCATTTTCCCTTAGCTCTATCTAGGAATTTTGCACAAACTCAGAGCCCTCTGAACTCAGCACTTTTATTGCTCCCATGGTACTTTTTTCATGATGTTATGTTTTACTGTGATATGTTTATATTTGGTTTGGTTTTTATTTTATTTCATTATGTGTTAACTCTGTGCTTGTCCCTTTGTAAGCCTCCTGAGTCCCTTCGAGGAGATGGAGGCGGGGTATAAAAATAAAATTATTATCATTATTTATAATATTATTACTGAGTTGTTTTTAATAATGTTGCTTATTTAATTATTTTTTTAAAAAAATCTTTTAATGATTCAGAAGTTAATTGTACTTTGGTTTACTGTGTTTAGTAAACTGCCTTGGATCTCATGCCAGAAGGTAAATGGGATATGAATTCAGTAAGTAAATAAGTAACTTTCTGGCATCCTGTCACACACAGCTTTCATATAGATGAGAGTTTCCTGATTTTGGAATACTTTTGTGCTGACTCTTATCCACATATGCATGTTCAGGCTGATTTTCACCTTTTAAATAGACATAAACTCTACAGGATAAGACTAATGCTCTATCTAATCCAGGGTCCTGTTTCAAACAGAGGATGAGGAAGTGTCTTTGAAAAGTCATAGGAGTACTCTATCCATTTTCCTACTAGTAAATTATATTCTAGAGCTGCATGTAGCTGCATGGCTAGTAGCCCTTGATTTTTTCCTAGGGATTTGTTCCCCTTTTGAAACCATCTAGGCTAGTGACTATCACTATAAATGGATTATATACTGATTAAAGAATTACTTTCTTTTGTCTATACTGAATCTCCATCAAATCAATTACAACAGATATGTAGAAAGAAGATGTTATGGTAAAACTTTTACCATCCTTCCACTCACTTGAAGCTTGGAAACTGGAGGGGCATCTGAAGATGGGCTGGTGGGAGTTTTTCAAAAACAGAAACCTCATCTATACAACCTCTCAAATTCCACATTACATTTGCCTTGATCTTAAAATGGGCACATCTACACTGACCACTTAGGTCAGATGGGCCCCGGATCAGCTCTGTTGCAACCGAATGGCACATGGAGCTGATCCAGGCCACCATAACACTTCCTTATCCCATATCAACCATAGTTGCAGGATAGGAGCGCAACAGTTCTCAAAGCCACTCTGTGTTTCATAGGCTTGTGCAGGCTGGGAACAGAGGATAGAAGTTAATTACCCTCCCATCTTCTGTGTTGTGGCAGTCTCCAGCTATTAAATGGGTCCTACCAGGGGCTTTAGCTCCCCCCCCCCCCAAATTCTCAGGGTGGTCCGTGAGAAGGTCTTACTATTACATTATTTAAACTGTTATTTTTAGTCATAATGTGGCCCGCTCACTGTTTTGTGTCATGCATGGTTTTATTTTAATTTTTATTGGTTGTAGTATTTTATAGCTTATGTTTTATGTAATTGATTATACTGTTTTATGTTTGATTTTACTTTGTTGTTATGTTGTTGGACTTGGCCTCATGTAAGCCATCCCAAGTCCCCATTGGGGAGACGGTAGCGGGGTACAAATAAAGTTTTTTTAAACTATTATTATTCATATCATGCTCAATATATCCCATATGCATGGGGGTATTGGGATAATGATACAAAAGGTTTGCTAGCATAGATCCTCGCTCACTCAGACTCAGCCCCCCCCACCAAATCAAACTCAGTCGTCATCGTCCCCCCAAAATCAAAATCCTGGCTACGGGCCAGGGGCCTACCTATCATCCATCACTTGTAGTGACATCGACTGAGGTAATAAGGTGATGGAAGGGAGAGGAGTAGGATTCCTCCTCTCCTCCCATCACCATCCTTCCACCTTGGCTAATGTCACTACAGGTGAAGGCTGACAGGTAAGACCCTTGTTGTGGCCAAAGACCACTGCAACATGGAAGATGGGAGGGGATGGTTAGGTTGACAGTCTAGTGGCGCCAAACTGCATTTGGTGCCACTGGGTGGACAGGACTCTCTCTTGCCTCTGCAGTGGCTGGAGGAGCGACTTTGTGACCCATCCTGGAGCCAATCCATCTTAGTAACTCAGTGTAGGTCCATCACTGATGAGACATATAAGAGCCCATCTACATGAGCACCTCAACCCAGGGCCAGATTGAAGCATTGCTTTTTTAGACCACTTCAGATTCAGTGAAGTTGTTTACATGCTCTGCTCCCAAATTGCACCAATGTTAGGAACAGAGTCCAAGCCATCCAGTTAGGCTAAACCTGGATGTCATTGTAACAGTAGCCATGCAGCTACAGAGACGGAAAGCAGCATGGGTCAATTCTTTCCCCAGGCTGTGGTGATGTCACCCAGCCACCTGACAATGGCCAAGAGTCCTTCAGAGCTTTGTGGCCTCTGCCACAACAAGAAAACAATTCCATTTTATTTTCCTATACCATGAAACACAAGGAAAATAGGATGGCAAGACTGCTTTGGATGGACTGATGGACTGGTTTGAAGCCGAACCAGTCCAGTTGTGTAAACCAACCCTGAACTACAGGGTTGCTTTAGAGTTTTGGAGAAACTTTGAAGCATCATCTGATGCTTCTACAAATGTGGGGTAAAATTGTTTTTAACTTAATTGAATGTTGATTTGTTTTCTGTTTTTAACTGTTTAATCCTGTATATTTTAAGGCTATATTGTATACTGGCATCAAATTGCTGCCTTGTTAGCCGCTCTGAGTCCCTCCCTCCCCCAGGGGTGAGAAGGGCGGGGTAAAAATATTGTAAATAAATAAAATCCACATAACTGGTTTTGCCCCATGTCAGGGACTACCCATGTAAGGGGACAGGAGTTTCTGTCTCATGCACACTAACCTCAAGTTTCTGTTCAATCTATCAAATCCCTTTAGAAGCTCAGAGCTTTCCTCTTTAATGAACAAGTGAATTGGAGCCCAGTCAGACATAAGGCTTGTATGAACCAATTCTTCCAGATAGTAGGGCACTGGAATAACATCAGCATGTGTGAGGAACACGAGTTCCCAGCTGAGCTTGCTGCTCTTTCCAGAAATTGCAGTGCCAGTCTAGCTGAGACAGTCTGCTGTGTATTATTCATGAGGACCATCTAGCGGAAGCATTTAGGAGTCTGGTAAGAGACAGTTTGTTCCAGTCTTTCACTCACAGATGGGAAAGGGCTATAGTTGTGCTCATGCTAGGGTTGCCACAGGAATAAGGGACAGGTACCTAAAAATAGGGAATTTTTTCACAAAAATAAGGGACACTTCATAAAAACTTGAAAATCATCCATGGATTTTCAAGTTTTTATGAAGTGTCCCTTATTTTTGTGAAAAATGTCCTATTTTTAGGTACCTGTCCCTTATTTTTATATCAAAAAGTGGCAACCCTAGCTCATGCCCTCCTTCTATATTTTTCATAGGTTACTGCTTGGACTCTGTAAGAACATAATTTTGGACTAGATAAGCCTTGAGTAAAAACCAGAACCATTGTATGCAATGGGACATCAGCATCAATAGATTTCTGTATCCATAGGAGGTCCTGGAACCATTGCACAGTGAATACCAAGCGGCAAAATATGTTATCAACCCACTAAAAAGTCAATGTAATTCTAGGTTACATCAACAGGAATATAGTTTCTGAATCGGGAGAAGTCATAGTACCATTCTATTCTGCTTTGGTCAAATCTCACTTGTAATGTTGTGCCTACATCTGGGCACCATAGTTCACAAAGGATATTACATGTCCTCCAAGTTACATGGTTTGACAGGAACAGCTCCAGTATTTCCTTTGTCTTCCCACTTATTCAGCTGCTTAAAAAAATAAATTGTTAAATGTATTTACTGAATGTCCCAATTTTTCTCTCCTCTCATTTTCCCCAATTGCTCTCAGCTTAACTCTGTTGCCGCAAACTGAGTTATAAAGTGCAAAAGTAGTTTATACTCAAGATGCATCTACACTGTAGAATTAATGCAGTGTGATATCACCTTAACTGCTCTAGCTCAAAGCTATAGATTTTTGGAAGTTGTAGTTTGGTTATATAAACCAAAACAGATTGGTTTATCAGTGGGGATTATTAGGGGGCAACAGGTTATAGAAATATGCTGTTAGTCACTAATTTAAATTGCATATGAGGAAATACACTCAAGTCCAGACTTCATCTTACAATGAATGTGTATAGACATGGCCAATTCCACTGTGTTCATTTCTGGGGCTGTCACATTGGAAATCATCCACTGAAGCTGCTTTGAAAGGTGGCATTAATATTTGACAAGAACAAAACACCCACTTCATGTATCTTTTTTTCCTTTTCCCCACTTCCGTTCTTTATTGCTATTCTCCTTTTTACTAGCAAAGGTACTAGGTGGGGCACCCATTGCGTAAGTTTCAGAAAACTAGTTACTCTTGTGCCAAGTAAAGGCCATATGAGTTCATGAGTGACTGACACACAGAATACATCCGGGTTTATCCCTAAATGCAAGTCCAACTTTCAGGTGGGCTTTCTATAGAAGTAAAAACAACTCTCTTGTTCATTGTGTACTGGGTGGAGACCTAAATGAAAAGAGTAAGTCTGCCCTGATATTTTTCCTGTATTGTTCCATGGTGCAGGCTAAATCTGACTTTCATGTCCAGTTAGGTTTGCCAGATCAGCATTATTAGTCAAAGCCTAAAACCTAGAAAATACCCCTTTTGAGGTTAAAAGGAGTGTTCCCTGAGGTTCAAAAAGGTTAAAGATTCATTTGAAAGTAGAGATGCCAAGAAACAAGTTCTTCTCTGGTACCAGCCTATGACCTCTCCTAGCATGATTGGAAACTTGAGCCATCATGATTGGTAATAGTAAGTTATTAGAAGATGGTGCAAGGGCTTAGAATGGTTATGATAGAGATGTTGTTGTTTATTCATTCAGTCACTTCCAACAATTCATGACCTCATGGGCTGGCCCATGCCAGAGTTCAGTGTCAGGGGTCGCCATCCCCATCTCCTTCAAGATCAAGCGAGTCCCTCCAAGGATAACATCCATTCATCATGCACTTGGTTGACCACTCTTCCTTTTTCCTTCCTTTTCCCCTCAGCAGCATTTTCTTCTCCAAGCTTTCCCATCTTTTCATTATGTGGCCAAAGTACTTCATCTTTGCCTCTAATATCCTCCCCTTCAGTGAGCAGTCGGGGTTTATTTCCTACAGTATGGACTGGTTTGGTCTTTCTGCGGTCCAAGGCACTCTCAGAATTTTCCTCCAACACCACAGTTCAAAAGCATGTATCTCCTTTGCTCAGCCTTCCTTATTCTAGAGATAGTATGCTATAATGGTTCACATCATTTTGCCAGAGCAAGCTGATGGATGCATCATCATAGGATTGATGCATCTGCTCAAGGTTATACAAATGCCAACTTTTCATCCGGAATGGTGTGAAGACAATAAGGAAATAAAGCAGAAATCTTCAGGAAAGAGGGGCCTTTATTTTATTACCCCACTGCTGCTACTAATAAATATGGAACATCAATACAGGAAATAAGGATGTGGCGACAAGGATAAGAGGATGGTGATAGTGTGGCTGAGCATGTTAATATTTAAATATATTTATATTTGTGTGAGCCTTGGAAAGATTATTATGAGGCTCGACTGGGACTATTATGAGGTTTATATGAAAGTGGCTTGAGAGAAACTTGTATGAGAGAGGTTTGACTTTTAAAATGCTTTGTATGAGACTCTTTAGTATGTGTAACCCAATACCATGAACTGAATCCTGTTCCAAATGATCTTCAGCTATCTTCCTTGAAGTAAATCTTCACTTCAGTAACTTGACACAAATTTTTGTTGTAAGAAATTGAACAAAGAAATATTTATTTAAGTATTCTCAGGCACACAAGCATATTGGTTACACAGTATTTTCTTCACAGTACTTCTTAGATATAGTTACAATTAACTTTTGTTATCTTTGAACTCTTGCAACAGTTTCTTCATAACTTCCAGAACAGCTTATCTTTTTACCAGCCTTGTTCAGTAACTTCTTTCACTCTAAAATATCATCCTTTCTCAGTCTCCTGACTGGGTAACTTTAATCTTGTGGTTTCTTCACCTTAGCAATAGGCTAATTTATTACTCAAAGAACAATTTCCTCCTCAGTCCCACTGACTGACACTTAGGCACGGTTTCTCCTTTTATTTACTCCAGCTCTGCCACTCAAGAAACAATATAATACTGGGAATTCCTTTCTCCTAGTTTACAAACTAGATTCTAATCCAGAACAGGTTCATTTATTTATTTATTTATTTTATTTTATTTATTCGGCTTCTATGCCGCCACTCCCAAGTAGGCTCGGGGCGGCTCACAGCCAGGGGCAAAACAATGTACAATCAGCATACATACTAAAATGCAATATAAAACAAGATAAAAATGCACAGTAAAACAGCGTTAAAACAGAATTAAAATAGTTCAAGCGGTCAGGCAGCGTTGTCAAGGGGTCCCGCTCTTTGACCTAGACCTGGAAAGCCAGCCGGAAAAGGTGAGTCTTACAAGCCCGCCTAAACGGGAGCAGGTCATGAATGGCCCGGGTAGCGGGCGGCAAGGCATTCCACAATGTCGGCGCTATGACCGAAAAGGCCCTTCGACGAGTGGCAGTTCTTTTGGCCACCTTAGCGGAAGGGACCGCTAACAGATTAGTGTCCTCCGAACGAGTGATCTAAGAGGGAAATATGGGGTGAGACGGTCCCTCAGATACGCTGGCCCCAGGCCGTGTAAGGCCTTAAAGGTAAGAACCAACACTTTGAAGGCAATCCGTGCTCAATGGGCAGCCAGTGCAGATCCTGCAAAATAGGTGTTATATGGCATCCTGCTGGGGAGCCAGACAGGAGCCGGGCGGCAGTGTTCTGCACCAGCCTGAGCTTCCGGGTTACCGACAGAGGAAGGCCAACGTAAAGAGCGTTACAGTAATCAAGCCTCGAGATGACCGTGGCTTGGATCACCGTGGCCAGGTCAGCCCGGGACAGGTAGGGGGCCAGCCTCCTCGCCTGTCGGAGATGAAAGAAGGCGATCTTGCTGACCACAGAGACCTGGGTCTCCATGGTCAGTTGGGAGTCCAAGTGGACCCCCAAGCTCTTCACGGAAGACGATGGGCATAACGCCGCACCGTCCAGGGTCGGAAGCTGGACATCCCCACCGCCCGGGCGACCTGGCCACAAGATCTCCGTCTTCGCCGGATTCACCCTCAACCTACTGGCTCGCAGCCATCCAGTAACGGCTTCGAGGCAGCGCTGAAATTATCGGGGGCGGGGCCCGACCTGTCCTCCACCCTCAGAATGAGCTGAGTGTCGTCAGCGTACTGGTGACACTCAAGCCCATAACTCCGCACCAGCTGTGCAAGCGGCTGCATGTAGATGTTAAATAACAGAGGGGAAAGAATGGCCCCCCTCAAGCCATGTTGCATCATCTAAGAAGGACTGCAACTGCTCCATTACTGCCCTATTTAACACTCCAAATATATTTAACACTCCAAATATCAAGACTGAAGGCCTAAACCCCTCTAGCTCTAGCATAGCTAGAACCAACCTTCCTTTAGCTCAGCTGGCTAAAAACTGGCTAACATTTTAAAAATGTCCACTCATCTGTTGGTAGTTAGCTCTGTCTCTTTCTCTCCCTAGCTCTGCTGAAATTGATACATTTCTACTGCAGGCTTCGTTACTATGGCAATGCATCAACCAAGCAGCGGTATCTAAGGCTGGCCTGCACTTGCCATGTACTAACATTAATAAACGTATTCAAAGCTTATATTATAATTAGATATTTTATTACACATTGCATTCACAACTGGATTGCTCCTGTACAGCTTGGAGCAACTAAAGTAGGAAGAGCTATGAAACCAAGAGTAGATTCACTATTTCCAGTGTAATAGCTCAAGTGGGATCTGGGAGAACCTAGAGTTTGAGTTCTAGGCCCTATGTACCCATTAGGCATGGTTAGGTGCATTCGGAATCTTCCTAATTCGGAAAGAATTCAGAAATATTTCCTTTTTGAAGCAATTTTGAAGTTTTTAAGGAAACCAGAAGTCCCTTTGCCTTTCCGAAGCTTTTTCTAGACCAAGCTGATGGATGCATTATCATAGGATAGATGCATTTCTCTTACGGATCAGTAAGTGAGTCGGAAATGATTCAGCTTTCCCCCCGCTTCTGTTCCCTGGCCTCAGTTCAAGCCAGAGAAGCCTTCTAAACCAGTGTGGATGTGTTCCCTTTCTTTCCTTTCCCTCCCGAGTCAGCGAGAGAAGCAGTTTTAACCAGTGTGATTGGGATGGATCTACGTCAGTTTAAACGTCAGTTTAAACCAGTGTGGATAGATTCCTTTCCTTTCTCTCCCCTGTCAGTTTAAACCAGGGTGGATGGATTCCTTTCCTTTCTCCCCCCTGTCAGTTTAAATCAGTGTAGATGGATTATTTTCCTTTCCCTCCCTCCTGCCTCCTGAGTCAGTCTTAAGCGAGAGAAGCGGTTTTAACCAGTGTGGATGGGATGGATCCGCATCAGTATAAACCAGTGTGGATGGATTCCTTTGTCCATGTGTCAGTGGTAAAGTGAAGCCAGGTCTGAACTTAGAATGTTCTTTTATTGATTAAGTGAGCAAAGTAAAGCATTCTCACACAGAGCAATTCAGCAGCTTGCACCTCACAGTGGAATCAGCATGGAGACTAACTCAAGCAGCTCAGCATCTTCCTTATCAGTATGTTTACACAGCTGAAGGTCAAAACAGTGCTGGACTCCACTTCTGCTGTTTTAACCCTGTAAAAGCCTGGTTACACAACACAGCATCTTATACAATGGTTGAATTGCAGAAAAATCTGAAAATCACACTCTGACATCCTTTTCTTTCCTTTCCCTCCCATGGCAGTTTAAATCAGTGTGGATGGATTCCTTTCCTTTCCCTCCTGCTTCAGTTTTAAGCAAGAGAAGTGGTTTTAACCAGAGTGGATGGATTTCTTCCCTTTGCTCCCCCCCTTTTTTCTGGAGTAAAATAACTACTTTCAAAGTAAAGACCACCCAATGAAACAGGAAATAACACTTTGAAACCATTAATGAAGGATTCGGAAGTCTCTGAAGGTTTGAAAAGCTTTGAACTTTTTTTCTGTGAAAATCGGAATTGACTTTAGATCCGAAACCACCAGCGCCCCCTTCATCCGAAACAAGTTTTGAACCATTTTTTAAAAATCAAACAAGCCTAGTACCCATGAACGGCACTGAATGATCTTGGGTCATTGAGTTTCTCTACATTTGACTTATTCACAGGTGGTTCTTTGGGAGGATAAGTTGGAAGGGGAGAAGCATGTAAGCCATGCTGAGCAGATTAAGTAAAGGCAAATCACAGCTCTCAGCAACATGTAATAATTATCTAAATATTTCTAC
Source organism: Anolis apletophallus (assembly GCA_030556195.1). NCBI lineage: Eukaryota > Metazoa > Chordata > Lepidosauria > Squamata > Anolidae > Anolis > Anolis apletophallus. Next base: position 132,966,556 of record JARBWK010000007.1, read on the forward strand.
AAAATGACTTATATCAGGGCTGTCCAACTTCTACCGGACCGGGGGCCTGACTTCCGGTCACTGATCACCTGGGGGGCCTTAGGGTCTGCCTCCGCCCTGGCTCAACCCTCTCCCGCTCCGCCCCTCCCTCCCTGGCTCCACCCCTCCCCATCCCCCTCCCTGGCTCCGCCCCAAAAGGAGGAGGCAGAAGCCCCAAAATGAGGAGACAGCTGCGCAGGCTGCCTGCTCCTTTTGTAGTATTAACATAACTCAAAAACCACTGGACACATTGCTGCCAAATTTGGCCACAAAACATACTAATACTAACCCAAGGAGGGACCATCAGTCAAAAAATTGCTTTTCTCATTTGGGAGTTGTAGTTGCTGGGATTTATAGTTACCACACAAAGAGCATCCTGAACTCCACCAATTATGGAATGGAATCAAACTTCCCACACAAAACTCCCATAACCAAGAGAAAATACTACAAGAGTTTGATGGGTATTGAGTTTTGGAGTTGTAGTTCACCCATATCCAGAGAGCACTGTGGACTCAAACAATGTTGGATCAGGGCCAAACTTGGCATGAATACTCAATATGCCCAAATGTGAACACAGATGGAGTTTGGGGAAAATAGACCTTGACATTCTGGGATTTATAGTTAAAACACAATCGAAGAGCATCCTGAACTCTTGCAACAATGGAATTGAACCAAACTCTCTGGCATATTGAATTCTCATTACCAACAGAAAGTACTGAAAGGGTTTGCTTGGGAATTGACCTTGAGTTTGGAAGTTATAGTTCACCTACACCCAGAGAGCACTGTGGACTCAAACAATGATGGATCTGGACAGGAGAAGGAAGGAAGAAATGGAAGAGAAGGATGGAAGGGAATGGATGGAGGGAGGAAAGGGAGGAGGGAAAGTGAGAAGGAAGAAAAGATAAAAGGGTGGCAGGAAAGGAAGAAAGGAAGGTAAAAGAGGGGCAAGGAGGGAGGGAGAACAGTTGAAAGGAAGGACAAAAGGGAAGGTGGGTGGGTGGGTGGGTGGAAGGAAAGAAGGTGAAAGAGAGGGACGGAGGAAAGAAGGAAAGAGTGGAAGGAAAGGGAGGGGGGAGTAGAGAGAGAGAGAGGGGGGGTGGGGGGAAGAAGGCAGGGCGATGGAGGCGAGTGTGCTGAGGGCCTGAGCGCCTCTGAGTGCACGTAGCAGCAGGAGGAGGAAGCGAGCGAGAGGAGAAAGAGAGAGAGGGAAGGAGCAGGGAAGGAAGAAGGATGAAAGGGTGGAATGGAAGGAGGGAGGGAGAAGAAATGTTGCTCACCATAACGCTGAATGCTTCCTTGCAATAACTCCTCCCTGGGAAGGGAGGGAGGGAGGATGAGAAGGAGGAAGGAGCTCTGCCGAGCCACATGGAGCGCCCATGCGGCCAGGTCGCTCTTCCTGTTTGCTGCCAAGGGGGCGGGGCCCGAGAGACGTCACTCCCTCCCATTGGCCCCCTCCCTCAGGAGAAGAGGAGGCGGCCTATAGAAAGCCAAGGGGGCAGGACCAAAAATAATAATAATAAATAATAATATTTTTAATTGAAAAAATATTTTAAAAATATTTTAAAAATATATTATTTATTGCAGGAGGGTAAGGGGCCGTAGCCAAGGGGCTGGGGGGCCGTGTACAGCCCCAGGGCCGCCTGTTGGACAGCCCTGACTTATATCAAACAATGCTCAAACACCACAATTAATCAAATGGGAAAGATCTTCATCATCTGCTGCAAGGTAGAGCCCAGTTTTGGTTAGCCATTTAGTGTTTTAAAATGAAGTTGGTATGATCTTCTACAAGTTATTATATGCCCACCACCAGCATGTGTTCTGACAGCCTGCAAGTGTTCCCTGATAGGCTGACTATAAAATGTTTCCATCTGGACCTTTGCTTTACCTATCGTATCATTTTGGTATTATCCACATAGATCACACCCCTTGGCCTGATTGTGCCTTCTGATATCATTACTAGTTCCCAAAATTCTTCTCCCTTTGAAAAATATTTCGGATTAGATGTTCTTCAGTGAATGATTCCCTTTCAGGAAGCCCAAAACCTTGAACCTCAAACCAATGTTCTCAAAATTTTCTGGCATTCTCATACTTTGTGGCAGGTTCTGAAATTTGGCCTCAGCCACCTCCAGCCCTGTGTTGACACATAGTTTGTATTCTGGGTGTTGGTTAGGCTGCCAGCATTATATATGAACTGGACCTCTGTTAATAGTAGTATGACTGAATTACAAGGGTTCAATTGACCTGATGGAACTCAGCAGCTGCCCATTCCTTCTCAATGAGGCCAACAGTGTTGGGGGAAATGTTGCTGCTTTGAAATCTTAAAATAAGCTCTGGAAAGATCAGACTGGGTTGTCTGTGTATGTTTTGAAAATGTGTTTTTATTACTCTTGTCATTCAATAGCCATTGGTGACATACATTCATTTTCTACTCCAAACCAGAATAGACCCAGTATATCAATTTCTGGTATGTCAACACTCATACAAATCCCATTGATCCAATTGATCTCCTCCACTTGGTGCACAAGGCCAAGTATATGACCAAGATGTTACTGTCGGGGGTTCTTTGAATATGATTTTCCTGCTTATTGGCAGAGGGTTGGACTTGATGGTCTGTTCCAACTCTAGGATTCTATTATTCTATCATAAGAAAGAACACACACACACACCCTCCTCACTTCCCCTGTCACTGAATTAACTGACTGGAAACTACTTCTTTAGTTTGAATGAAATTTGCACCAATTTGGGCAATCCATGGTTCTAAATGGTTCTAAAGTACTTACAAAACTAAAGTTCTGGTGGTGAACATTTCAGAACTCTAACAAAACTTTCAAAATTTCATTATTATTTCATTATTGGTGATTTTTAAGACATAACCAATTAGGAACTGCCATTTATAACAAAATTTTTGAAAGTTTTGTTAGAGTTCTGAAATGTTCACCACCAGAACTTCAGTTTTGTAAGTACTTTGGAACCATTTAGAACCATGGATTGCCCAGGCCTAGCACCAATGAAGAAGGAACAAAGGGGGAAAGTGGGTGGAGGAAAGTAACTGGACCATTTTAAAAGCAGTTGAAAAAGTGGGACAACAGGAGATAAAAATTTGAATATGACTCTATTGTATTCTTGGAGGTCCTTTATTTTAATAGAGCTTCCTATTATTTGTGGTTTAATGTATGCATATAAAGTCCTGTGGATATTGGAGGATGGGGGTTGCACCATACTGATAATTCCCTGCTTTGAGGCACTAGGATTCCCAGGATTCCATTAAATTGAGCCATGGCAGCTATTGTATACAAATAAGTATTATTATTATTAATGTGATGTCAAACTTCATTAATTCTGGAGTGTAAATGCACCCATGGTCTTCAGAGTTCAGTCCTTAAAATACTACACCTTGCTGGTGTCTTCCTGTACTTAGGCTAAAGTGAAAAGCAATTGTAAATATATGTGGAAAATGCTGTTTTAACAATGTGTTTCATGTAATAAATGTTGTTATAGTTTTTATATAAAAGCAAGTCAGAGCAGCACTTCTGAGCCAATGATGGGAGAAGATGCTTTGTCATTATGACTAAGCCAAAAAGCCTGGGGAAGAGCAGGTGCTTTTTAGTGACTCACCAATGATGTCAGCTTCCAAACAGATCTCTGTTAATTTCTTCTCTTGACACAAGAAGCCTGGGGTAAATATATGATGAAAGAAGATGCAAGCAGCTGGATCAGTTCATTCAGTGAAAGCAAAGGGGTTCCATAGGATTTCATTTAATAACCTCCGCAGAAGAAGAGAGTGACTAACTTTGACTTTTCATATTTAAAATGGACCACACAGAAGTGCCTCAGCAAACAGTACATAAGTGGATGTGAATCATGTGAAACAAATGTGTTTAGAATTGTTTCATTGTCAGTCTTCTTCCTAAACAATGAAGCAAGACAGGACTAGCCCAAGTTGTTGTGTAAGTCCCTGAAAACCTCAACGTATCTTTTTAAAAAGGAATGTTTGCTTTGAAATGAAGCAACGGTTCTCTCTATATATGTAAGCACCTGGTGGCAGGCATGTAGCCAGGGGGGGCCTAAGGGGGCTTCAGCCCCCTCCGAAATTCTCAGGGTGGTCCGCGAAAAGGCCTGACTGGTACATTATTTAAACTGTTATGTTTATTCATATCATGATCTGATCACCAGGCTCAGTATATCCCACATTCATGGGGTTATTGGGATAACAATACAAAAGTTTGCTAGGGTAGACCCTCTTCCACCCAGTCTCAGCCCCCCCCCGAACCAAACTCAGCCCCCCCCCCCCAAACCAAAATCCTGGCTACGGCCCTGCCTGGTGGTGTGTCACTTTAGGGATGGAAATCTACTACCCGATATGATCCACAACTGGACTTTCTGCACTTGGTGGCTCTATCTTTGCATGGCTCATAACTTTACTTTTGGAAAATGCCCCACAGGTTTACTAGGAGGGAGGTATTGTGACCGCTACTGCATTATGAGAAGATTTGAGGAAACTTTCTAGTCTGACCAAAAACATAACTATTCATGGATCCTGACCAGGGCAAATGGCCATCAGGACAAGAACACTCTTCCATTCATGTTCCCCAACAATTGGGATTCAGGGACATACTATTTACTTCAAGCAATTGGCAACAATATGCTCCATGAACATCAATGCGAGATCATCAGAGGCAAATATCTCAATTCAAAAGGTCCAACTGTTGTTCCTCAGCAACTGGTATATGGAGGTCCTTCACATTCGTGGGTTTGACTTTTGTGGATTTTGTTAAAGTGCTCCCTCCAGGAATTTTTAGATCCTCCAGTGCAATGCTATGGTCAACTTCTGCCGGAGGTTGTCCATAAAGTCACGCTGGAAGACCTAGAGAGTCCAGTGCAATTCTGTGATCAGCTTTTGGTGGAAGTTTAGAATAGGGTTATGCTGGAGAACTTATAAATTCAGATGAAATAAATAGTGATGTTCTTATCCACCATTTTTCCACCTTTGCAGAAGTCCTTCACTCTAACCCCAGCAATGTAGAGGTCTGACTGTACTACCATTTATCTAGATCAGTGTTTCCCAACCTTTGGTCCTCCTTTTGTTTTGGACTTCAATTCCCAGAATCCCATCCAGTTTAACAGGTGTTAGGAATTGTGAGAGCTGAATTCCAAAACATCTGGAGGACTAAAGGTGGGGAACCACTGAGGCTGGGTCTATACTGTCTTATAGCAGATCCTAGGATATAGAGCAGTGCATAAAATCCAGATAATCAGCTTTGAACTGGATTATATGGCAGTGTAGACTCATATAATCCAGTTCAAAGCATATAATAGGGATTGCCTGCTTTCATAATATGAATTATATGACAGTGTAGAAGGGGGCTGAGTTGACAACCCTAATTACATCTTGTAATAGACAGTGACATACAGTAGTTTCTCCATCTGAGGAAGTTCTTTCCTTTTACTTGTCCTGAATTTCCCAGCATTCCGCATCATTGGATGACCCTGAATTCTAGTTTTACATGATAGATGGAAACAAGATTGGGAAGTTCACACAATTCTGAACATTCATGTGCATATATGTATTTACACAAACTGGCAACTTCTAATGTTCAAATTAGGTTGAATTATGTCCATAGTCGACATAAAGACTTCAGGTAACAATGACCAATCTATTTCTAAAAAGACTGGTGTCAATATCTCTAAACTCCAACTTGTTTTATTTCACCTCTTTCTAGCAGGGGAAAATCCCTTTATGGGACTGATAACAAGCCAACCTGGTTATGAGTAAAGTAGACAAGTCTACATGGAAGGGGCAAGCATGCCGTTCTTGTCCAAAGGTTATCTCTTGACCAATCCAAATACTTCCCCTTGCTCCGTTGATTCCCAGGAATTGAGAACAGGTGAAGAAAGGACTGAATGCTTCCCGATAATATCAAAATACACCTAAAAATGCAAAGAGTCTGGGCTTGGCTCTCTTTAACAGTTCTGTTTCACCTGCTTGGGCTAAAGTCAAGCCTCGGGGCCATGCCAAGACTGGAAAGAAACTTGGCCATCGCCGTTAAAACATCTTATGAAGCGGTTCAATTTTATTTGCAAACTGGAACACAGAGAACAACTACAAGCAGTAGAATTACCATTTCATTGTTTCTGTCTGTCCTCTGTTATGGCATATTAACATTACAGTATTAACTCTGGATAATCTTCAGTAACTTTACCTTTGATCACATATGAAATATGCCCCATCAGAAATAAGAATCTTTATCTGAGCAAATAGGAGAGTTGAATATAACTTGTTATTAATTTTGCTAGCAAAATGTGAATTTTCCCCAGGACTTTTGTCTATATGTGTGTGTGTGTGTGTGTGTGTGTGTGTGTGTGTGTGTGTAAGTTGACTTCACATATAACTCAAGGACAGGCTTGTGGGCCAAAATGATGGATTTTGATATGAGCAATGGATAAGTCAAGGTTCATTCCATGATGGGGGAAGCTCCATACACACCTTGGGGGGGGGGGGCAGCTGCCCCAGACGACTGCCACTGTTTTGGCCTTTCACAATACTAGAAATAAGATGGTTTCTTTTTAAATAAAAATTAAGGTGCAGTATGAACTCTTATCAAAAAGGGGACCATCCCCTTCTCGTAGTTACATTGACTTATGGATAAGTCTACCCAGTTTTGGAGATCAATCTTTTGACAAAAAGTCTAGATTTATACATGAGCGTATTCAGCACTTCAGAGCATGGCCCAAACCTGGGGAAATACCCTGGCTGATAATTTTTTCCCCCAGAATCTGGTTTGTACCATTTTTAATTACTGTTGGCAGGGGGAGAAATCAGTCCTGGTGAAAGCTAGTGTATCACAGTGAAGTGGTGCAACCACCCAGTCTTTGTGGTTGCACTTTGTGCATGGATTTGCTTGCATTTGCACAGTCCATTGTCCAATTTTGCAGTTTATTAAAATGAGTCAACACTGTGTGAATGCCATGTGAACAAAATTATGTTGTCTCCCAGGTGTAACAGCCAATCCTTGGTTTTCTGGAAGGAAAACAACTATAATTCCCTGGAAGCCCCAAATGGACATATTTTCTCTACATTTAAGGGGCATGCTAGGAGACTAATTATCCCATCCAAAAATGGCAGATAGTACAGAACAATGGCCACATTCCTACATCCTATACTATGCTTATGTGAGCAAGTAACCTCTCTTGGCTCAGCCCTTCCACAAACTTGAAGGAAATGGCTGGACTGATAGCACATCAGGACAATTTTCACTGTAGCAATAACACTGCCACAAGCATCTCTCTGTCAGAAATTTGCTGGTGACATTATATTTCCGGCTATATGGCTGGGCACCCTGGGCATCACCAGAAAGGTGACACGGCCAGCAAGCCTCTACAAGGGAGCTGTTTGTTTGTGTAGCAACTGTGAGTCTGGAATAGGCGAGGACAGTAGATTGGGCTGGGCTCAGTCTGATCTAGCTGGATACACCTCCAAATTTCTGTGATCACTCTGGAGCATCTGCAAGGTAAATCCCAACTTCTCTTGACCCATATTAATGGCTGGATGTAGTGCTTCTGCTGGATTTCCAGGTGTACATGATATGATGTCCTTACAGCAGCTGATCAGTATTTATTTATCGTATCATAAGCAACTTGGAGAGCCTCTGGTGTTGCTGTAAGGAGGTCCTCCATTGTGCATGTAGCAGGGCTCATGCTGCATTGTAATAGGTGGTCTGCAGTTAGTTCTTCTCCACACTCTCATGTCGTAGATTCCACTTTGTGGCCCCATTTCTTAAGGTTGGGTCTGCATCTCATGGTGCCAGAATGCAGCCTACTCAGTGCCTTCCAAATCACCCAGTCTTCTGTGTGCCCAGAGGGGAGTCTCTCATTCGGTATCAGCCATGGCTTGAGGTTCTGGGGTTTTGGCTGCGTCATTCTATGGAGGAAAATAATTGCTACACTAATAAAACCACAAGGGTGAGATGGCAAGCTTCAACATTTCCCAAAACTTCAAATTCTCCACACAAGATACAAATAAAAAGGTAACACTTTTTCAGGTCTCACGTCATTTCAAAAATATTGAAATACTCCAAACACTGGTCTAAGCACATTTACTCCGCACTTCCTTTTTCAAGAAGAAAATCTGGTAATCTGGAACATCAAGATCCAGGGGGAAAATTCTGATGAGAAGAATTTAGGAAGTACTTACAATTTAATAATGTCCTAGCCATGGTTCAGTACATTGTTTTCCTTCCAAACAACAAAAGTGTTTCCTGTGAGATAACATCAGTATTTGTGGAGGTTGAGGGAATAATTTGTTTATGTTTTGCATGGAATTGTATTCTGAATAAATATCAAAAATACTAGCAACCAAAAATATGAAGCAGACAGGTAATGTAACATGGGCATCAATGAAGATTTTAGAGAAATTCAGTCCTTAATATATTATGGAATTACAGAACATGATTTCTGATACTACCACTAAAGTCTTTCTATTAAGCTGCATGTAGCTCCTAAAGCAAAGACTTTGAGTTTAATGTCATGCTGTCTTCAAAAGACTGGTACAAGTAGTCATTTCAGATCTTGTACAAAAGCAATTTGTCTTTCCTCTGGCAGTATGCTGTCGGGGAAGAAATGTGAAGGAAAGAAAAGGAGGCTTTGGAAAGAGAGAAAGAAGTGTATGGAGAGGGAGGGAGGAAGACACCTGGATGTTTTACCATTCTGTGGGAGGCTTTTCTCATGTCCCTGCATGAGAAGCTGGAGCTGACAGACAGGAGCTCACCCCACTCCCCAAATTTGTTTAACCCATTGCACCACTGGGGGCTCCTGATTCCACAAAAGTGACCCTCTGCAAATGTGGAGAACTTAGTATATTCATAGCTTTCCATATATTATTTCACAAAGTACTCTGGAGTCACTAGGTCATAAAGAGCCTTCAGGAGTAAGAAGTCCACTCAGAAGTTAATGTCTGCTCAATAACTCTAGAAAGTTTCTTCCACATGGCAGAGAAGGCTAAAAACCTTGTAAAACTACAATTCCGATGATCCCATAGCATGGAGTTGTGACTGTTAAAGTTGAGTCACATCTATAGGATGGTAAAAAAGCATGAAGGGGCAGCAGCTTTTCTCAGCCTCCCCTCTAATTCAGAGATTTGTAATTTGCATAGTGATCACCATCCTGGCCTCATGCTGGTTCCAGGTTTTCCTATGCAATTATCTGCTCAGCAAAATCACATTCTTCAATACTGGTTTGAAACTCTATTAAATGATCAGTGCAGATGGAGTTTATATCTTCAAATGTCTAAAGACGGAGCTCGGAGATTGTCAGCAGATCTCATTCGTTCAGCTTCTGGAAATAAAAACCAAAATGTTCTTTCAACACCGTCCTACTTCTCTATGCTCTGTCACTAAATCTCAACAGTTGGCTTACAAGTAATTCTTCAAGTAGACTGTCATTTTATTGTGTTAGAATTATACAGCTGGCAGGGATCTGATAGGCTATTGACTTAAAACTCTTGCTCAATTCTCAACCATTTTCAGCTGGTAGCTTCCCAAACACTCTTTGAAGACACCCTGAGAAGGGAACTCTGCCACCTTTCTAGACAATTGGTTTCATTGGCAAACTCCTCTCACTGTCAAGAAGATCCTTATGATGTTCAATCAAAATCTACCCTCCTGTAACTTAAAACTATTAGATCTAGTTCTAGCTGCTAGAACAAATCTACACCCAACTCTTTGAGGCAGTCCTTGAGGTATTTAAAGCCTTCAGTCTTCTCTTCACTAAGCTGAACATGCCCAGCTCCTTCAACCTGTCTTCATATGTATTGTCGAAGGCTTTCATGGCCAGAATCACTGGGTTGTTGTAGGTTTTTGGGCTGTATGGCCATGTTCTAGAAGCATTCTTTCCTGACATTTCGTCAGCATCTATGGCAGGCATCCACAGAGGTTGTGAGGTCTGCTGGAAACTAGGAAAATTGGGTTTATATATCTGTGGAAAGTCCAGGGTGGGAGAAAGAACTCTTGTCTGTTGGAGCTAGGTGAGAAAAAAACCCTCAAATACAGGGGAGTTCCAGAGAAGAAACAATCAGGAATAGCTAATCACCTCTCAACAAAGAATGTCCACAGGCAGAAACAAAGCATGCCTAAAAACTGTCAGGCCATCAAATGCTAATCAAGGTGGCCAATTGAAAATTCATGCTTGGTTCCAATAGACAAGAGTTCTTTCTCCCACCCTGGACTTTCCACAGATATAGAAACCCAATTTTCCTTGTTTCCAACAGACCTTGCAACCTCTGAGGATGCCTGCCATAGAAGCAGGTGAAACGTCAGGAGAGAAAGCTTCTAGAACATGGCCATACAGCCCGAAAAACCTACAACAACCCAGTTTCTTCATATGTTTTGTTTATCATACCTCTTATTGTCCTTATTGCCCTTCTTGGAACCTGCTCCAACATGTCGATAACTCTTTTAAAATGAGGTCCTTAGAGCTATTCTATATGATCACATATCATGTCATTTATGGTCCATATATTATCATATATCAAAAAGAGAGATCAAAATAAAATGGTGTCAGAATGAGAGAAAGATGAAAGGTATGTCAGAGGCAGAATGACAAAGGCCTAGCCCACCCGCTTCTTGCTCTGGCCCAACCCATTGCATATCTTGGCTCTTCTTCTCCCTCCTGCCATATGGCTTCTGGCAAACGTCCTCTGAGGAAATGTGGCCATCAGCAAAAAGAAAGATTCACCACCTGTCTCCCAATGCTATGCTTCATCATTTTGAACTGAATGACCTCTGGATTCCAGCATAAATACCTTCTGAAGAAAGTGTACACAGTTACAGAGCTGTGCATTGCACGGAACTGGAAATGTCCCAAGCAACCTTCTAAGAAGAGCAGATTGATAACATCTGGGAGACCATGATTGTGTACAAACTTACTCAGCAAGTGCAACAAGCAAGGAATCTCAATTGTAGGGGGGAGCAAATGTATTATTGTGCCAAGGTTTCCATTTATCTCCTTTGCAGAGAGCCTTCATGCTTCTGAGGGAGCAATTTGTCTGATAAAATACGCTTCCAAAATCCCAACCTAGTGTTCTGATAACAGAGCTGCCTCCAGGAATACTGTAGCAAATCAGAAAATATCAAGTTAGGTTCAATGTAAGTATAAAATGCTTTGAGGTTATGTCTGTACTATGTCCAGATATTTTTTGGGAAAGAAGGAAACTATGGATTCACGGGCCTAAGAACTTAATACCATGTTATCTCGATCTAGAAGATAATTCTTAATACTACCATCTATTAAGAATATTCACAATAAAGTTTCCTAAATTAAATGTGAAATCAGAGGTGAGTAATGTACCCCATTTATTTCAATAGTCTATCATGACCGACTAACTGATTCAGTCACACTCATTGTTTATTTACATAATGCAGAAATTAAATGGAAAAAAACCATTCACTTCTCTCCTTTTTGTAAGGAATTGGGGTTTTCCAACAAAAATGATTGTCTGTAGAATAGGGGAGGAGAAAATTACTTCATTAAAATGCATAATGAATCACATATTCACATAATGTATTGTTGTAGAGGTAGCTTCAAAGCAGGAGTGGGAAACCTTCAGCCTTCCAAATGTTTTGGGCATCATTCCCGGACTCCCCAACAATCAATGGCCAATGAATCAGGACATGGAAACTTCTGTATTATCTATAGCAGTGAGAGGCAACCTGGTCTTTCTTGTTATTTTGAACGATGACTCCCAGCAATCCTAGCCAGTCAGGCCAAAAGCCTGACATTATGAAGGCTGTAATACAAAGCATCCGGAGTGTCAGGTTGCACGGACCACAGCAATTAGTAGTTTCAGATACAGACTTTTTACCAGAGTGGCTTTTTTGGAACAACCAAATACTCTCATCTCCCAATCCCCAGGTCACCTTAAAACAATAATTCACACCATTGAAGGCTACCAGGAGCAGAAGTTTTACTTGAAAATTCTCATCTCCCATCTCTTCCATGAATCTTAAAAGTTGTGACCACAAAAAGACTAATGGTTGATTCTGGGTGTGAATTTTCAGCTGAATTTTGCTCAAAACTGAGCAAGTGGGTTCCAGACCTGACTTATGGAAAGCCTTATCCCAACCCAATCTGAGGGTGTCAGGGATTGCACCTGGTACTTTCTGCATTCAAAACAAATACCATTCCACCTGTGTTTGTTGCTATATGCCCCCAAGTCATTTCAGACTTATGACGACCCCTCGGTAAGTCTATCCTGAGGTTTTCATTGCAAGATTTGTTACAGGATGGGAGAGCATGACTCATCCAAGATAACCAGGAAAGTTTCCATGACTGAGTGGAATTCTAGTAGGCTTGTGGAATCCAGGTAAACCTTGATCCGTTTTGGTGTCCTGGCTTTTGGTAAGGCCCCAATCTATTTTCGGGACCCTCCCAAAATCTGTTTTTACTCTGGAGTGCTGAAAGATTAGTTTTCTATCAGCCCATTGTGGGGGAGGGGCTTCCCAGGCACCCCTTCCCACAGGAGCAGATCTAAGTGTAAATGAAGTAAGCACCCGCTTCCGGGTGCCACATGTCCAGGGGTGCATTTGGCTGCGGCCACCAGGTTCGGCGCATCATGCCGTGCCATTGCTGTGGGTGGGCAGGAGGTGGGAGGCTCCACCTCGGCTGCAAAATGTTTCCCCATCCTTTTCATCCTCTTGGGAGTACGTTTTGCTACTCTGTCCACCAGAACTGCTCTGTCCCAATAGTGCATGCGCGAAACTAGCTGGCTGTGTGCATGCATGCTTCGGCGCATGCGCTTGCGCAAGCTCCACCAGCTGGAGAGCCAGGGGGTGCCAAAATAATGTTTGCTTACTACCTTTTTTTACCTTTGTCCGGTCCTGCCTTCCCATCGTTTTAAGCACTTAAGCTCTTTCTACTCTAAAGGAGAGGTACTGCAGGAAGGTGCATGCCGTTTTTCTCCCGGGCCTGCATGCTACATGCACTCTATCCAAGGCATTTAAGAGAGGCAAGTTCTTAAAGCTATTTCTTACTCTAGAGGAGAGGTGCTCAGCTGCAGGTAGGTGTGCATGCTTTCAGGAGGCTTCTTACCTGTTTTTATTCTAGAGGAGAGGCACTTGGCTGCAGGCAGGTGCACGTGCTTTAAGAAGGTTTCCCACTTCCATGTAAGGAAGAGTGAGGACCTCCTGGAAGAGGAGAGGTAACTAGTTTTCAGGGAATTAGGGCTATCTTTTTGTTTGGTGGGGGATTTTTAAAAAGATGAAACTTTGATGCCAAAAAAGAGGAGATTGGTTCCCGCTAGCTTTTGTTGCAGGTGGGTTTTCATACCAGGAGGGTCCTTACCATTATGGGCTCTCATAGTACTGAAGGTACCAACGGAAAATGAGGGAACAGAAGAAACAAAATTTGTGCATAAGTCTAGATTCCAGCCCTAATCTCCAGAGTCGTTAGCCTCATCTACACTTCTATATAATGCAGTTCAGTGTAGTTAAATTGCATTATACAAGTGTCCAAATGGCATGATATGGCAGTGTAGATGGGGCCATAGTCTAATGCTCAAACCACTATACCATACTGACAGTCAACCTATTAAAAAGTTGCTAAAACCAGCTGTCACTCATCAATGGTCAAAAGCATCACCAAATGTGGGAAGCCTTGGTCCAGCAACAAACCACATGGTCAAAATGCCTCAAAAGGATAGCAGTTTGATTAGTTAGACCTTTTCTTATATTCCTACCCTGATCTGCTGAATTGATATGTAGATAGATTCAAATAGCATGGGGAGATGAATGATTTAACAGCACTGTAGATAAAATAGGTGTCAACCATTCTTGCAGTGTAAAAGGTTGATTTTTAATATACGCTTAAGACAGCTGACAGTTGGGTAGGCAACAATTCTTATATAGTAGTCATCCCATTGATTGAGAAGCCAGGGCAAAACGTTATACATCACTGGGTTGTATGAATGTGCGAATGGGTGTAAAAAATTAAACACCACCATGTCTAGATGTCAGAAATGTGCAGCGTTATCATTCTCCCACCTGCCATTGCAGACAAAGGAACATCAAATTAGTGCCGGATGAAATGAAGCAATCCTGCCTGCTTGTTATTGCTTTGCATAGAGTTCCCTCCTCTTGCCTCCTGAACCCAGCTTCTGTTTATTGACAAAATACTTTTATTGTACCATGCTCTGAAAACTCTCCTGGACTCAAAACAAAGAAAGTATAGAATCCGACAGCTGTTTGTGGGAGTATTTGGATTCTCAAATATAGTGGAGTTCAGGTTTAAGGTGCTGCAAACCAGTTGGATATATGAAACATTTAAGACCCAACTCAGAAATCCAACAGGCAAAACGTGATCTGTTTGGCATGTAAACAGTTGGCAGGTCTGGGAAAAACAAACACCAAACGTTAACGACTATGTAAAAGCTAAATATTGATTGGGATATCTTCTCTGTATGCTTTACGCCCACAGACACACGGAGACAGAAAGTTCCTGGCATTGCCAGACCCAGAAAAAAAAAGAGAAAAGAGAACAAACATTGTGAAGAAACAAATACGTTTTTATGGACTCACTAACACCCACGAACTATACTATGCAGAAATTCAGGTTCTTGGCAATATCCTCCTGGGCTTAAATACTCTTTGGAATTAATTGAAATGAAAAGAAGACACATGGTATTAAATATTGGGGTTGAAAGTTTTTAGTTCTCATACATGACAATGAAGGAAACTGATCTAGTTTAGGACTTTTTGACAAAATTTTCAGTTGTGTTGAATAATTGATTTTCGCACAGAAAATATTGTAATTTGAGGAAAATACAATAATTTGTATGCAACACATCAATGTTATTCGTGTTGATTGCTGTGAGTTTACGGGCTGTATGGCCATGTTCCAGAAGCATTCTCTCCTGATGTTTCACCCATATCTCTGGCAGGCCTCCTCAAAGGTTGTGAGGTCAATTGGAAACTAGGAAAGTGAGGTTTATATATCTGCTGATTAATGTCCAAGGGGGAGAAAGAACTCTTGTCTGTTTGAGGCAAGTGTGAATGTTGCAGTTAGTCACCTTGATTACCATCAGATGGCCTTGCAGCTTCAAAGCCTGGCTGCTTCCTGCCTGTGGGAATCTTTTGTTGGTAGGTGTTAGCCTGTCTTGATTGTTTCCTATGTGGAATTACCCTGTTTTCTGAGTTCCCAGACATGGATCAAGGGACATGAGAGGCACTGCAGACTAATTCAACCGGAGAAGTCAGCCATAGCATATTATTTTAGAACACAGGAATGCTGGACCACTCTAACAACCACCATGTCAGACTACACAGAAATGCCACTGAAATCCACAAGCATGTGGACAATTTCAACAGAAAGACAAAACCATGAAAATGAACAAAATCTGGCTACCAGTATTTAAAAACTCTAAAACTCTAAAATCAGGACAGTAAAAAAAAAAGAACTCAGAAATACTCAGAAAGAAGAGGAATTCCAGAGAGGAAACAATCAGGGCCAGCTAACACCTCCCAACAAAGGATTTTCCCCAGACAGGAAGCAGCCAGGTTTTGAAGCTGCAAGGACATTAAATTCTAATCAAGGCTGCCAATTGCAACATTCACACTTTCCTCAAGCAGACCAGAGTTCTTTCTCCCACCCTGGACAATCCACAGATATATAAACCTCATATGCCTAGTTTCCAAGAGACCTCACAACTTCTGAGCATACTTACCATAGATGTGGGCGAAATGTCAGGAGAGAATGCTTCTGGAACATGGCCATACAGCCCAGAAAATTCACAGCAATCCAGTGATTCTGGCCATGGCAGCCTTATTGGTGTAGTTTTTTGCTTCCATGAAAGAAAAACAAAAAAAATTGTAATTGTTGACATTTTTTGAATGAGGACCCCTGTCACAGTACACTATTATTATGTTATAAGTTGACCCTCTGTATCCACAGAGTCTGTATCCACGGGTTAAACTGTTTTTTTCCAATTCAAAAAGCAAATCTTTATTTTGACATTTTATATAAGAGACAACATTTCACTGCACCATTGTGTATTATAGGACTTGGGCATCCACAGATGTTGCTATTCATAGTGGCTCCTGGAACTAAACCCTAATGGATACCAAAGTCAACTATATTTTACTTTGATTGCCACTGGAAACATCCAGTTGAATCCTGGGATTTCCAGTTTAGAGAGGTGCATTAACAATTCTCAGCCAAATTGCTCTTTGGCTTTGCCAAAACCCCTGATTTCCACAGAAGGTTGCCATGGCAGTTAAAGGGGACTATAGCATTATGGGTGCATCTCCACTGAAGACATTAATGCAGTTTGACACCACTTTAACTGCCATGGCTCAATCCTATTGAATTATGGGAGTTATAGTTTGGCAAAGCCCTGGATGCCTTTGGTAGAGAAGGCTAAAGACCTTGTAAATGTGCAGACAGAGTCACAGTTGATTTCAATGGGAAGGAAAAGCATTTAATCTCACTTATTTCAGGATCCATGGCTTAATAAATACTCCAAAGACATCTCATCCTGGAAGTTGAGCAAGGCCAGCCCTGGTTAATACTTGAAAGAGAGACTGGTAAGGAGTACCAGGTGCTGTGAGTCATATTTCAGAGGAAGGAACTGGGGGGGGGGGACCCTCTGAATATCCCTTTTAAAAAGATCTATGAAATGTATGGGCAACTTGAGGACACAAACATTTTAGGATTGAAAGCATGGCCTGCAAAGAACTTGTATTATTTATTTATTTCGTTCGGCTTCTATGCCGCCACTCCCGGCGGGCTCGGGGCGGCTCACAACACTAAAAGAGCATAGCATAAAACAGCGACAATGTAAAAACAAAGCATAAAAACATCATTAAAATATTACAGTAACAACGACAGTTAAAACGACCTGGGATGAGAGACACTTCTTTAAAAAGCAGGATAATACTTCTTTAAAAAGCAGGATTTTCCTAGTACATGGACACAGAGCATCATACATGTTTAAAACCAAAACATTAAAGAGTCCAAACTATAAACAGAAATTCTTTTATGCGTGTGTGTGCACGCGCGCCAAAAGATGAAAAGATAAAATCCCAAGATTGTCATTACACTCCAAATAGCCATAATGTGCCCGTTAATGTATGTGACAACTTACAACATCAAACTGGCATTTCCTCCCATGTTGTTTATTAACTGGTGAGAGTGGATTTAAAGGTTTTATAGCTCATGCTACCAGTCAGTTTCCTTACAGTGAGGCTTAGAGATAGACAACAATTCCCCGTAGTAACCTGGACCATAGGGAAGGCTGAGCAAAGGAAGATAGATGCTTTTGAACTGTGGTGTTGAAGGAAAGTCCTGAGAGTGCCATGGACCACAAGAAGATCCAACCAGTCCATACTATAGGAAATAATGCCCAACTGCTCATTGTAGGGAAGGATAGTAGAGGCAAATATGAAGTACTTGGGCACATCATGAGAAGACGGGAAAGCTTGGAGAAGACAATGATGCTGAGGAAAAAAGAAGAGGGGCCGACCAAGGGCAAGATGGAGGGATGATATCCTTGGAGTGACTGGCTTGACCTTGAAGGAGCTGCAGGTGGTGACGGCCATCAGGGAGCTCTGGCGTGGGATGGTCCATGAGGTTACAAAGAGTCTGAAGCGACTGAACGAATAAATAACATGGCAGCATATTTGAATGCTTCTAATCTCAATATTTTTCTGCCCCAAATGTGAAGTATGAATGAATGATTTTTTTTATTGTACAAGCCATAAGCCAGGACATCAAATAATATACAACTTTTAAAAGTACAATAAGCACTTTCCAATGTAAATACTAAAACTTGTTCCATATACTGTCTCTTTAAAATTATAGTGGCAGTGACATGATAACATTAACAATAACAAAGTCATGATTTGTATCATACCAAGCTTTCTCCATTTCCATTTCTAGCCCCCGCTGTGGACTTTACTAATTTAGCTCAGACTTTTTGGGCTGTGACTGCAAATGTGGCAAGCTTTAACATTATATTTTTGGAATAATCCACTAACAAGTCACCGATAACTGCTGACTGTTGCCATGCTGCCCTTTCTTCCAAAAGGGCTCTCAGAATATTGTTTCTAGGGTCATTGTACAAAGGGCAATGTAACAAATAATATATTAAATTCTCTCTTTCTCCAGACCAACAAATACAAATTAGTTGGGCATGAGGAATCCCTCTATATCTGTGTTTCTCAACTTGGGGGTCGATACACCTGGGGAATCACGAGGGATGGTGTCAGAGGGGTTGTCAAAGACTATCAGAAAAACAGTGTTTTCTATTGGTTGAGGGTTCTGTGTGGGAAGACTGGCCCAATTGTATTGTTGGTGGAGTTCAGAGTGCTCTTTGATTATAGGTGAACTATAAATCCCAGCAGCTACAACTTCCAAATGTCAAGGTCTATTTTCCCCAAACTCCACCAGTGTTTACATTTGGGCATATTGAGAATTTGTGCCAAATTTGGTCCAGATCCATCATTGTTTGAATCCACAGTCCTCTCTGGACGTAGGTGAATTATAACTCCAAAACTCAAGGTCAATGACCAGCAAACCCTTCCAGTATTTTCTGATGGTCATGGGAGTTCTGTGTGCCAAGTTTGGTTCAATTCCATCATTGGTGGAGTTCAGAATGCTCTTTGATTGTAGATGAACTATGAATCCCAGCAACTACAACTCCCAAATGAATCAACCCCCCACCCCACCCCCACCCCACCCGTATTCAAATTGGGGCATATCAGGTATTTGTGCCAAATTTGGTCCAGTGAATGAAAATACATCCTTCATATCAGATAGTTACATGACAATTCATAACAGTATCAAAATTTATTATGAAGTAGAAACAAAAGTAATATTATTTTGAGGGGTTGCAGTATTAGGAAGGTTAAGAACCACTGCTTTATAACTTCTCTCTAGCCAGTCTGATGGCATTGTTTGGAGGTGCAAGGATATAAATGCTTTTCTAAGAGCTACAGATGTTAAGTCTTGAAAATATTGTTGACAAAATTGGTCACTCTTTAGTAGAGGACATCAAATGATGAAGCCCTGCTGTTTACTACTCCACAAGTTGTCAGTTGCATCCATCTCAAAGGTTTTGTCTCTTATTGCCTTCTTGTTTGACTCTATTAGAGTTAATATTTTTCTGCCCAATGTATAAAGAAACATACATGTCCTTTCCACAGGTAGTACTCATTGAGAATTTATGGCAGAGGTGTCACTTGAATTTAGGATTAGAGGTTAGACTTGACCGAACAGAACTGAGTTCAACCAAATGAACACCAAACTGTCCATTAGATTATATATCTCAAAAGATTAATTATTGCACAATATGTATTTTTAAAAAACAGAAAACAACAGCTAACAGAAACCACCTGTGCTTGGGTTAAATGCAGTGACAAGTTGCCCCAGAACCTCATAGTTGTTGCATAAACAATTACAAACTGTATAGATAACATAGACATTCCAGAATTCAAAAACCCACATAAAGTTTAACTAAAAACTCATAAAAACAGGTTTCACTGAAAAAAACAAAATAGTGATATAGCAGTCCAGTTGTTATAGCCAAAGTTAAAAAAAATGGAGCTCACAATTTCAAGATCGCAATGATTGGAAAATTTTCAGTCTGTCTGATTGTTATTGCCTCTGGTTGAACAGGAAGAAATACTGCATTCCTGAATTCTAGGATCTGGGGCAATGTTTGTCTTTCTTTCTTGAGGTGATAAAGATGGGAGGAAGAACCATTTCAGATTTTATCTAAGCCATCTAATTGAACCCTGTCTGCAAAGAAGGAGCCTATTAAGAGACCTGATACAGAATTTTCATTGGCCTCCAAGTAAAGTTTAGAGATTACTACAACTGAGCTCCATTGACCTATTAATATAGATTCTTTGGAAAAAAATGTAGTCCCTTGTATCTGGTGCTGGGATAACACTCACCATTCTTGGGGATTCGAATCAAATTCAGTTCTTTTCACCCCACTGTTTAAAAGATTGATCTTTTATACCCAATTTTATGACAAATCTAGGATATTTTTGTGTCATACTGAGTTAGGTTCAGTGTTGACTTGGAAAGTGGGATTTCGATAGATACGTGGCACGGATTCAGTCCCTTTAAATGCATATCAATATTAGCAAACCTACTTCTATCTGCATTTAAATACCAGCTGTGTTGCTTCACTTCAAAGGATGACCAATACCCTATTGAGACATATGTATAAAATTATCCTCTCCATTGGTGCCCCCTTGTTGCGGGGGAAGGGCTTGCGTACCCTAATGAAGTTGTGAGCTATGCTGGCGGTGACATAGCCACTAGTAGGGCCTCCCATGCCAGTCAGGTCTCAACCTATTTTACACCTATTTTACGGCAACTGCACTGGCTTCCCATTGAGTACCGGATTGCCTTCAAGGTGTTGGTGTTAACCTTCAAGGCCTTGCACGGTCTAGGGCCTGAGTACCTAAGGGACCGCCTTACCCCGTACGTTCCCCCGAGACCACTGCGCTCGGAAGAGCAGAACCTGTTGGTTGTTCCATCACCCCGTTCCTGCCACTTGTCCAGTACAAGACAACGAGCCTTTTCATTTGTGGCTCCCATGTCCTGGAATTCGCTACCCAATCATGTCCGGGCAATACATGAACTTGGTCCTTTCGAAGAGCCTGTAAGACTGTCTTTTTAGAACAGCCTTCGGCTGATCCGAATGAAGAGGCTCACCAATATTCGAACCTAAGAGCGACGACATGTAATCAGTTGGCTATGGATTATGACTGTGTTTTTATTGTTTTATCGTTGTACATTTGTATTGTACATTTTATCTTTGTTGTGATCCGCCCCGAGCCTGCTGGGAGGAGCGGAATATAAAATTGACTAATAAATAAATAAATAAATAAACCGAAGGGTCTGACAAAGAGCGTCAACGGGTAGGATGGGCTCTTTAGCCTTTTGGCAACTATCCTAAGAGAAGGAAAACTCTAATTTCAAACTTGGGCAGATGGTGCTCGTCTAACCCTGTAAGGCCAACCAGCTAGAGAAGGAAACTCAAATCAAACCTACTACCTGAGGACCTCACTGCCACCATCCTAAGCTTGCTAGGCTCCGGCAGATGAACCTTTGTTAAAGGGTGAGGCCAGTTCTGTGCATACTGTGCTCCACCAGAAAAATCCATTGCACAGGCTCGAAGGACACATCCAACCTCCTTAGTCATCAACACGCTTGTAGAAAGCATGGGATGAGTCCTTCCTAAGAATCTTCGTTCACGAAGTAATGCCAGAGAGATAAAATTATGTATGGGGAAGGAAAACACATAGAGTGGCCTCAGCAATGTGATCAGAAATAACTGAAGGCATAGCACACATGATCACTGCAAGACCAGCTCTTAACACTGAAGTGAGCTTGTATAGGGAAATCATGTAGCTGGTAATGCTGTTCTCATTTCCATTTAATAAGAACATGTGTGGCATTAACATGATCACTTCAGACCAGCAAAATGCAAATTGAAGCAAATTTTGGCTGTGTAGGCAAGACCTCTAATAATTATTATTTTGGCTCACTTATGGAGTACTTGCATTCAAAGACAATTAGCTATGTTACTCTGTTTTACCTTCAATCACAGAAGCATAGAATTGGAAGTAATTGGAAGAGGCATCTAGCTTAACCCCTGCCATGCAAAACAAAAATAAAGCTTTCCTGAGAGATAGCCATTCAACCTCTGTTTAAAGATCTCCAGAGAAGGAGAATTCACCTGCCTCTAGGGTACTTTCAATTGTACGCTTATGTGATTGAAGCTGAAACAGACTATCATAGCTATGTCCACTGTTGAATAGCTGCTAAAGGTGTACTCCCTATTGTTTAAATGGATACTTTTGTTTCATTATGCAAATTCATTAGGTTGTGTTCCAGTCTCTGGAACAGCAAAAAACAAAATAAAACAAAACAAGTTTGCTTGATTTTTCAGAGGACAGAACATCAGATATCGAAAGATGGCTAACATGCCAATTCTCAGTCTTGGTTGGATACATTCCAGCTTTTCAATATCCTTTTGGAATGATGATGCTGAGAACTAGACACAGTATTTCAGGTAGTGTGAGGCTTTTGTGAGTTGGTAGTGCTTAATACAAAGGTAGCTGATGGCTTCCAGATCAGAAGGGCAAAGAATCAATTCTAGGTTTTATTCTCAATGTTAAAGGAGCTGTCCAAGGTCCTGAACCCTTCCCACAGACTAGACATATTACCTTATACAGCGCCTTTTAAATTTAGTCCAAAATACAGACTGGTTGTACAACCCCACTGACAAGAAAACCATCTCACTGAGCCCCAAAATAGGTTCAACAACTGAACTCTAAATGCAGACTAAAACCCAGTTGGGATTCATCCCACAGACACCAGCATGCTCCTCTGTATATAAAATTGTTTACAAAAAACTTTTGAAATTAGGATCCAAACTTCATTAGGGTAAGAACTAAAAGGTTCCCGACCCTACACTATTCATGGTCAAGTTGTTCTCAACTCAGTGTATGAACTAGGCTTGTGCACGGATTCTGCTTGGTCAGTTCCCTTTGGCCAAACCAGCTTGTTTGGCTTGTTCAGCTGCTCATAATAGTTAGGGCTCAGTATTCAGGGTTTTTTTTGGCCTGAAACAGCCCAGGTAGCTGTCAGGCACAGTGTCTTCCCTTCTATTCAGAAGCATGAGGTGCATGCTTCCACAACCTCATTCCTCAAACTCATGCTCCCTTGAAAAGAAGGAAGAAAAATAATCCAAGAAGGATGGTTCCTTAACCCTGCTCTTCAAACCCAGGCTCCTTTGAAAGGAAGATAGGAAAGGGTCCCAGGAGAAGTGTTTCCTTAACCCTGTCGCTCAAACCCAGGCTTCCATGAAAGGAAGAAAGGAAAGAGTCCCAGGAAAGGAAAGGGGAGCCTAATAAGTTCCCCATTCCTGCCAATGGGCTGGATCTTTCAGCTGCCTAGCTATAAACAGATTTTTCCATTAACTGATCTTTGGGTGGCTCCGGGAAACAAATCTGGGTACCCAACACAATTAGGAAACCAAAAACTAATCTCCCTCCAGCCAAATTGCACATGCCTAGTATAAACATCCACACAAAAAACACACTTTTGCAAAACTTCCTTCCTGATCATGGGTATAGTACACAGATACTCCTTGACAGATCATATTCCCTACACAATAGCAAGATTATATCTTTTTAAGCTTCCTTTGGGGCAATCTTTTTATTTACAACCCTTGGGGAATTAGCCTTTTTAATGTCTCCCTTGACTCAAAGCTCAAGGCTATTTTTGACATGTTCCCTTGGGGGATGTTTATGGTGCTGTTGCACTGAATACTTCTCACTTTTTCCAGTTTTGAATTTGAGATGATTGGGCTTGTTCTATGTGGAATCGTTGTTTCTTCCTTTCACTACCAGTTTATACTTTTGAACACACACTCATACAGTCTGTTCATTTGGACTTATGTTTTCTTTGTATTATAAATTGGAGGAGAGATTTCTTTAAGAGATTAAAGTCATCGGACAAATGATACCTGACAGTGAACAGAAATGTTGTGTATGTCAACCACAGGTGATTCACTTTTTTCTCTTCTGCCAAACCTTATGAATCAGCACAAAGCAAGCTGTAGCAATGCTCCTGCCCTCAAACCTTCTGTTGTGCCCTCGATGCTACATGGCAACAACCTTGATTTCCCTCTCCCAGAGCTGAAAGCAAAAAGCCAGTCTCATCGACGTCAAGCCAGGTGTTAAAAGATTAAAACCTCTGTGGGCGCCTCAATGCTCTGAGCCCTTCAGCTACTGGAGCCTGGGAAACACACCGTTCCTTTGGATACCAGTTTCAAGTCTGCACAGCTTCGGGTTGTTACATAATACAAGTGTACGGGAACAAAATGTAAATTGGGAGAGGGAGAGAAAACAAAGATTTGGATGTTCCCACAATGAGTTGCAGTGGAAATCTACCTGCTCTGATGCTGAATGTAAACACCAGGCTTTTTAACTCAGAAGTAATAATTAGAGTCTCATAATTTTCGGTGGAGGAAACATTCCAATTTCTGTCTGCTCCCCCTCCCCCCAAAACAAACAAACAAACATGTACAACTATTTCTGTGGAAGTCGCAATGCTTAATCCTGAAAGCTCTAATCACAAGACACTTCTGCCAAAGTCAAATACCAGCCTCTGTAAGGAGCAAAATATGGTGAATTCAGTGCAGAACACAAGTAGAATGGGAAAAGAAACTATCCCTTTCTGGGACATGATAAGCTCATAGAAGGGAAGGGATCCCAAGAGCTATCTAGTCTATGGTTTTAATCTTTGTAAATGGGAATTGATGGTCAAGGCTGACATTTGGAAGAGAGAGCTGCTAAGCCAGTGGTTCTCAACCTGTGAGTCCCCAGATGTTTTGGCCTTCAACTCCTCGAAATCCCAACATTTGGTAAACTGGCTGGAATTTCTGGGAGTTATAGGCCAAAAAACATGGGGATTCAGAATGCTAAGCTAAGCTTTCACCCCAACTGAGAGAAACTGCCAACCCCTTGTCCTGCTGACCCTTTATTAAGATACTAATACTACTTGCCCTTTGGTGTCTTCACTTGTCCTCTCTAACCAAAGAGAACAATTACAAGCATAAAGAGGAAAGACAGTAATCTCCATTCACTTTCATCTCCTCCTCCAAGCAGCCATATAGGATAAGATCACAGAAGAAGAAAGCACATGGTAATTGGTGACAGCAACAAGGAATAGGAAGCCCTCACAATCCTGTAACAGGAAATCTTAATTCTTAATTCTTAAGTGTTAATTCTTCAGTGGATCTTTATGTTGCAGGTTGAATTTCACCAGGTAGGACCAGCTCTAGGGTTACTACAGGACAGTCTTTGAGGGAAATTTTCTATCTGTAATTCATGGGGTTTTCTCCCAACTTTTCACTGTAATGTGACTTCTTCGAGCTTCAAACTTTTCTCCTAGCTACCCATGAAAAGCCTCCAAGCAATCCAACTGTTCTTAATCCATTCCATTCTGTCCTCCATCATGAACATCCAGTCAAGACTGTTTTAAAACCCCTGGTGAATTCATTTTAAGGAGAAAATGAGGGACTATCTATTGATCTTAGTAGACCATTTTGTGCTTTAAAAAAGGTCTGGATCATACTCAGTGTATCAATGGGAATGACCGCTAACCGTTTATCATAATTTAGCAACGGATCCAATTATTTGGAACTAATTAATAGGACCCAAATCTTTATGTTACTTTTCACTCTCCTTATCAATCAATTACTAATGTGCCTTCTAACCACAATCCTCTAGGTCAGGGATAGGCAACCCAGCATCCTCCTAATGTGTTGGATTTCAGTTCCCATCATTCTTCATATCAGAAGATTGATAGTTAGGAATTATGAAAACTTTAGCCCCAAATCTCAAGGCTATGTAGATTGCTCAATCCAATCTAGGTTATAGATCTGGATCATGTATAGTTCTGGTAGTGCTGTGTTTATCTGCTCCCTCAGCACAATCTGAGTTGCTCATCAGTTCCTACTGGCTTTGTTCCCACAGAAGCCATATGTGCTTCAGATTAATAAATGGCCACACCCTTGGAATGAAGCTGCTAACATTGTCTGCCTGAGGCAAAAGAGTGGCTAAACTTTCTCTCTGCCTTCCCTCTTTCAAAGAAAGCATTTCCTGTAATGTTAATGTTGCCAATTAACACTGGAAAGAAGCCAAGAGGTGGTGCCTGCATTTGCCTGGTTCTTTAAAAAGAGGGCAGAGCAGAGCACAATGATTTGTGTTTAGCTGAAGCACCCATTCCCTTCCTCGCCATCCCTTCCTTAGAACTTCCAATCACCTCCTCTGTTGTTCTGGTTGAAATGTATGTTAATGGATGCTATGAAAATAAATTCAAGATCAGTCTTTCCTTTGAAGTAGGTTGCTTCTCTGTGAAGGCAGGCTTTGGCCATGAGTCAATGTGGTATAACATACATTAGGAATGAGAGAGCAGCAGACAATTACCATGCAGTGTATAATTCCAAAGATAATTAAATGTTTCATAACAAGAGCAGTGATGAGAATGAATCAAGAACTGTACCCAGTTGCACAACCATATCTCTTCCCAAAGATTCTCTTTGTGCAGGGGGAATGATGGTGGAACTAATAAGAGAAAGAATATTTGGTGTAATTTGCTTCTTAGCTGAAACATAGGTCATTCGGGTTAGAGACCTTGTTTGAAACCAAAACTGGGGGGGGGGGGTTAAATGGGACACAACGAGATGGAGCTGCTGTGGTCTATCGGGATAAGTATGCTTCTGACCAGGCATCCTATCCCCTAATCCCTAGGAGGTTAGGTGGGTAGCCAGGATGTATCAGAGGCATAGGTGGACTGCCCACACTGTACCTGAGCTGGCCAGGTGGCCTTGGAGGTAGTAATGAAATCTCCCATGGCTTGGAATGCTGGGAGATTTCAACATCCATGCTGAGGCCACCTTGTAGGATACCATGTCTGCAATTACAACCATAGATGGTGCTGAGGGCACAATAAGTTAAACCATTGTGCTGTTTAACTGCTGACCTGAAGGTTGGCAATTCAAAACCACAAGACACGATGAGCTCTCGTCTGTCAGCTCCAGCTCCTGCCAACCTAGTAGTTCGGAAACATGCAAATGTAAATAGAGAAATAGGTACCACTTTGGTGGGAAAAGGCAAAAGAGACGCTCCAAGCAATCTTGCCAGCCACACAACCAGGAGGTGACAACACAGGCTCTCTTGGTTTGAAAATGGAGAAATGCACCTCCCCAGAGCCAGAGATAAGCACAGCCTCCAGAAACCAGAATTGAAAGGAGAAATCTCTGTCTTTGTTTGTATTTGTGTGTCTCATTGTATAAAGGCATTGAATGTTTGCCTATGTTTGTAAATGCTATAATCTGCTCTGAGACCCCTAGGGGAGAAGGGTGGAATATAAAGAAAGTGTTATTATTAGTTCTGTCCGAAGTATCTGGCAACTACTAATCAGTGCGACTACTGTCGGAATATGTAATACTGATGTTAAGCAGAATGCAGCAAGGCTAGTGAATATGCACTTGTGACAGAAAAGGAATAATTACTTTAGATGTTCCTATAAGGTAAAAATGAAAACTTACATTCATGTCTCAAAAAATCTATCTTAGAAATTGAAAAGAGACAGAAAAGTCAGGCTGTTCTATATTTGGTTAGGAGGGTCCTTTCTAAGCTATTAGCCATTACTTGGGACTAGAAGCTGATGGATACCTCTTCCCATACAAAGGGAACAAAGGGACTGACTAAATTCTTGAAGAAGGGAGATATGACCTCTGCAAGTAAGAAGGAGGCAAAAGACTTGAGTACATAAACCAAAGAGACAGACAAGTAAAAACAAAGTGCAGGCATTATATATAATCCCCTCTGTCATTAGATTGAGCAAAAGCTCACATTACAAGAAAGGCAATTTCACCTGAACATTAGGAAGAACTTCCTGACCGTATGAGCTTTTCAACTGTGGAACCCTCTGCCTGGGAGTGTGGCGGATGCTCCTTCCTTGGAAACTTTTAGACAGAGGCTGGATGGCCATCTGTCAGGGATACGTTGATTGTGTTTTTCCTGCATTGAAGGGGTTTGGACTAGATGGCCCATGTAGTCTCTTTCAACTTAATGATTTTATGAAAAGAATTGATACAACTTTGTTCCCAACATCTATTGGACACATCCCTTACTCTAAGCTCCTCAGTTCATGAATGTTTGGTTTTTTTGGGTTCTTGGCCACTTGGGATGAGGTGCCCTGGACAATAGACTGCATAGGCTAAGGGTGAAAGTGGGAAGGCCTTATTGCAGGTGTAAAGTGGACTGTTGAAGGATACCCTCTGCTGGCTTTAGGGGAACTCAGAGACTCTAGTAAACCAAGAGAGGTGTGATTTGCCTTTTGTTAGACATCCTTCTGCCCTAGCAACAACAAAACATGATTATATACACAGAAGAGCTTTGATTTTATTATGGGAGTAGAAGCTATTATTTGTTGTCTGTTATTGTCGTGTGCCTTTCAGGTATTTCTAAATTATGGCAACCCTAAGGTGAAACTATCACAGGATTTTATTGACAGGATTTCTTTGGAGGATATTTGTCAGTGCCATCCCCAGAGGCCCATAGAGCTTCAGAGCAATGGTGGGAATTGTGCAGACTTTCATATATTGTTGAACTGCAATTTCACTGACTGCACTGGGAGTTTTAGTCCAACAACCTACAGCTTAAAGGTTGTCCTACCCGTTTCAGCTCTGTAAACATCTTTAATTGCAATGCACTTTTGATCCTTTGTTGTCATGCCTACTGTTCATTGTAACCTAACATTATTTGGCCAGAAACATCCTTACTGCCTGACACGATATCAATCAATTCATTCAAAATGTGGTGCTGAAGGAGAGTTCTGCAGGTACAATGGAGTGCCAAAGGGACAAACGCTCTCTAGAAGGCAAAATGGCTAAATTGAATCCCTTGTGCTTTGGACACATCAGAGGGCAACATGGCTACTTGGAAAAAGATAAGTAACACACGGGTGCAAAGGTAGAAATCTAACATTCAATTAGTGATAACTGTCAAAAATCAATTTTTATAATTTATATTAACATATATGCATACACAACTGATAGGAGAACGGTAACTCTTACTGTAGATCTATGGCAAGAGTTACTGCTCTCCTATTGGTTGTGTATGCATATATGTTAATTGGTTGTGTATGCATATATGTTAATATAAATTATAAAAAATTATTTTGACTGTTATCGCTAATTGATTGTTAGATTTCTACCTTTGCACCAGTGTGTTGCTTAGTTGTAAAGTACTACAGCCTAACCCATTGTTGTGTAGTACTTGGAAAAAGATGACAATGCTCAGCAAAACAGAAGGCAGTAGCAACAGAGAAAAACCACATTACATGTGAATAGACTCAGTCAAGAAAGCCACAGCTACAAGTCTTTGTTAATAACAGTGTATCATAGAGGTCTTTCATTCATAGGGTCACCAACTTGCTGACAATTAACAACAACAACATTTTTGCTCATTGGAGGAACATCTTAGATTAAAAAAGACAGAGCCTGAAACACATTTCATTTCTTTTGAGGGTGGGTAAGAAATTTGCATAGAGGCAGCATATATATTCTTTTGTCGTCCCCAACCCAGCACTTAGCTACATAACTGATTTTTATCTGTATGAACTATACTTGAAATCTGCATTACGAATTTGACCAAGGTAACAGTTGTACACTATTTCAGATTTTGAAAGAACTGTTCATCTCAATTCTGATCTTTTTAAATCTTGTGCTTCCATGTGTCTAAATATCTTCCAGTCAAATTAGGAGTCGTTTTGATGTGTGCCAATGGAAATCATCACACGAGACAATTGACAGTAATGAATTCTTCATGTGGTATAAAAACGCCAGTGGCTACAACTGGCTAATAAATAATGCAGAATTTTAATGTAAACTACCTTCAGTTTTGTTCATCATCTTATCTGACACTCCTTGCCTTCTCTCCCCTTCGTTATTTATTAGGAAAATACATCCCTAGCCGATGCCAATAACTGAAGAGCCAAGGCTAGTTTTTCAACAGGGCCAGCCTTAGAATAAAGTCATATGAAGGAGACTTTGGATGGTACCCTATTAGTGGCGTACACAGCTGTAAGTCTGCCTTGAGCCTCTGTATGCCTTTTTTGTCATTGTAGATGTTTCTATCTCTTCTTCCCTCCAGAATATCCAACGCCCACGCAGTCATGGTTTTTTTTGCAATAGTTCCCCTGAAAGGTCATCCTGTGTTTAGTGAAAAATGTGAAGGGCTGGAAAGATGTTGTCCAGCTATGCATCATAACCAGATGCAGACCAGTAAGATCCAGATGTCACCAGTCTGGATCTGGTAATGGGGTGCAGCATGTCCTTTCGATACCCCCACCCCACTTCATCAACCATCAAATGGCTGTCCATAGGGACTATTGTGAAAAACCATGATTAAATTGAGACAATTGCACTTTCAGAAAGCCTCACCGGGAATAATCTTCCAGAAGTTGAGAATGAAATGTCTCTATTGTACATAGTAAGTCCTAGAGAAGTTTTCTCTCCAGAAATGTCAAAGTCCCCCAGAGATGTTGACCACAGAGTTGCCCTAAAGGATAGTTTTCTTGAGTGAACATATTGATCTAATGAACATAGTTTCCTTTTGCTTAGCGTCATGTTTGTTACTTTTTACAGACACCAGCTTTTATGCATAACTAAAAAGAAAAACATGGAGCCATTAGATCATTTGGGTCCAAACCACCCTAATTCCCATTTACACATGTCAGATGACTTTTTTTTAGGTTTTAACACCAGTGAAACATTGCTAGCAGCACATTCTTCCTGGCAGAGCTCTTTGCTGCCATAATAAACCCTCTGGTATAAAAGCTGAGGGTCTCACAAAGGACTTTCTCTGCTCCCTCAGCCACTGATAGATGGCAGGATATATGCCTGTGAAACATGGACTGTCTACAGATGTCACTCTCAACTCCTAAAACGATTCCATAAGAGTTGCCTCCAAAAAATCATGCAAATCTCTTGGTAAGACAGGTGGACAAATGTCAGCATGCTGGAAGAAGCAAAGACCACCAGCATTAAAGAGGTGCTCCTACGCCAGCAATTCCACTGGACTGATCTCGTTGTCCAAATGCCCAATCACCGTCTCCCAAAGCAGGTACTATACTCCCAACTCAAGAATGGAAAATGTAATGTTGGTGAACAGGAATGGGCTTAAAGCCAACCTTAAAGTCTGTGGCATAGACACCAAGAACTGGCCCTTGAGCACTCTAACTGGAGGTCAACTGTGACCAGCAGTGCTGCAGAATTTGAAGAGGCACGAATGGAGGACAAAGGGGAGAAATGTGCTAAGAGGAAGGCGCATCAATCCAACCCTGACTGGGACCACCTTCCACCTGGAAACCGATGTCCTCACTGCGGAAGAACATGCAGATCAAGAATAGGATTCCACAGCCATCTATGAACCCACTGTCAAGACACTACACGTGGAGGACTATCATCCTCAGGCTATGAGAGATTGCCTAAGTCAGGGCTGTCCAACTTCTACCGGACCTGTGGCCGGAATTCTGGTTACTGATGACCTGGGGGGCCGAAGGGTCTGCCTCCGCCCCCGGCTCTGCCGCCTCCCTGGCTCCACCCCCGCCCTGCCCCAGCTCCGCCCCTCCCTGGCTCCGCCCCTCCCCGGCTCTGCCCCCTCCCCGCCTTGGAGATGTCTGTGGACGACACCGGGGCTTTGACTTGGAGGTAGAGATGAACACCAAAATCCCAGTCTCAAGACCCAGTCCCTGCTTTGAACTGGATTATATTGCAGTGTGGACTCAGGGCCCTTCACACAGCCATATAACCCAGAATACCCAGGCAGGAAACCTCACAAAACCTGCTTTGAACTGGATTATATTGCAGTGTGGACTCAGGGCCCTTCCACACAGCCATATAACCCATAAATAGCTCCCTTGAGCAAGGAGTCTTCCCAGGGGGGTTAAAAGAGGCCATGGTGAAACCGCTGCTGAAGAAGCCGAATTTAGAACCTTCGGCCCCCTCCAATTACAGGCCTGTTTCCAACTTGCCTTTCTTAGGCAAAGTAATTGAGAGGGCAGCAGCGGATCAGCTGCAGCAGTTCCTAGAAGACACAGCTGGACTTGATCCCTTCCAGTCCGGCTTCCGTATTGGGCATGGGACGGAGACTGTGCTTGTCGCCATTACAGACCAGATTCGACGCCAACTGGACCAGGGTGGATCAGCACTGCTTGTCTTGTTAGACCTGACAGCAGCGTTCGACACGGTAGATCACGCATTGTTGACCCACCGTTTAGCTGGCTCCGGGGTCGGGGGGACTGCCCTTAAATGGGTGGCCTCCTTCCTCCGGGACCGGGGACAACGCGTGGAGGGCGGGGAGGTCTCCCCCCAGGGGCCATCCATCCTTCCCCCTTGTTATTCAACGTCTATATGCGCCCCCTGGCCCAGTTGGCCCGCGACTTTGGTCTGGAGTGTCATCAGTATGCAGATGACACCCAGCTCCTGCTGAGAATGGACGGCAGGCCGGACTCCGTACCGATTGTTTCCATCTATGCCTTGAAGCCGTGACTGGTTGGCTGCGTGCCAGCCGGCTGAAGGTGAACCCATCGAAGACGGAGATCCTGTGGCCTGGTCGGCCTGGGCTGGATGGGTGCCGGTTGCCTACCCTGGACGGCGAATGGCTTAATCCATCGCCGTCGGTTAAGAGCTTAGGGGTTGTGTTGGACTCCTCGCTGACCATGGAGGCCCAGGTCTCCGTGGTCAGCAGGACGTCTTTCTATCACCTCCGGCAGGCTAGGCGACTGGCCCCCTACCTGTCCAGGGACGACCTGGCCATGGTAATCCAAGCGACGGTCATCTCGAGACTAGACTACTGTGACGCCCTCTACGTTGGCCTTCCCTTGTCGACAATCCGGAAACTCAAGCTGGTGCAGAATGCCGCCCGCTTACTGGCAGGAGTGCCAGTGAGAGAACATATTACACCGATACCGGCAACTGCACTGGCTTCCCATTGAGTACCGAATTGCCTTCAAGGTGCTGGTTTTGACCTTTAAGGCCTTGCACGGCCTAGGGCCTGTGTACCTGAAGGACCGCCTTACCCCGTATGTGGCCCCGAGATCACTGCGATCAGATGAACAGAATCTGCTACTAATTCCATCAGTCC
Source organism: Anolis apletophallus (assembly GCA_030556195.1). NCBI lineage: Eukaryota > Metazoa > Chordata > Lepidosauria > Squamata > Anolidae > Anolis > Anolis apletophallus. The sequence goes on from JARBWK010000007.1 coordinate 132,999,303, forward strand.
GCTCCTGCCACCTATCGACGACCAGACAAAGGTCTTTTTCTGTGGCGGCACCGGTGCTCTGGAACGCCCTCCCGGACAATGTTCGGGCCATCTCCGAACTGGCCCCGTTCCGGAGGGCGTGCAAGACGGCCCTCTTTGGCTCGGCCTTTAATTAGGCACACCGGTCGAAGAACTTTGCTATGTCCTCGTGCCCATATTGGTCGATGTAATCTATTTTAATTGTGGTTTTATGTTGTGTGTATAAATTGTAGGGCCGTATGTCGCTATGTAACGACATGCCGCCCATGTATTTTACTGTGATCCGCCCCGAGCCTGCTGGGAGGAGCGGAATATAAGAACGAACAATAAATAAATAAATAAATAAATAAAATACCTGCTTTGAACTGGATTATATTGCAGTGTGGACTCAGGGCCCTTCCACACAGCCATATAACCCAGAATACCTGCTTTGAACTGGATTATATTGCAGTGTGGACTCAGGGCCCTTCCACACAGCCATATAACCCAGAATACCTGCTTTGAACTGGATTATCGGAGTCCACACTCATATAATCTGGTTTAAAGCAAATAACATAGGATTTTATTCAGATGTGTGGAAAGGAAGTCAAATTAGAAGCCAGGGCCCTTCCACACAGTTCTATAACCCTGAATGATAAGGCATAATATTCATTCTGCCTCTGCTAATATTAATAATAATAATAATAACAACAACAACAGGTTCCTGGAGTAGGAGACCTCCAAGGGCCATCCAGGGCCATCCAGTCCAATCTCCTTCTGCCATAAGGGGAAAACACAATCAAAGCATTCCTCACAGATGGCCATTCAGCCTCTGATGATGATGATGATAATAATAATTATAATTACAATAGGTCCCTAGAATAGGAGACCCCCAAGGGCCATCCAGTCCTACCTCCTTCTGCCATAAGGGGAAAACACAATCAAAGCATTCCTCAGCCATGTTGAATCAAACTTGGCAGACTGAACTCTCATGAGAGCAACAGAAAGTACTGAACCTTGAGTTTGGGAGTTGTAGTTCTCCTCCATCCAGAGAGCACTGTGGACTCAAATAATGATGGATCAGGACCAAACTTGACACGAAGCCTCAGAAGAGGAGGAATCCGGAAAGGGAATGCATGAGCACCCCCCCGCGCGCGCTCCAAACTTGGTCCCGCCCCTTTTTTGCTCTGGCCACGCCCCCTCTCGCTCGGTGCACTCTCTCTTTCCTTCCCTCTTTCGTTCAGGAGGTGCAAGGGGGAAGGAATGAAAGGGGGAAAGAGAGAGAGAAGGAGGGAGGGAGGGAGAGAGAGGGAGGGAGGGAAACAAGAAGACAGGAAAGAGTGCCGAGGCAACAGGGAGGGGGAGCGCACGAGGAGGGCGAACACACACACACTTTATTTGCCGCCTCCCTTTCTTCCCCCTCCCTTCCCTTCACCTCCGCTTGCCTGCCTGCCTGCCTGCCTGCCTCTTCAGGTTTGTGGCCGCCACGAAAGGGAAGGCCGCAGCTGGCCATCCCCAGCCTCATGTAGGGAGGGAAGTAGGAGGAGGAGGAAGGGAGCCTACTCCTCCTCCCTGCCCCGCCCTGCCCCTCACCCACCCCCACGAAAAAAATAAAATAAAAAATATTCAAAAAAATATTCAAAAAAATATTCAAAAAATAATAATAAATATTTTTTAAATCTTAAAAAAAGCAGATATCTTGCAGGAGGGTAGGGGGCCATGGGAAGGGGCTGGGGGCCATATACGGCCCGCGGGCCTCCAGTTGGACAGCCCTGGCCTAAGTAAACAAGTAAAGTAAGATAGATGGCGGGTCACAGTTTATTGGGGCAGTCAATTAGTCTGAACTTGAAGGGGGCCCATTCCAAAAATAATTTCAGGACTTTGGATAGATCCTTTAAAATCCAGACTAAAATCCACAGTAGATTCACTATCCCGAAGACTGAGTAGCTTCCAGGTGGGATTTGGTTGCAGCCTTTGTCAAACAAAATCTCTGAAAGCAATCAGCTGTCTTCCCTTATAAGCTTTCTGACAAATGATGCTTTTCTACAAAGAGATTTCAGAAACAGGCTTTGTCATATGCCAGACAGGGTCTGTGCGTCTGTATGTGTGTGTGTTGGGCTTCAATAATATATAGGGTTTTTTTTGCATATGCCCTCCAATTAAATGCTTCTCCAACATTTCCTTTTCAAATGAGGGGCTGAGTGTAAGAGAAGATTAGCATTTTTGAAAGACTCCTGTTGATTTCCATTGGCAGGCATAGTTTGTTGAAAAGCTCATGCCAAACTCAGCTCAAGGGAATGTGAAACCAATTCCTAAATTCATCTCTGGGTCAAAGACAGTTTTGCTTTGGTATGGAAATGTGCTCCCCCTCTGTGTGTGTGTGCACGCGCGCGCGTGTGTGTGTGTGTGTAATTCTCATCTGGCATCAACTGATGTTCAGTCCAAAAGACCCATGGAAATTTGGTTGAAGTTTTGGCATATGATTGACCAAATTGCTGGCCCAAGGAGAAAGATGAAGGAAAGGTGAACTTTTAATTATTGTATTATCACTGTCAGCCCTTGAATGCTGCTTCTCTCATTAATACCATTTTTCTACTCTTTAGCCTTTGGTATAACCTGTTTATTGATATTCATGAAGTGAATCCTCTCTCAAAATGTCTAGACTGCATGTCAATAGATGGAGACATGGTTTATAGATGGAGGATATTAATAATTGACTTTTAAAGAAATTTATTTAATATTCCCCTCATACAAGATAAAAATGGGACAAGGCCAAGATGCCCTTTTAATAAATTGATACATAAGTGAGAAGACGCTGATGAAATCTTTTGGACCATCAATGGTTTTTTTTTTAAGTTATGGACTTAACAGACCTATTGGAATGATTCTAACCTCTTGTCTAATGGTAATCCTGCAAGACGGATTTGTGTGTAGATGTAGAGGTAGAAGAGACTGCTGTGACTTTTCAGTCAACAGGGTTTGGGGTCTACAATGTGCTTGAAAATGCTCTGTTTCCTTTAGAGTGCCTGATGTACTCAAATACAAGGAGCCACACTAGCTCTTAATAATTACTGATAATGCTGCCTTGACCATAAGAGACAGGGAGCTCACCATTTCAGGCAACAGGTATTAGAAGGCACTGGCAGCAGTCTCTCAAGCTGTTCCTCCTCAGCTCTGTAGCTGTTTCTTCTGTCCTTGTCAGAGTTCATGGAACAGATATCTTTATTAAGGAGCAAATATGCCAATTTTTGGAGAAATAAACCAAGTCTATTATAAGATAGGAGAGTAACTGCAAGAGCTCATCTAACCCATCTTCATATTGGAAGGTCAAGTGAGGACATACGAAGAAGAGGCAGAGAAACATCCCTAAAAGTATGAGTTTACAATACAGAAGGATGGTGGCCGGTAAACATTGAGATGACACTTTAGGTCACTCAAATTACCTTACCCTATTATTAGTTTCCTTTCATGGGGTCAGCCTTAGTTGACAAGTGTCTTGAAGGCACATACTTTACCTTTTTAGACAATGCCCCTCTACACCCTACAATAAGTGGCACACTTCATTTTGATAGATACAGGAACTGTAGCCTAAGAAACCTCCCCAAAATATTTGGGGCAATGTTGGAATTTTGTATAGTATAAATATTCACATTTGGAGCTGCACATTGCTTGTGCTACACAACTGGAATGGCAACATTGTGCAACTGGATGTAAAACCCACAAGAACATGCACAACATGCACATGCAGGGAGGGCAGATGGCTATACATTAGAATCATAGAGTTGGAAGAGACCTAGTCTTCAGGGCAGCAGGAAACAAGCTTGCTCCCTCCTCCCTCTGACTTCCCCTCACATATTTATCATGTGTCATCTCTGCCTTCTCTTCTGGAGGCTAAGCATGCCCAGCTCTTTAAGCTGCTCCTCATAGGGCTTGTTCTCCAGACCCTTGATCATTTTAGTCATCCTCCTCTGGACACATTCCAGCTTGTCAACATCTCCCTTCAATTGTGGTGCCCAGAACTGGACGCAGTGTGATTCCAAGTGTGGTCTGACCAAGGCACAATAGAGGGGTTCTTTTTTCCCTTCTTGAAGATAGGGACCACAATGTGCATCTACCTGTAAAATAGCACTGTTTGTAAAATGCCATGACCTTGACCTGAATGCAGATACTGTTTTATTTATATATATATATATATATATATATATATATATATATATACACACACACACACACACACACACACCTCTCCAATTACTTCCAAAGAGGAATTTTATTGAGTCAAAATAGTGTAATGGTTTGAGTGTTGGATCAGGATATCACTTTTTTTTGTGCTGTGAGATAGTCCAAGTATGGAAAAGTAATTAGATCTATCAATACAAAATTGGTTAAACAGAAAGTGGACAACAGCTTTAGTTAAAATGTAACATATAAAGTAAGATTAGACAGGAAAGGAATGAAAGCATTTGTTTGGGGCGATAGGGAAACTATTTATTAGTGACACGTGTCAGAGCAATAGCAGATTTAAATAACCATAAGATCAGGTGAAATTTTGGATAAATGATTTGAGGATGGTAAGACTATTAATAAAAATAGATACTCAAGCAGAGGATAATTTATAAGTAAGAGGATTGACAGGGAAGCATTTTGTATATGTCTATGATGGAGGGAGGGATGGTGGATGAGGAAAAAGATTTATTACTGTTAGTGTTATATTGCATATTTTGTAAAAATGTAATAAGAATTGAAAAGACTGAGAGACTAGAGTGAATCCTAACTCAGCCATGGAAAGCCATTGGCAAGTCACACTCTCTCAGCCTCAGATGAAGACAAGGGCAAATCCCTTCTGAATAAATTCTGTCAAATAAAGCCCATGATAGATACACCTTAGGATCATCATAAACCAGAAACTACTTGACAGCACACACACAAAAAAAGGACACCAGGTTATGAATTTTCCAAGCTGTATTGCCATGTTCCAGAAGCATTCTCTGCTGATGTTTCACTTGCAGCTATGGCAGGCGTTCTCGGAAGTTGTGAGATCTCAAAGGTTGGCCAATTGCAACATTCACACCTACCTCCACAGACAAGAGTTCTTTCTCTCACCCAGGAGATTACACAGATATATAAACCTTGTTTTCCTAGTTTCCAACAGATCTCACAACTTCTGAGGACGCTTGCCATAGATGCAGGTGAAACGTCAGGAGAGAATGCTTCTGGAACATGGCCATACAGCCCAGAAAACTAACAACAACCCAGTGATTCAGGCCATGAAAGCCTTCAGCAATACAAAAAGAGACTCGCAGGTTAAGACTGTGCAATGCATCTGAAAAATGTATGCTTTCTGCTCTCTTCAAAATGATTAATTAAACCACAGAGTATTTGCTACAGGTATTGTTGATTTTAGCATGTGAACAAAGCAAACAAAAATAACCTCACCAATATGAAGAAATGTTTAACAAGTTATAGACATCTGGTCTGCTCTCAGAGGAATACAGTATAAAATTAGCATCTGATTACCATAGGATGTGAGCATGTTTCAAAACAGATGGAAATGATTCAGTGGCAAGTGTACTTGACCAGAGATCATGACATTTTACCATAGTAGCCCAAAGGCCATGCCATTCCCATAAAGAAAATAGCCACACTGCTCATGAAGGCATCAATTCTCACGGATATAAGGCATTTTTAAAATTCTATAGACAGTGAAGAACCTTAGCCATTCTTTTCAAGAGGTAAGTTATAACATCCAACGAAACCATGAGGTGGACAAAATATGGGTTTCTATAGGTTAATTCTACACTGTAGAATTCATACAGTTTGATGCCACTTTAATTGCAATGGTTCAATGTTATGTAATTATGGGAGTTATAGTTTTACACAGGTTTTAGTCTTCCTCTTCTAAAGAGTGCTGGTGATTCACCAACTACAACTTTCATGATTCCATAGCATTAAGTCATGGCAGTTAATCAAACTGCCAATGCCTTCATTTTGCTTTCCTCAGCCACAAGACAAGAGCCCAAGCCAAACACAGAGTGTTGGTGCAGTTGAATCCATGCTAGAGGCAGGAGGAGATGGGCTCAGGCACAGGAACTAAGTTGGATCTGCCCCCCTCTCTGTTCCAATCTTGTATGCTTTGTTTTTTCTGTAAGACAGGAAAGCCCTTGTTGTTTTCACAGAAGTAGGGCCTGGGCAGATGTGGATAAAGCGGCCTATCTTGTCAGGCACTGTTCTTGGGCGGTGTTGTCTATAGATGCCTCCTAGGTCATGTATTCGCTAAAGTGGTACCTATTGATCTACTCACATTTGCATGTTTTCAAACTTCTAGATTAGAAGAAGCTGGGGCTTATGACAGGAGCTCACCCCATCCCACTCATTTGAACTGCTGACCTTCTGGTCAACAGGTTCTGCAAATTAGTGATTTCACCTACTGCACCACCACAGCCCCACCATACGTTATCCTAATCTCATCTCAAACCAAACTTCAAGAGGTAATAAAGCTGCAGATAATGATTATTCTTTCCCTTTCCCATGTCTTTCCATTTCTGAGCTTTCTTAAGCAATGTGGTAAGGTGAATCCATGGTGAATTGAACATTTCCTTTTCATGCAAGGTAATATTTTGCAGAACTTCCCAGCCATGGGTGCTTTTGCCATGTTAAAAAAAACTATAAAAGTTCAAAGTATACCTTCCACTTGCTGAATAAACACAATAGGAAATGTATTTAATTGCGAAGTGCTTTAAAAAATATTTGAAGAGCATGTATGACTGGTGCTTCAGTACAGTAAAAATCCAGAATTTCAGAGGTGTGCAACTTCAAACCTCTGTAATCTTGAAATTGTGTAGTTCTTGCATTTTAAAAATGGAGGGCATTTATGAAGACAGGGAAATCACCAATTGGGAGGAATTCCATCCCTCCAGCTGTGGTAAAGTTAGCACACTTTGAGCTATCTTAAAGTACATTCAAAATGTTTGTGAAATAAGAAGAGGGGCTAGATTAAGCCATACTTTCCTTTTTGGCAAGTCAGGTTCACCATGGCAGAGGCTGTTTCAAGAGACTCATGTAATAATGTCCAAACTGCTTCCAACATACATGTCCAATCACGTTTCCTTGAGGGAATGTAACTCTTATGCTGCAAAAGACTACAATTGAAGTGGGCAGTACTGACTAACTGAGCTGGAGCAAGACACATTCCTAGTCTCCTGGACAGGAGAGTTATCAAATGGCAATGTACAGCCTCCTTGGGATTCCTTAGGGCCCCCCTTCCCCATCAGGTTGACAGTATTCCTTTGTTTTTCAAATACCTAGTGAAACATTATATATGCACTTCCAATTTGATCAGTAGGTTTCTTATATATGTTTGTCCCTGGGCTTTCTCCCTTCCTTAGCTTGGTTTACAATTACTTTGGGGCTAAGACAATGTGCTACATTCATCCACATGTAACAGTTTTGGAGACACACACATTTCGGATTTCTAAAAATAACCAGCAGGAGGTCAGAGTGTGAGCTGAGAAACTTCCTTGAAGTGCTCGGAAAAGTCAGACAAGGCTATTGTTTTCAGCCTTGCTTCACACCTGCTTCTCAGAAAGAGAAGCAGTTTTATCACTTGATGATTTTAAATGTAAGTTTATGTATCAAAACTTTGGACTATCAAAGCATACCTCTGTGAGAAAGATGGGAATGAAGTGTCAGATTTTGGCACCAGTCTTTAAAATGTTTTGGGTCTTTTTTTGGTAAAAGAAACAGATATAAAATATTTAAAAGAAATATGTGAGAAGGTTTGTTTTTCAAGGTAGTGCATTCCCCCCTCTCTCTTTCTCACTCAAACACACAAAGTGCACAATGACTTCAGACTATGTGGTGTTCACTCGCAGTGGCCAGGAGTGCCTTCTTACAACTAAAATTTGTGCACCAACTGCACCTACACCTTGGGAAGCCAGACTTGGACATAGTAGTCCGTGACTTAGTCACATCCCATTTGGACTACTGCAATGCTCTCTATGTGGGGCTGCCTTTGAAGATTGTTCAGAAGCTGCAATTAGTGCAGAGATTGGTGACTAGATTGCTAACTGGAGTACCGTATCATGAGAGGATGACTCCCATGCTGTGACAGCTCCACTGGTTGGAGAAACACACTGAGAAATAAGTCTCTCTGAATAACCAGACACTACATAAGTAAAGTAGCAAAATGTATCAATATAATGCATGTGTGATATCAAGACAGTAAAAAGAGCAACCCAATTCCATGCATGGAAGAATACATCAATCACTTGAGATACATAAGTAAACAGTACACTCCAAGTGGTGATCAATAGTACATAATATGAATGTAAATACATGCAAGATAAATCCCCAACAGAATAAATGCAAGCTCAAAATACATCCAGGGTAAATCCCAGAGTAAATGCAGGCTCAAAATACATACAAGTTGAATCCCAACAAGATAAATGTACACTCAAATAGATACCCGGGAGCCCAGGTAAGTGATGACCAATGGAGGAGGCCAGGAGGCGTGTCCGCTAGCCGCGTCAGGCTAAGTGCGCCAGATGGGAAAGCCAGGGGGCGTGTCCGTGTGACGTTAATCCTATAGAGCATCGCTGGTGGGTGACGTCATGCAATAGGCACTCTGAATTCGCGTCAATAGTAAGGAGCGTCGCTACGTCATTGACGTAGCGTAGATAGTGCCCAAATTTAAAGTGTATAAAGTATACAGGAAAAATGTCACTAAATGAAAAATTCAAAAATGAAGGGTAATAGCCTGTCTCAAGAGTATATGGTACTCAAAAGGTCTGGAGGAAGAAAATAAAAATTACCTACGCCATTGATCTTAAGGAGAACTGGTACAAAATGTTCTTCAGGTGGTACATGATGCCACATAAACTTGGCCTGATGTACAAGAACACCCAGACCAAATGCTGGAAGTGTGGTGCCCAGACAGGCACCTTCTACCACATATGGTGGTCCTGTCAGGAAGCCTCGAGATACTGGAAAGAAGTCCATATCCATATTCAAAAAATCCTACAGACCACGCTAGAAAGGACACCAGAGGCCTGCCTGCTGGGAATAGTGGACGAGAGGGAACTCCCAGATGAGAATACTGAGAGGCTGTTCCTGTACCTTTCCACGGCCGCGAGAATGGTATACGCAAAAAAAGTGGAAATCTACGGACGCGCCCCAGATTGAGGAATGGATAAGCAAAGTTCAAGATATTATGAGCATGGACAAACTGTCATACTACGTAAGTGAATCGGAGGGAAAAGGGTTGAATAGAACAGACTGGACATCCTTTGTGACTTATCTAAAAACCTGTGATCTAAGCCAGCACTCTCCAGCTACCTGACAGGTGAACGGAACAATTATCCAACAGACAACCTGCATCTCCAAGAGCTACTATCCCCCCCAGAGACGATCACACCTTTCTACCCCCCCCCCCCTTTACAGGAAGAGTTGAGTAAATGGAACTGCAAAGAGATACCAGAAGTCAACATACCCCCCTCTTCCCTTTTTTTCCTTCTCCCCCCCCCAGGCCTCCCCTCACACACACCCCTGCCCCCCAGCCATCCCTCCCCCTCTCTTTCCCAACCCCCCCCCTCCAGCCCCCACTGCATGTGAACATCTCAATAAAACTTATTTCAAAAAAAAGAGAGAATATGGTACTCCACAAGGACGAAACCTCTGTGATCGTAGATAAGCCGCTGAAGCTGGTTGGAACCCACTCAGAAGAGGGGGGGGGCAATGGGGGAAGAAAGCAAGCCGCAAAAAGCACCAACGTGCCGTAGCACCATGCTGTGGGTCTAAATATAGGGCTAAATAGCCTGTAGTAAGGGAAGAACAGTAAGTAATGCTGCAAATCAGTTGCTGGCTTGTCCAGGCCACCCAAGACCCATAAATCGAAGAGCAGGAGTGGGATGAGGCTCTGGGTGAGATGAATCAAACGCCTACGGGAATACTGCCGTGCTGCACCTGTTTCGGACCTCAAGGGTCCTTCCTCAGGGCGAAGGTCAACACAGACATATCTGTGGCTTCAATTATATCTCAGTAATCTGAATGGAGAAATCAAATAGCATCAATAGTGGGTATGACCGTCACCCTATAAAGACTATCATATGCACTGCGGTCTATAGGGGAGGCCCTCCTCTCAGTCCCACCCCTCTGTGGTCACCATCCCCGTCTCTGGAGCTCCCTCCCTGAAGAAATAAAAATGCCTCCTCCCTCCTCTCCTTTAAGAAACTTCTAAAACGTACCTGTGCACTTTAGAGTATGGAGAGGAGGAGGACTAGGACACTTTAAATGCTAGCTAACCCACATGCATTATATGACTGTTATATCTTCAATGAAGCACTGTTGTCAGCCATTTTTAATGTAATGCCTTATAATTTGCTTTAAGGGTGTACATTGTAATGTTTATTTATGTTTTAGTTTTATTTCTCAATGGATTGTTCCTGTTTTTATTTTATTTTGATGCTTAATTCCTGTGTTGTAAGTTTTCTGCTGTTACTATCCATTATTCTGTATTATTTTGATGTATCCTTCTGTGGAGAAAGGGTATCTAGAAATGATGATGATGATGATGATGATGATTACATCTGCATCAATGAAGTTATGTTCTTTGGTGTGTGCTTTCAAGCTGCCTGTTGCTGTATGGCAACCCTATAAAATCCTCTCAGGCAAGTAATAATCAGCGGTGGCTTTACCAGTTCCTTCCCCCGAAATATATCCTGCTGCACCTGATATGCATTGGCAGTCTTCCATCCAAGTACTAATCAGAGTTGACTCTGCTTATCTTCCAAGATCACACAGGACCTTGTGCCTTTAGAGTATTTAGGCCCAATGTGGAGTTACCTTTTCTAGCTGCTCTATTGAATATCAACACAGCAGATGGTATGTTGATCAATGTGCATAGGGGCCAATCCACTGTGCAGTTCCAATGCATGATGTGCAAAGGCAGCTTAAAGGGTTGAGAGGCATTCCATATCCTCCAAGCTTTCACAAGCAAAAACTGGGACACACGTATTCAAGCCACATCTGATTGTGGTTGTGAAGGCAAAATTATTGGTGAGGAAGAATGCACACAGTTTGAGAGAGGCTGAAGCAGTTTGCTTTTGCCTGAGCCTCCAGGGAAGAAAGGTCCCAGACTTGGTACAAAGGCAGCTTTCAATGGCATCAGCAACCCTTCTGTTTGCGCTGGAAGACTGTGTCTTTGAGGGCTCAGTCATTAATCCACCTTTTCAGATTGCTTCCTCTTTTGCTAAACAAATTCTTTATTTATGTAAGAGGATTTAAATAAACAAATGTGTTGTTTTTCCCTCTGTAAAAGAGAAGACAAGAGATACGTCAGGGTTATAATTTCACCCTGCGGTAAAAGATCTGCTGTAACAAATCTTGTTTTGTTTTTGTTTTTAATGCATGGATTTAGCACAGGGAGAGATTTATGTGAAGTGCTTTGTGGTGCAGATGAATTTTCAATAAATTATGAGATCCTGTGGGCACATTTCAGTTAGTGCCTTACACATGTGTAGGTTCACTTAGAGAAGTGGCTGGATAATTTGGTTCAATGTTGAATTTCCATGCTCAGTTCAAGGTTGCAAAAGAGCAATTCCAGCTCTTAGCAAGATGGGGTTACAATGACAGGACTCTTTGTAAGGACCTCAGCTGGTAAAGTCCTGAACAGATGAGGCTCAACAGGTAATCTTGGTCTCTAGATGATATTCTTGGTAATCTAGAAAATTGCTGTTGTGATTTTTCAAAATCCTATTCTCAGCTCAAACATCATTATATTTCAGAGTCAGTGACCCAAACAATAATCTGATTTTTGCAGGACATTGTGAGTTATTGGCTTATTAATGAAGGGAGCATGTATATATTGATTGAACATTTTCATTTGTAAAAATCTAATTAAAGAAGTCGCTAATTGGTTTTATATTGCTTCATCCGTTCAGTGAGAAACTAAACACACATTTATTAGCAAACCACACTCACCACCATTCAGTTTAGCATTTTGATTGCAAAAGGTCCGTCGTGGGTTAATACGTCCTTCCCGTTGCCCACCCTCCAGCCTTCCAAGAAATCCATTGTGACAGTTTCCTCAAATGCTTAACTGATGCTGGCAGCCAAGCTGAAGAATCAATAACTAACCCTTTGGTGCAAGAGGCAATCTTGGGCAATTATTTGCATGTCATGTTGAGCCACTTGGAGGCTGAAATATTGTTCCATGCCATCATCAAAAGAGACATCTGTAAATATGTATTTTCAATTGACTCCCAGTGCCTTGGGATGCACTTAAATTATACTCCAGTGAATATTCATGAAGTTTGACAGCAGCATTTACCACTCCATTATGACAAAATTTAGGAGTGTTGCAGCCGGGCTTGAAATGAATATTGCCATGACACTGAATGAAAACATTATACCACAGGGTTGAAAAACCTTTATTTTATTGACTGATTCAGAAGCCACGCATATGGTCATGCATAGTTCCAGGAAGGAAGCTTGGAGAAATATCTCCACAAGTTCCCATTTATCACAGATTGGGGAAAGGCAGGACTTCACAGTTGCTTAGCAATTAGCTAACCAATCACCACACTCCTAGCCAAATGCTCCTTCTGTCTTTGGTTCAATCTAGCATCAGAACATGGAGAGAGAGAGAGAGAGAGGGAGGAGAGAGGGAGGGAGGGAGAGAGAGAAGTTGAAAGAAAAAAAGAGACAAAAGAACAAACTAAAGTTTTGATCTTGCATTTTATTCCCTTTTGCCATGCTTAGTAATAGGTTTAATGATAGAGAGAAACCTTCCACATCCTTACAGACAATTTTCAGATAAATTCACTAATTTACATCTCAAGCTGGATTATCTGGCAGTGTAGACACACATAATGCAGTACAAATCAGATAATCTGGAATCAGACCCTGGAATATAGGGCAGTGTAGATCCAGCCTCAATGACTTCCACTCATTTTGGCTTCTAGTGCAGTTTGGCAGCACTTGGAAGGCACAACCTAGCACCGGATTTCTCTTTGAAAAGAAATTGGTGGCATCCCGCCCTGCAACTTTGCAGCAATTTTAATATTCATTCTAGAACCAAATATGATTCTGGTAGGGATGATATAAATGTAGACATTTCTGAGTTTATAAAGTTGAATCTACCTATCTGTCTCTCTTATTGAAGTGAGCATGTATGTGTACAATATCTATAGCTCTAAGAATATGAATTAGGCTTGTGCATTTCGGCTGAACCTCAATTCGTTTCTGCTGGCTGGATTCCAGTAGACCCCCATATCTGTTTTCATGTGCCTCCCGAAAATGAGTGGGATAGCCATTTTTGGTCCACAGCCAAAACATATGGCTAGTTCTGGCCCATTGGTGGAAATGAGGAACTTACGAGGTTCTCCTTTCTGTTCCTGGGGCCCTTTCCTTTCAAGGGAGCCTGGGTTTCAGCAGCGAGGTTAAGGAAGCAGGCACAGCTTGAATAAGACATGTCACAGAATTCTTCTATTCCAATTGGCTCAACAGGCAGGGCACATAGAGAAACCCCTTACAAGCAGCACATAGCAGCTTCTTTGTGCACCTAAAGTGACCCTCTCATTGAGTTTTCTCAGCAAGATTCGGTCAGAGGAGAATTTGCCTTTGCCTTCCTTTGAGACTGAGGCTGGACATACATTGCCATATATTCTAGTTCAATGCTGTTAATCTGCGTTCAAAAACTGGATTATAACGCAGTGTAGATGGGGCCACAGAGAGTGCAGTGTGCCCAAGGTCACTCAGTACACACTAAGTGGGGATTCATGCCCTAATCTCTAGATTCATAGTCCAACACTGAAACCACTACATCACACCAGCAATTTTTAGTTAATGTATGTCCGTTCCTGTAACACCATCATCAATCTAGACAGGTGCAGTGGTTTGGGTGTTGGACTAGGACCTTGGAGATCAGAGTTCAAATCCCCACTCAGCCATGGAAACCTATTAGGTGATCTTAAGCAAGTCTCACTCTCTCAGCCACAAAGCAAGGCAATGACAAATCTTGCCTATAAAACTCTGTGATAAGTTTGCCTTAGAGTTGGAAATGACTTGAATGCACATGAGAACAAACAACTCAACCCAAACTAATATCCACCAACCACATCGTATGGGAATAACTTCAGAAAATTAAGAATTTCTGGCCAGTGCCATGCAAGTAGAGGAGAGGAATATATATAGGCTTGAGGCAAGCAAAAGAAGATAACAGTTGAACATCTGCAAGCACCAAGTGAAAAAAAAGGCTCAGACTAACTCATCTTTTGGCAGTCAATATGTCATTGAATCCATATGCATACAGACAGAAAGGTCAAGGAAATGTTACCCAAAGGAGGAAGCCTGTAGGGTCTCATCCATCAAAAACCTATTAATAATACAACAGATTATTCACAGATAATGCAAATATAATTACAGTCACCTATTCGCCCTGGTACCGGAAGAGCATATATTTGATACACAAAATAAACTGCATACTCCATTTGACATAGAGCCTGGGCCCGTTTGGAGAAGAATTTCAATCTGGCCACCGCAGAACTGGCACTCTTTGTACAGACTGGAGGAAAGAAACATTGGCTTCAATCTTTTACTAGAATCCTATTGCTGTCTTATATATAAGTAGGTTGCTGTACAGAACTAACTTCAAAAGTTCAATCCAATGTGCTTTCGACTAATAAAGTAACACAGTACAAGAAGTAAATATGGAATATGTGTAATCAACATCTGGAATGGCCCTGTCTACGAGTTTGGATCATGTGATTTTTAGGTTTTTATTAGGTGTTTTTAATGTTTATACTTCATGTTTAAATGTCCTATTATCTTATGGTGAATTTGACCTATTGTATTTTATGCTTAGTCACATGCTGTTTGATTTATGATTTGGTTTATGTACTGTATGTAAGGCATTGAATTTTGCCATTATTTTTTGTAAACCGCATTGAGTCCCCCAAAAGTAAGAAAAGGGGTATATAAATACTGTAAATAAATAAATAAATGTCTGTCTTAGATGCAAATTTGCACATGCAGTAATAAAATGGTGTTCCATATATGAAATTATATAAAACTGCAAAATCAAGACATGCTTTATGGATTTTTAAAATAATATTTTCTAGTCATGGATGGTTGAATCCATAGATACAAAGGATGAACTCAGTGTACAATGGTTTCAATGGTTTCAATTGGGATCCTGACAAATAAATAAAATGCCTCAAACGAATCCCATGCCAGTTATACTTCCGTTTTCAGCTTCTGAGCTCAATCAGATTTACATCAGGCTGTCTTTTTAACCCAATTGCTTTTTAAATAATGTACTTTTGTTAATGTTTGTACAGTATTGTTTTTAATGTCTTGTTAGCCACCTCAAACCTTATTATTGGGTGAAAGGCAGGATATAAATACAATGACAATAGCAGCAGTTTACAACTGAAATATTTGGCTCGTTTTTTTATATTTTTAGTCCAGTTAATTACCTACATATGTTCCCAATATAAAAGTTGATTCCACTATTACACCCATGGATTTTGACATACTAACCTGCTATTCCATTTCAATTGCATTAGTATAGTAATTGGACTCATACTACGTTGAGCACTTTTGATCTTGCACCTCTCTTGAAGAGCTGAATGGTGCCAATTTGCTATTCTGTGGTCTCGTGACCATAGTTTTTCACACCATCATAATTGCTGCAGTACATTTTTTGGTTTTTTGTTATTATTATTTCAGCACAAATGTGCAATTCAATCATTTTTAGAAAAGGCAAATACAAATATAAAATTTCACATAAAGGGGGGAAATCCAGCTTGGAAATAATGAGGTGGAGAGGAAGAAGAGGAAAATCCCATCCCTTGATATCATTTTCCTGCTGACATACTGGCACAGAAGAAGAAAGGACTCATTGCTCCAAGGTAAGTGATGAGAATTTTGCAGGATTAGGAGCTATTGAAGATTTGCCTTCCCAGATGCCAGCGCCTTCCCAGTACCATCACTTGCATCGGGGAAGGATGAGGAGCCCACCCTAGCATATCCAAACATTTTAGAGGACCATTTCCTTATGGATCCACAATAAAAGATGAGTTTTACCCATCAATAGCAAGAGAAAGGAGACTCACAGGGTAAACCTCTAGCAGGCTGTACATGGTTTTGTGTGATAGAGACTATCACCAAAGGTTTGGTGGTGCAATGGGTTAAACCCTTGTGCTGGCTGAACTGCTGAAGAACTGAAGGTCAGTGGCTCAAATCCATGAGACAGGGTGAACTCCTGTCTGTCAATCCCAGCTTCCTATGCAGGGACATGGCATTAGCCTCCCACAGGATGGTAACATATATGGGCATCCCCTGGGCAATGTTTCTGTAGACAGCTGATTCTCTCACAACAGAAGCAACTTAGAGTACATTCTCAATTTGCTTCTGACACAATAAAAAAACCCCCAAAGGTCTGCAATTGACTACAAGTGATGGTCCAACTGCGGTGCCAGTTTGCCTGTGATATATACTGTATATTTGGGTTAATAGAGGAATCAACACTTGCATTTGAAGCATGGGATATAATTAAGATTGTACCTGTCTCCTGTTTAACAGGGTGTTTCTGTTTTGTGATCAGCTCTCTTGCTAAATGTGGTTCATTACCAGCAAAATATAAATATTCAAGAAGAAATTGTGTTCTTAATTAATTAGTCTGATTGCATTAATTACATTTACAATCTGTTACTGCTCGTATGTTCTGTTTTTCTAAAGAAAAAAATTAATTGCTTGCTTGATGCATGATTGTTTCAACAGCGTTGCATTCAGATTAGGGTTTTTTTTAAAAAAAAATACAACAACAACTATAGGCTTTAAGGGAATGAAATTAAAGAGGATGTTCAGCTCTGGGATTAAGGAGTCAAACTGTCACCTCCAAATCATCCTCCTTCCTCACCACTTGCTATCAATTAACTCACTATTAAAGATTAAAATGGTGTCTTTACTCTGTTAAGCCAAAATCCACTCTTGTCATCGTTCTTGTTTGCATGCAGGTTTTTTTGCATCTTGAAGGATTTTGAGAACCTGCTAGTAAACAAGGTACATGGGTAGCTCATGCCTGTTTTCAAGGGGAAAACAATACTATCCAACTGTCAACAGCACTCGGTACTCAACACTCAATACACTTGAATGACCACATCTTGGTAAAATTTCTTCCTTCCTTCCTTCCTTCCTTCCTTCCTTCCTTCCTTCCTTCCTTCCTTCCTTCCTTTCCAGCATTTTTACCCTGTCCTTCTCAACCCCCAAAGGGGGACTCAGGGCGGCTTACACCAGCAACAATTCAATGCCGCAACATACAAACAATATAAACAACTATAACAACAATTTAAATCCATAAATAAAAGGCTGCTCTATGGTAACCCTGTCCCCTATAGAGTTGCTTGATGAAATAATGGACAGGGCTCCATTTGCTGACAGAGAAGAAATAATTTTAGGGGACATTGTTTGTCATGCAAGCATCACTTGTGGAAATGTTCTCAGCTACAAAGCCCTTTATTATCTTAGCAACCTTAATGTGTGAACATGCAAGCATGTGGATTTGTAGCCTGAATATTGGACTATGACTGTGGAAACCAGAGTTCAACCACTATTCAGCCAAGTGAGATGACCTTGGGCAAGGCATACTCTGTCACCTTCTGAGGAAGGCAAAGACAAATCCTCTCTGAACAAATCTTGCCGAGAAAAAAAATGACAGGTTCACCTTAGGGTCACCATAAGTTGGAAAGGACTTGAAAGCACACAACAACATTTATGTGGATGCTACTGTTCTTATGACCAAATTGTGAGCTGCAAAGTGGCCCTTGAAAGGTCATATACAGAGCAGAGGGTTAGTTAATGATGTTATTCTCCCAAGAGTAGTACACTTAGCCCCATCATTCACAAAGGCAATTAGAAATAGCATACATGAAATTGCATAAGAATAATGCAGTTGATTTGCAAAAGGCAATTAGTCTCCAAAAGAGGATTGCTCTCCACCTTCTTGAAGTATGGTTGTAGTTTTTAGAAGACCCATTCCTCACTTTGAATTTTTCAGGTTTTGCCCAGCTACGTCCCTTCTAAGACAACATGCCATACAAGGAAGGTATGCAAATCCTTGTGTGTGCTATTTTATGTAATTGTTCCCATTTTTTCTACTTATTTGCTCTTGTTTTCAGATCTCCCATATTAAGGTGTGGCTTACTGTGCGATTGTGGGGTTTGGGGAAATGCCATAATGCTTAAATACATACAAACAAGAACGGCCACCAGGGAAGTATGCAATAGCTCTCAGAACTGGGGATCCTCAATAAGAAGTGTGGCTTACTTGGGGTTATGTTAATTTACACACACACAGAGAGGACTGTGTGGCAAATCAGAGAGTGTACATCTGCTTTGAATTTATCAGCTGAACAAATGCAGAAAGCAAGAGTGTTTAGTCTTCAGGCTGCCGGCAAATGCTCCAGATTCTCTGCTGCTCGGTTGACTTTTGAACTGCTTGGCACATCTTCAATAAGAAATTACATCACTGAAGCTCTGGAAATCCAGCCTCATTTCAGAGATGTGGAGAAAATATGCAATTCTTGACTCAAAGCCTTGGCCAATGCTACTATGCTCAATATCAAGCTTAATAATAGCTTAGAGGAACAGCGCCTTAGAAAAATGCCCCACCAAAGCTCCTTTGAAAGTAATGGAATTGCTATTTATCCGTATATGCCAGACTTAGTGGATCGACCCATTTGCAAACCAGTTTCTGTCTTGTGGCAATTGTGCAGCAGGGACAGTGGGAAAAAAACTATACTGTAAATAAAATTATAAATAATATGGTTCCAGCCTGAATGTGGTTTCTGTGAACACCAGTAGAAGATACACACAGTAGCATCTTACCTCTCTGACTTGTTTATTTTGCCCTTGACATGCACTGATAGTTAGCTGCTAGGGTGGATGGATATAGTATTCAATGAGTATTTTGGAGATACAGTCCAGCACCTTGGATAGCACCTTTACAGTTCAAATTAAAAGCCAAAACAGTTCCATTCTTCCACTGAAATGGAAGGCTATAGCCATCACTGGGAATCACTCCAGGAATCAAAAATATATGTGGAAATGCAAAGATGTTGGTCATCTGCCTCCAACCAATCTAAGACATCAATTCATATTATCGTTTTTGTCTTATTTGTCAGGAAATGTGGGCAGGGAGATTGTATTCATCATTCAGCCTGCATGTAATTAACAAACCGATCTGGTTGACAATGAGATGGTCCATTTGTGTTTTCATATCACGTCTGAGTTGGGACAGGATGGTCTGGGAAATAATTTGTGCAACTCCAAATGTTTTAGATTTACTGTGCTCTGCCAGAAAACTGACAGGGTAAGTTAAAGATAAAGAATTGTAACTTAACACAGACATGACTGCTGTCCTTGAAAGGAGATGTGCCAAACTGTTTCAACTCAAAGAAACAAAGTTGTAAGAGAATACTTTGGATGTCTACTGATCCTTTTCTCTCCACACCCTCCGCACATGTTTATTTTTGGTGTAAATTAAGGCATCCTTCTTATATTGGGCATGTGATAAGGAGAGGCATTTACAAGGATAAAACAAATAGGGGAAAAATAAAAAATCTGGTTGACATATAAGGAATTACATTGATCCAGTTTGGCGGCACTTGGAATGCACTGAATGCACAGCTTCCAATTCTGGGTGATTGCTAGCAAGAACCCTCTTTGTGTCCCATGCATAAATTCCCTGACAGAAGTCATTGCCACTATTCACATTTAGTGAATAGTGAATATAGCAAAAGCAGAAGTGGCATTACACATATGTATTGCAGTGGCACTTCACTTGTGTATTGCAAAGGCATTGGAACGTTTTGACATTGCTTATGCACATGTGCATTGTGCATCAATGTGCAAGTATATTTGTGCATTCAGATGCATCTTTGCTGTCTTGACTCACTAAAGCAACAGGCATTCAAGCATAAGGATTGGAAAGAAAGCACAGTACCCTTGCGTGTGATTTTCCTGCTTCTTGGCAGGGGGTTGGACTGGATGGCACCCAAGGTCTCCTCCAACACTATGATTCTGTGTGAAGATCCATGCTACTCAATCATGATGTGCTGAGTCAGTCATTAGCACCATGTACATTATATGAAAAGTCTTTCTCATATGTGAAAACCCAATTCCCAATCAAATTGGTCAGGAACCTGTCAGATATCATCCAAATGGCCACTATCCTGAGGCTTAGGGAACTGGTTATGTTTCGCCTGGAGAAAAGAAGGCTAAGAGGTGACATGATAGCCATTTTAAATATTTGAAATGATGGCATGAGGAAGATTGTTTTATGCTGCTCCAAAGACTAAGACATGGAGCAATGGATTCAAACTGCAGGAAAATACATTTCATTGAATGTTTAGGAAGAATGTCCTGGTTGTAAGATCTGTTTGACAGTGGACTATACTGCCTCAGAGTGTGGCGGAGTCTCTTTTTTTGAAGGTTTCAAAACAGAGGCTGATGGTAGCCATTTCATCAGCAATGGTTTCATTCCTGCATGGCAGAGTGGGGTTGGACTGGATGACACATTCATTCTCGTCCGTCTATACGTTTATATGAATCTACCAGGCATGTAGCCCAGGGGGGGGGGGCTAAGGGGGCTTCAGCCCCCCGGAAATTCTCAGGGTGGTCCGCGAAAAGGCCTTACTGGTACATTATTTAAACTGTTATGTTTATTCATATCATGATCTGATCACCATGCTCATTATATCCCACATTAATGGGGTTATTGGGATAACAATACAAAAGGTTTGCTAGGGTAGACCCTCTTCCACCCAGTCTCAGCCCCCGAACCAAACTCAGCCCCGAATCAAAATCCTGGCTACGGTCCTGGAATCTACCCATATCTTCATATGTCAGCATGGTTGTATGGCTTATATCTTTGGATACAGATGTAATTTCAATTGAATCTTCCAAACTAAAGATTGTATTTTGCAGTTTTTTTTTTAAAAAAATAACAAATTAGGATACAAGTCTGGTTCAGCATTTGTTCATTATCCAAAACTAAGAACTCCTGCATTGATGCCTCAGAACACATATCTGGTCTTTCTGAGTTGGTTCCCTGTGCTTTGGTCATGTGTCAATGTACCGCCTGACTTTAAGGACCTTGACGTCACTCTTAGCTTTTCTTTGTCATTCCTTCAGGAGAATCCAGTTACCAAAAAACCAATGGTGTGCCTTTAGCAGCCAGATATCATACTTAAGCAGGGGGATGGCGGGGGAGCTTTTGGAAAGACTCTCCTTGACTATCTCTAAAGTTTGGTCAGTTGTTCCAAGCACCTGTTTGGGTAACTTGCCTTTAGGCCTAAAGCCGCTCAGAGTCCCCCTGCGGGGGTGAGAAGAGCGGGGTAGAAATAACATAAATGAATAATAAATATACTAATGGCACGAAATCCCATCTGATCTTTGCTGCTAATCATGGACAACCCTGGATAGTACTTGGCTGGTAGACCTCACATAAATGCCAGGTGCTGTGGGATATATTTCAGAGGAAGGAAATGGCAAACAAGTTCGGAGTCCAAGAAAACCCTATGAAATTTATGGGGTCACCATAAACTGACAGGTGACTTGAAGCATAGACAACTTGTCCATAGTCCAGGTGCAGAAGTGCTTTCCATGGTTCTGAATCTGCTTCTACCCTGGGGTCAGCATTTGGTAGCTCTTTTCTGTCATGCCTCTCACATGAAACCATGTTTAGACAGTACACATTCTGGAGTCAAAGACAGAACTTCCTACCCTCAGCCTAAAACTCTGAAGCAATTTCATGCAGTTGCTTCCAGTTTAATATGTGTTTAGTATATGTACATTATTTTAATTATTTTAAACTGTTTGAAACCACCTTGACATCTTTTTGATATAGCCCATGTTTGTAGTAGTTTGAATGTTAGATTTTGGCTCAGGAGACCAATACACTTTGGACATACTTCCGATGCACATATTTAGGAAGAAAAGCAGGAGTATCTAATGCACAATAGGAAAGTCAGATGGTGG
The DNA here is from genome assembly GCA_030556195.1 of Anolis apletophallus. NCBI lineage: Eukaryota > Metazoa > Chordata > Lepidosauria > Squamata > Anolidae > Anolis > Anolis apletophallus. The sequence continues at coordinate 133,021,337 of JARBWK010000007.1, forward strand.
TCAGAACAGCCCAATGCACATTGTAGCTTTCTTGATGCAAATTTTGCAATTCTTTAACAGGATTTTATTGCAAAAATCCTGCAATCTAGCCAGAGTCATAACATTAAACATTGTAAGCCATGATATAGAATTGCAGTCATGTTCATAAACAATAGAATTAATACAATAAATAGACAAGATGAGCAGCTTTGACCTGGTAAATTCACATCCTGAGAACTTTTCATGACAAAACTGTGGTGCCAAATTTTATTTCCCTGTTGCATGTTTAATCTGGGAGCCAACATAGTGTAGTGGTTTGAGCATTTAACTGCAAATCACACTCTCTCAGCCTCAGAGGAAGGCAATAGCAGACCACTTCTGAAAACATCATGCCAAGAAAAAACATGTGATAGGGTTGTCATAGGGTCATCCAAGGCTAGAAATGACTTGAGCGTACACATCAGCAGCAGCAGCAGCAACAGCAACAGCAGCAGCAGCAGAACAAGTGTTAACCCTCTCCCCAAAATGCATTTATTATAAGTAGTAAATGTATGTCGACAGCATTTGTTTATTATAAAGATATCATTTGCTGTTTGATGTTTGTTTATAAAAAGCCACGTAGATGTATAAGGAAATGCCACAGAAGAATCTGGAGCAATGCTCTCATTCCACCACATAAGGAAGAAAACATACATCTGTTCTACAGATGAAGGAATTGTTTCCATGCAATACGACCAGGAAGGCAAGCAGGCAAATGAGCAATGATTCCCATTTTATCCCAGCCTTTTAACTGATATTGCAAGTGCCATGAAAACATATGAGATGGGAAAAAACAAAATAAAACCTCATCCTGATGTAAGTGGAAACCTGCAGCATTTGTAGCAGATAGAGTATGTATATCTCTCCACTGCTTAAGAAGAGCGGGGTTTTCTTTTCCCATAGATAATAGGAAATTAGTAGCTGGGTGTGAAAGAGAATTCTAAAAGCTGATAGAACTTTTAACCTCTGTCTAGTTTCACTCAGCCAAGAAGCAAAAAAAATCAGAGATGGGGTGTGGAAAGAAAAAACTAGATTCTCTTTCCCAAATAACAGACTCAATCACGTATTCATTTCTGGATGAAAGAATCCAGTCCTCTGTTGACCCCCTTAAAAACATTTTTGGCTCATGTCAGGGGGCCTAGCTGGAAGTTGAAGAAAGTTTTTTTGTAGTGATCTTTTTAATAAGTGTGATTAGATTCCATTTGCTGACAGAGAGGAAAACATATTTATTTATCCTCAATGCTTGCTGCCCAGATGGTACAGACTGCAGGAACACACACACTCACATGCACCAGGTCCACAGGAACTTTCAGCAGAATTTTGGAAGCCTTCACTCTGATGGAGGAGAATATGCAATGTCTCTGAGCATATGCAGAATGTTTTTACTTCAGCAGCTATCTAAAATAAGGGAAAATGAAGATTGGTTTTCAGAGGATCTTGCTCTCATACTAGAATAGGAAATATATCCTTCACTGCCTTTTGCCTCATGCAGTAAAATGTCCTGTTCTAGCCTTAGGGGCAAGATACAAAACATTTGAGAACAGTTGCTCTCTCTAGTGGTGAAAGATGTTTGCCTGTCACAGCACTCATTGTCTTCATTTAGTCTGGTTACAATTGGCCACTGGAAAGTGAAACATGTGTTTCTGAGGAAGTCCCATTGCTGGAATAACATCTAGGAAGGAAAAACACCAGAGCAGGGGAAAATGTGGGTAGATTTTGTAGGCCTTGACCACTTCAGATTTCCCAGATCCTTTACTGTCCTAGAAACCAAAAGAAGTGAAAACTGCATCTATTTATTTACTGATTTATTTATTTAATCCAATTTACATTCTTCTTTCTACCAGAATGGGACTCAAAGCAGCTGACCATAAAAGATTGAAACAAAACACAATTGAAACAGTAAGTAATAACATGTAGAAGAAATGAAATACACCATCATATTAAAATACTTTAAATCGTTTTAAATGGTGCTTCTTGCACTCATGACCTTGGAGGTGTCTACGGACAACACCGGCTTTTTGGCTTAGAAATTGAGATGACCACCAACCCCGAGAATCAGACATGACTGGACTTAATGTCAAGGGAAAACCTTTATTTTTAAAGTATACAACACAAGATCAAGACCATTAAAAACAAAAAAATATTCAAATAAAAATGTTTTCTCCTGTTGGCAAGAAGAGAGCACTGATCCCAAACCAAGCCTCATATAGAAGCACATTCTATTCTTGGGAGTAGCCACTGAGAAGTTTCTCTTCTTTGTTGTCATCACCAATTGTACTTGTGGAAAGAAAATTATCCTCAAAAGATATCAAAGTTTGCATAGGTTCAAACTGCCCAAAAGGTGGTTGTTTTAATAGCAGGAAAGTCCTGCTTGCTTCAACCGGTATGTGTTCCCCAACTTTTCTTTAGAAAGCTATTTAGAATCAAATCTCAGTAATGTCTCAGTTAGAAACTATCAAACCATTTACTGGATAAATGACAACAAACGATAGTTCCATTAAATACAATTATTATTATTTCAGGCATTTCTATCCCGACCTTCTCACCTCTGAAGAGGGACTTAGTATGGCTGTCAGTAGGTAGCCATTAGTGGAACCAAGCCTTCCCAGAATAGGCTGAGATTGGCTATTGTCTGAATGTATGACCACGTTTACAGACGGAGTGGAATTGTTTTAATGGCGATGTGGTTTTATGCTGGGTTTTTATGTATTTTAATATGTTGTTGTAGTTGTTTTTAAATTGTATAGCATTGAATTTTTGCTGTTATGCCGGTCAGAGTCCCTTGATAGAGGTGAGAAGGTCGGGGTACAAAAGTTTTAAATAAATAAATACATTAGATGCCAAAAACAATACAATTAACAAAATTAAAACAAATATAAGCATTCAATTAAAAACAGTTCACTGGTTCAAAACATAATCCATTGTGCTGGTCTGTGACCGTAATAAAGTTTTGATTGATAATCCATATCAGTCCATTATTTCCCCAGTTGATCCAGCGAGTGAAGTGGGGAGGGGTGGTCTCCGAGGGCTCCCCCTTACATTATGGAGTTCCTCAGGGGGCCATCCTCTCCCTGCTGTTATTTAACATCTACATGCGACCGCTCGCCCAATTGGTACGGAGTTTTGGGCTGGAGTGCCATCAGTACGCTGATGACACCCAGCTCACTCTGAGGATGGACCCCGGGGTGGAATCTGTACCCGATAATTTCCATCTCTGCCTAGAAGCCGTAACTGGATGGCTGCGAGCCAGTAAGTTGAAGGTGAACCCGGCAAAGACGGAGATCTTGTGGCTGGGTCACCCGGGGGGGGGGGTAGAGACCCAGTTGCCGACGTTTGATGGCGTGGCACTTTGCCCACAGCCTCTAGTTAAGAGCCTAGGGGTCCGGCTGGACACCCAGCTGTCTATGGAGGCACAGATTGCCTGCGCCTGCAAGACAGTGTTCTACCATCTGCGGCAGGCAAACGTCTGGCTCCTTACCTCTCCCGCTGCGACCTGGCCACGGTGATCCAAGCCACGGTCATCTCGAGGCTCGATTACTGTAATGCGCTGTACATTGGCCTACCCTTGTTGGCGATCCGGAAACTTAAGCTGGTGCAGAACGCAGCAGCACGCCTGCTCTCAGGAGCCCCAAGATCTGCGCATGTGACCCCACTTCTGCGTGCACTGCACTGACTTCCTATCAAATTCCGGGTCTTCTTCAAGGTGTTAGTTTTAACTTTCAAGGCCTTATATGGTTTGGGGCCTGTGTACCTGAAGGAGCGGCTTACCCCATACGTGCCCAGAAGATCACTGCACTCAGAGGCGCCTAGTATTAAGATCTGCAGACTGTCGAGCACACAGCAGAGGGCGTTCACAGTGGCCGCTCCGAGCCTCTGGAACTCTCTGCCTGAGGAGACACGAGCACTGCGGGGCTTGTTGGCATTTTGCAAGTCCGTAAAGACTTGGCTGTTTAGGCAGGCATTTGGCTCCGACTGATGCTGCCTACAACTTGCCAACATGCCATCCTGCCACGTCTTGCCACCTGCATTATTGTCGCCTGCTGGGGTTTATTGCTGGGAGTGGGGTTAATTGGGTTATATGTTGTTTTATCTGTTTTTATTGGTGTTTTTACTGGTTTATGCTGTAAACCGCTCTGGGCTCCAGAGAGAGCGGTCTACTAAATCGAACTAATAAATAAATAAATAAATTATTGCACAAACACTTGAACCCAAAGCCAGGATTTGAGGTATTTTCCGAAAGGTCAGAAGGGAGGGGTGGATCTAATATCATTGGGGAGAGTTCCACAACCAATGGGCCACCACGGAGAAGGCCCTGTCTCTCGTTCCCATCAGTCACAACTGCGAAGAAGGTGGGACCAAGAGCAGGGCCTCCCTGAATGATCTTAATGTGCTTGGTGGTTTGGAGAGGGAGATATGTTCGGACAGGTAAACTGGGCTGGAACCATATAGGCTTTATAGGCTAAAGCCAGCACTTTGAATTGTGCTTGAAAGCTAATAGGCAGCCAGTGGAGCTGGTGTAACAGGGGAGTTGCATGCTCCCTATAACCCCGCTCCAGTGAGCAGCCTGGCTGCCGAACATTGGATTAGCTGGAGCTTCTGAGCAGTCTTCAGAGGCAACCCCACGTAGAGTGTGTTGCAGTAATTTATTTGGGATGTAACAAGAGTGTGAACCATCATGGCCAAGTCATGGCATAACTTGCTTATGGGCTTGTTTTTTTTTTTTTTTTTTTTTTTTTTATTACAAACTGTGGATGGTTGAATCCATGAATACAGAATCCATGAATCTGGGGGGTGCCTGTTTCTTAATCAATGTCACCATGCACTGTTCCTTAGGTGCACTAATGTGCATTATGAACTCTGAGTATCCCTTGACCTTATTTATCCTGGTTTAAAACCCTTAATGTGTGTTCCTGCACATGTTTGTGGTGGACATCATTTAAACACCATGTATTCAAATTACCTTCAAATTAAGTGGTCGTTGTACTCGTACATGCATTCCTGAATATGCATTTACTTCAATGTGTGGTTTGACCTTGAGAACCATACTCTACGTCTCATTTTGCAGGTCTAATGCACTATCAATGTTTCAAGCTATCACAAGCAAAATGGGAATCCAAGGGATCGGGATAAAATCATTATGTTCTTTTTTTCTCATTTACCAATTAATGCCTTAGTTACTGGATACCTTATACCAACAACAGTGGACAATGGTACTGCCAGGCACTTGGTCAGGTTTTCTTTGGCTAGAGGAAGTTGAGGGATTAGTGCAGCTGCTTAGAGTCAAAGCAGGCAGTGAGCAGAAATATCAACTTTAGGAAGTACAGGACCTTCGTGTGCAGTCAGCCTTTCTCGCTCCCACATTTCAAGGGCATTGTGGAAGGAGTAAGAAATACATCTGCCACAGGGTCACAAAACATCTGGTGTAAAGATTTCTCCCCCATTCCTTCAATAGTCTGCAATGTATCCTCTCATGCTGACTTGTGTTTTCGCTCATCGACTCCAGTAAATCTTGTGGCAAGATACAAAAATAGCGCTGCGCATTTATTTGGACTATTGGTGCAGTCCAAGAGCATTGCAGCCCTAATGGCTTTTGCCATTCACTCCCAGTCTTGGTTGCACCTTATTCTTGGCCCCATGATTGGCGGGCATTGGTTGACTTACACCATGGATGGGGACACATGTGATTTTCTAGGTATTCCTGGAATATAACTCCCATAATCCCTAGACAGTATAGTGCCAAAGGGTGATGGGCCATGTAATCCAGCAGCATCTGGAGGATCACATGTTACACATACATTATATGCATTGTTTTGTCTTTTTACATTTGCAGATGAAAAACGGAAGGGTCCTGCAGATCATGCTCCAGGGCAATTGACTAGGCCTGAAGATTTAATGAGTGCCAATGGCTAGGTCAAAAATAAGCAACTCTGGGTGTCTTGGGGTCCAACTTTGTACCCATAGGGTCACACTGTGGACTTCAATGCCTCTTCCTAATAAAACTGGAAATAGTTAGAAGTCTACTTCTATTTTTTAAACTGTGAGTGGCAGCCTGTTGGTGACATACACTCATGTAAATGTCACTCACCTGAACATACCTCTCTTTTTAGATTGCCTTCAGGAAGCATTTGTCTAGCCCTTTATTCCCCATCTAAAACTTTGTCAAATCCCAAAATGGTTTACTGTTAATTCTGGCTTGGGAGAGGGAAATGGATTAGGCAACTTCAACAAAGATGTATCTGCTCTGGGTTTCAAGGGGAAGGAAAAGTAAGGCTCACTGTCTGTGAGCATATCTTTAATGTTCTCTCCTTCAAGATGAAGCCATCACTTCATCAACCACATTGCCTCTTTTTCCCTTTCTTCTACTGCAGTGGTTCTCAACCGTTGGTCCTTCAGATGTTTTCGATTTCAATTCCCAGGAATCCCAGCCAGCTTAGCAACTGACAAGAACTGTGGGAGCTGAAATCCAAAACACCCGTAGGACCAAAAATTGGGAAACACTGCTCTACTGTAAGATGATTTTCCTTTTTTTTTCAGAGAGGGAAATACTGAAAACAGTACAGACAGAAGGAGCCTCCAGTGGCACAATGTGTTAAACCCATGTGCTATCAGTACTGCTGACCAATAGGTCGGTGGTTTGAATCCGGGGAGTGGGGTGAGTTCCCGTCTCAAATCTAGTTTCCCATGCTGGGACATGAGAGAAACCTCCCACAGGATGGTAAAACATCAAACATCTGGGTATCCCTTGGGCAATGTCCTTGTATACAGCCAATTCTCTCACACCAGAAACAACTTGCAGTTTCTCAAGCCACTATTGACACACACACACACACAAAGCACAGACAGAAAGCAAAAGTAGATCTATTGTCTGAAAGTTAATTGTGCTTCCTAAAAGCATGCAAGGAATTATATATGTGAGGAAATAACCTCACTTGGAAAATGTGTCCAGACCTGGGTGCCACAACTCAAAAAGTACATTGACAAGCTGGAAGGGGTCCAGAGAAGGGCAACTGAAATGATCAAAGGTCTGGAAACCCTGCCTTATGAGGAAGAACTTAGAGAGCTGGGTATGTTTAGCCTGGAGAAAAGAGAAGGTTAGGAGGGAACATGGTGCCATGTTTAAATATTTTAAAGGATGCCACATTGAGGAGGGAGACAAGATTGTTTTCTGCTATTCTGGAGAGTAGGACACCGCTTCTTCTTTCTAAGCTATTTTCCCAGCCTAAACATTAGAAAGAGATTCCTGATCGTAAGAGCTGTGCAGCAGTGGAATATGCTGCCTGGGAGTGTGGTGGCGTCGCTTCTCTGGAGGTTTCAAAACAGAGACTAGATGGTCATCTGCCAGGAGTGATTTGATTGTGTGTTCCTGCATGGCATAATGGGGTTGGACTGAATGGCCCTCTTCCAACTCTAACATTGTATGAAATTATGGTTGTTGGGAAAATGACTGAAGATAGCATTTGGCCAATGTGCCCCTCTCCTGCAGTTGTGCAAATCTGTCCCCTTTCTTTCCATTTGGTCTTCTGCTTTTCTGAAATATTGGATCACATGTTCAATAGACATGTGCAAAAGTATATCTTTGATCTCCTTATCATCCACAGGCTCCTCCAAACTCAGAGGGAGGATTTTATGAAGTTTTTTTTGAGATTCATGTTGCAGGTGGCACTTGATGTGCTGGCATAACTGCAGAGTATTCTTTATTTCACTTAACTGGGCAAGTGGGAAATAGTGGGTATTTCATGTTGAGAGATAAAAGTCATTGGTAGGGTTCCCATGGATCAGTTGTGTGGATGGAGGACTGGAGAAAGCATCCTTCCACAATGGAACAGCAATTTCCTTGTGAATATCCTCTCTCTTTCAACCAGCTTTTGAAGACTTCTAAGAGTAACTTATAAAAAAAGATGAAATATAAAATTGATCTTAGGAAAGGGCAAAGTCATTCTGCTGTGATTTCTTTTTCTTTGAAAATGCCAAATTGTAGCATCTCAGAATCAGAAGGGGCTCTAAAGGCCATCTAGTCCAACCTCCTGGAATGCAGGAATGTGCAACTAATGTACCCTTGAAAGGTGCCTATTCAACCACTTTTTAAACATTTTCAAGGAAGAAGAAGCCTTTCCAAGGCATTCTTCTTTTACAAAAAAAATCTTTCTAATGCTTAGGTGGAATAACTTTCTTGTGATCTGAATCCATTCGTTCTTGCTCTCGTTTATGGAGCATCGGAGAACAACTTTACCCCATCTTCTATACCCCTGCAGATATGCTATTTCCCATCTCTATGTATGAGTGTGAAAGCTGGAGAATGAGGGAAACAGACAAAAATCAACCCAGAGATGTGGTACTGAAGAAGAGTTTATTTTATTCACATGCTGCCTTTTTCCTAAAGTTGACTATCAAAACAATAAAATAAAAACATGTGCCACACAATGTAGAGACAAATGACATTGCAAACATATTTAAATATTTTCTAATGATCAACATGATGAGAATATGTGTTGCTGTGAGTTTTCTGGGACATATGGCCATGTTCCAGAAGCATTCTCTCCTGACATTTTGCCTACATCTATGACTGGCATCTGCAGAGGTTGTGAGGCCTGTTGGACACTAGGCAAGCGAGGTTTATACGTATATCTGTGGATTGTCCAGGGTGGGAAAAAGAACTCTCATCTGTTTGAGGCAAGTGTGAATGTTGCAATTGGCCATCTTGATTAGGGAAATTCCAGATAGGAAACAATCAGGGTCAGCTAACACATCCCAACAAAGGATTCTCCCAGGCAGAAAGGAGCCAGGCTTTGAAGCTTCAAGGCCATTCAGTGCTAATCAAGGCAGCCAACAGCAACATTCACACTTGCTTCAAACAGACAAGAGTTCTTTGTCCCACGCTGTACTATGCACAGATATATAAACCCCACTTGCCTAGTTTCCAACAGACCTCACAACCTCTGAGGATGCCTGTCATAGATGTGGGCGAAATGTCGGGAGAGAATGCTTCTGGAACGTGGCCAAACAGCCCAGAAAATTCACAGCAACCCAGTGATTCTGACCATGAAAGCCTTTGACAACACTTGATGAGAAGAATCCTGGATGGAGGAGAAACTTCACAGTTCAGGACGAATTCTGAGCAAAGTTTGTACCCGGTGATTTTGTATAGAAAATAACATCTTCTAGGCTGGTGACAATATGTTCTGCTCACAAAATAATATTTATGTGTACAAATATTAATTTTCTGTGTAGCTTCATTCCTACCATCCAATGAGCTGCAATATGAAGATTATGTAGATATGTTTGCATGTAAACAGAGATAATATCAAATGGATAGGGTCGGGGGGAAGAATGGTCCACATTAATAATGGAGTAATATTCAAACTCCCATATGTACAAGTAACTCCACATTCTCACAAAATGGCAGTTATCAAGCCATTGGAGAGTGATAGTCCAAGCACAGAGAAACCACTAATTTCATGTTTTACAGGAGAAAGAAATGAGGCCATGATTTCAAATCGGAGCACTTGCTTTTTCCTTTTCCCAAGAGCTCAGGGGAACAAGATTTCCATGGGCAGATCTGCCTTTCCTTCTCTCCCCTTCCCTCTGAAACAAGGTCCAGCCAGTTAGTCCCAGGGTTTAATGTCTGCCAGGCAATAGGAGGTTTCTTTGGATGAGGCACAAGGGCAAAAGAACAGTCTCTCTGTGCTCACCCCATAGAGGCATTTGTAAGTCACTAATGGGGTCCTGGCCACTGTCTGGACCCCTGTGGACCTTTTCTTCCAATTTTTTTTCACATGCCAAGAGGTTAACTGAACTCCCATCCATAGGCAAGCATTAAAAATGTGATTTATTCCCTCTTTCATTGTAGGATGGCATGATTTTTTCCTCGCTGATTCAAGACTCTACCACCTTGTTCAGCCACGTGAGTAGATGTGAGATAGAACACACTGTGGGTTAGCTGTTTTTAGCAGCCTTTCCCTGCTGGGAGTGTAACACGTACCAGGCTGACTGAGTATCACTTTTAAACTTTGAAGTTCCACAGAACCCAAGCATTCCAAGAGAGCCGAGTCTCATCTGGTTTTTCAAGCAACCATAAATCAGTCCGGATGCCTGTGGAGGGTTCATGAACCATCGTAAACATCTCGGTGAACCCAAGTTCCATATCAGGAGCTTGCTTGGCTTAAGATTCCATTGCTAATATTCATGGCTGCTCTGAGCGGGAGAACATCTGGGCCAGATTCAGACTCTGGTGTAACTGCAGCAGTAAATAAAAAAGTGCCCATGTCACTCAAGTTTTAAGCCAGGGAAATCAAGCTGCTGTATAACCAGGCTGGCTCCAATTCCCATCAGCCCCACCCAATCTGGCTGGGTATTAAGTGATATTGAGAGCCACAGTTCATCAACATATGGAGAGCTGCAGCTACCCCACTGGTGCAATCATTGGCTTAATGCAGCGGTTCTCAAACTGTGCTCTGTAGAGCTCTTGGGGCTCTGTGAAGCATACTGAAGGACTCCGTGCTTCCATTCCCCTCCCTCCACCTATCTTCCTCCCCCTCCAAATTTTCCTTCCTCTTTCCTGCAACTCTCCCTCCCCTTTTTTCATCAACTCCCTCACCACCCAGATCCTTTCCCCCCAACCTTCCTTGCTTCCAATTCCCTATTCCCTTCCTGCTGCTCAGGGGGTGCTTTGATTGTGCTTTCTCTTGCATGGCAAAAGGCAATTGAACTGAATGGATTCTGGGGCTTCTACTACTACTCCCACTATTACTATTATTACTACTACAAAGGCTGGGCTGTTGGGAGTGCTTTGTGCTTTTCCTGCACTAGATGGCACCTGGGGTCTTCCTCTGAAATATGGTTAAGTTTATGTTGGTCAAAAAGTTTACCCATGCCTGATACATGTGTGTGTGTATGTATTTATATATATTTCTTGGGGTTCCATGAAAAAAAATTGGTCCAAAACATGCTTCGTGGCTGAAAAGGTTTGAGAACCCCTAGCTTCATGTATCCATACTTGTCTTGTATACCTTCAAATCATTTCTCACTTAAGGTAACCCTAAGGTGAAGTTATCCTAGGTTTTTCTTGGGCTGATGTTTTATGAACCATCAAAAGTCACACAATGGGTTTCCATGGTCAAGCAGGGAATCAAACATTGCTTTCCATAGTCAAACACTCAAACCACTACAGTAAATTGGTTTTCTTTACTTACGCAGGACAAAGTTTTGTCTCAAGCTCACATGTGATTTCGCCCATGTTGTTCAACTGCATTTAATGGATTGGATGCAAAGGGTTTTTTCTTTTTCTGATAAAAAATGTCTTTCTCTAATAGAAGTTTTCTAGCAAAACAAAGTGGTAACTGGGGTGGTTTTGGGGAGATATGCAAAAATCCGTTGCAACTGATGGGTTTCCATGTTGATGGGATGGTGAACATGAACTTGAAAGGAGATGAAAACTATCCCAAAATAATCACAGCATTTTGGATCACCGTTTTCAAGTCTGGACTGAAACTTGGAGCAGGTTGACTGCCCCACTGACAGACCACACTGGTGCAAATATTAACTTCACAACAAGAACTACTCTGCCATTCCCCAAAGCCAAATTGACTGCAATGTATTGTTTATTTCCAAAGCTTCATCAGTTGGTGCTTCATCTTTCTGCCAAGCCATTCATCTTCTTCTCCCCCCCCCCAAACCCCATTATCACTCTCTGATAAAATGTGTGCACAGCTGTAGAGTACGATGGCATTGGATGGATTGTCCTATATTAAACATTTGTAATTGTTTTCCATTGGACTATGACTGGAATTCAAAAATGTCTTAATGACAGCTGATGCCAACAGGATATCCCTCTGAACAGACAAATCTCTCTGAACAGACAAACGGGGAATTTAGCAGAACTTAAACTAAGTAGATGGGGAATCTGCCCAATTATGATTTAAAGTGTGTGTGTGTGGGGGGGGGGGGTATTGTATATTTAATGATGGCATACGTATAATGGCCTGAATCCTATTGTTAGTCCTAACTACAGTAAACCTATTTTAATCTACACATTGACTCATCCAGCAATTGATTCAAAGGGTTTCTGCCAGATTGGTGGAGAGAGGTCAACCAAGTATTATGTCCCCGCTCCCTGGATTCGAACCACCAACCTTTCGATCCGCGAGTTCAGCAGCTCAGTGGTTTAACTTGCTGAGCTACTGCAGGCTCCATAACGTAACTTAAGCAGTTATATTTCTTTAAGATCTCAACATGTAATAATGAGTAGCAAACTGTCTGGGGATTTTCTGCTGTTCGTATTGAAAAGGGACAATATTTTATATTAAAAATAAAGTGAGTGAAGAAGAGGTGCCTAGATTATTCATTCTGGATTTATTACCTAGTTTCCACAGTAGCATCTTTGCTTAAATTCTTGTATTCCATCTGCTCAATAATATTCTTTGTAAAAGGACACATTGGGGGGGAAACCTGGAATATTCCACTGAGTTTCTCCCTTTCTTCTTCCCTTTCTTCCTTCTTTTGTTGGTCAATCCACATTTCCTTAATTAAGATGCATCTGCCTAGCCAACACAGACAGTGCAGCTAAGAGTAATGTATTTGCTGATGTTTCATTAAGACTAGAAAAATCGTATTGTTTTGCAAATGAACCGTCGTACATTAAAATAAACACCCAGACTGCCTTAGTTGTATTTAAACTGAAAAAGTAGATATCCAGGAAATGATTGCAATTGAGCCAGGAAAATGGAATTTTTCCAGCAGGTTTTGCACATCCCTAGTAAAATCTGCTCAGAAAAGTTATGGAAGGAAAACCATGCAGAATTATCAAATGAGGAAAGATTTTCACACACACTCAAATATCAAACACCTTTACAGATAAGAAGCAGGTCAGGTAAAAGTCCAGGAATTCTGAGATGAGACATTGGGGTATGTGATTCAAAAGCCAAACAAATATTTCCAATTAAAGGGTGGCTCAGAATTTGTGTCAGATCTGTTGGCTTCAGAAAGACTAATGACTACCCATTACTGGAAAGATAATAAATCATCTTGCTGAAAAGGATAGCTAATAAAATCTTCAGATATATTCATATAAGAAAGACCAAATGGTCACAGAAATGAAAGAGGTAGGGAGAATTTTAAGGTGGCGAAGTGAAAGCTGAAAAGAGATTGCAGAAGATTTCTACCAACATCCCTTTTTTCCCTGCCAAAGAAACCTAACAAACTATAACCTCATGTCAGCCTTCTTCCCATGTTTGAGGAAATATGTGATAACTGCCTTATGAGGAGAAGGGGGAGTCAACAAATGGGTTAAGCACAGGCTCCCACCTGTCTTATTTCTGCTATACTGCCCTCCTCTGCCATTGTGCAGCTGTTTAGTAGATACCTTTCTCCCCAAATTAAGGCTATTACCACATAAGGGTTCAGGGGCAATGCACAAGTTTGGGGCATTTATGGCCATGCTGGTGCACTAAGCTGAAAGCATTTTCAGCCAAGATTATGTGATGTGAGGAGTGGCTATCCTGGAGTGTCCCACTCTCTAAAGCATGAGCATTTGCAATGCCAGAACAGACTTTGAAGGCCTCATGCAGTAGAGCCTACAAAGGCCAGAATCCTATTGAAGGGCAATGCTAGTTTAACTCCTGATTATGCACATATCAAGGTAGAGGGATTCCAAGCCTGTCATCCCAGAGAGGTCCTCAAAGATTTATAAGGACACCCCACCACAGTGTTTTTTCAAAAATGTCTAAGCTGATTTTTAGGTGATTTTCTGCTTTACAATTGTTCCAAACTGCCTCAAAGCTACATACAAATTGTAGACTTCACTTGCCTTTGCTCCCAGAGACCCCCAAATGCCCATACAATGGAAAGATGGTCAGAATAAGCTAAAACGTAACCACATGGCAGCCAGAACCAACACTGAGTCACTTCTGGTGTGTCCAAGAGGTGGATGTGTGTCCAAAGGCAGAGAACAATGAGCAAAACTTTCCTCTGCCCTCCTCCATGCATTTATCTAACTCTGCTTTAAATGCTTGCATAAAAATGTGTCCAGTATCTACTAATATAAGAAAAGCCCCATCCGTGTGTACTGCAATTCCAAATAGTTTCATCCTGTGACTTTCATGGCCACCGGAATGTCCTCAAGTGATTCAAATGAATGCTCAGAAAGTGCTATCCATGTTGCTGTCACAGTTTTCACCTCCCTCCATTTAAGGATGTGACCAGCTTCAGATATGATCTTGGCTAGGAACTAAAGTTCTAGTCTTGTGGAACTTAGAGCTCTTATTGTTAATGTATAAATCCTTAAACAACTCAAGACTGGGCTGTTGTGCAGATTGTAGTGTCTAATATCCTAAGGGTACTAGAACCAATCTGATCTTGGAAGGTAAGCAAAGTTGACCCTGGTTAGTACTTGGTTGAGGATCACCAAAGAATCTCAGGTACTGCATATATCAGAGGAAGGAATTGGTAAAGCAACCTCTAAGTATTCTTGGCCTAAGAAAATCTTATGACATTCATATGGTTTCTATTAGTAAACAGACATTTAGGAGGTTCCATATATACTTGAGTATAAGCCGACCCTAATATAAGCTGAGGCTCCTAATTTTACCACAAAAGATGGGGAAAACTTATTGACTCGAGTATAATTTGAGGCTGGAAAATGCAGCAGCTACTGGTAAATTTCAAAATAAAAGTAGATACCATTAAAATTGCATTAATTGAGACATCGGTAGGTTAAATGTTTTTGAATATTTATCATATTTCAAAGAAAAACAGTAAACTAGCTTTGTAAGTACAAAAGAAAGTTTAACAAAAACAATATGGTATCAACAATAACATAATAATAATAATCTTCATTTGTATCCCATCCTATCTCCCCATGGGGACTCCCCAGGCCAGCTTCAAACATAATAACAAGCAAACATTCAATGCCTATATAAACAATGCAGTACTAGATATAGATTTATAATTATATATACCAACTTCACATACGCATTTTCCCCCAAACATTTGAAAACCTCTCTCTATATATGTGCATTTCCCTCCTGCAATATTTGCAAGCCCTATATATCTATATTCACACACACACATTTCTCTCTGTATAGATAATTATATCTATAGGATTTGCAAAGACTTGCACACATGTGAGGGGAAAATTCATATATAAAATTATATATATATTATACATACACAGAGAGAGAGAGAGAGAGAGCGATACAGAAATATAAGTACCTCTATATATTTATCGATATCTATACAGGATTTTCAG
Source organism: Anolis apletophallus (assembly GCA_030556195.1). Taxonomy (NCBI): domain Eukaryota; kingdom Metazoa; phylum Chordata; class Lepidosauria; order Squamata; family Anolidae; genus Anolis; species Anolis apletophallus. The sequence continues at coordinate 133,036,596 of JARBWK010000007.1, forward strand.
AGACTTGCAAACATGTGAGGGGAAAATTCATATAAAATACAGGTACATGAAAATCTCTAGTTATCTGTATGCATATAGGATTTGCAAAGACCTGCAAACATATGAGGGGAAAACTTTCAAGGGAACAAAATGCACATATAAAGTTAATACATTTAGATACACAAAAAAGCCAGGGAATTGGGTGGATTTGAAAGAGTGATACAAACAAGGAGGACATGAAATATATCTCCTTTCCCTCCTTCCCTCCATTTTGACTAGAAAAAAAACCACTGTTAAGAGAGGTGGCAAAGAGAGAGAAATATATCATATATTGCAAGCCATGGCCTCCAGGCTCCGCTTCCCGGCTTGACCACATTATAAGTCAAAACAGGCTTTTTCAGCTCCAAAAACTTTCTGAAAAATTGGCTTATCTTCAGGTGTAAATGGTACATAGTGTGCAGATCATCTTCTCTGATATAGATCCATGCAATCACTTTGGTTGTTGAAGGGTGCCATTCAAGTTGCACAAACCTGGGTTAGATAAGGTTGACTCCATTTATCCCATCAAATCCCATCAACTAGAATGTCATCACACTAAAGGGTTGCTATCCCACTTTAAAGTGCTGCTATCCTGCTTTAAATCCTGTGGATTCCTCTTGTAGATTACTGGAGTTTGTAGTTTAGCGAGGCCCAGAACCTCCCTGGTTGAGAATTTTTTAAAGCCCCTTCCTAAATTGCAAATCCCAGAATTCTTCAGGAGGCAACCTAAGAATTTAATGTAGGATAGCAACTATTAACACTGTAGTGTGATAATCTCATGACACCCATGAAGTTGGTTCTTTCAGATGGGATCAACTCATGGATGAATACAGTTCTCGGTTCCTCTTGACTTAGCCATGAAAATTTTATCCTAGAGACAAGAACGTTGGGCTAATTATTTTGTTTAGCTTTGGTGTGGCTAGTTAGTCATTTGTGCAGCTTCCTCCAAGAGCCAAAACACAATAGTCACAGGCTGTTGCCAAAACTAAAGGAAATACCATTGAACCTACTACAAATTGGGGGATCATGGTTCCCTGAGAGGTTTTTTCCTCTATGGGAAATCTCCTTTGTTCAATGGTAGGGAGTACATGCGGGATACACATCCTGTTTTCAGGCTCTTGCTCACAGCAGAGCAACAAGACCTTTGCATGAACTTTCTCTTTTGGATATCCGTGGAGAGCTAGAAAATAATCCTATCTGAGACACTGCTCATCAATAATGACAACATACAGCTGGGTGGAACCTAAATATAGCTCATTGTAAGGTCTTTATGTTCTAAATTTTATGCAAATCTTTATTTATCCTTTTTTTAAGTGATCTTCTTTTCCTTGGAATATTGTATAAATTTTCACCCTATTCACAGTTTAAGTAAATGCCCAATTTTGCCATTCAAAGTTCAGATTTTAACATCTGAATGGGACATTTTGCCATAAAATCTGTGCATCTTCAATCTATTATCATCTTGTGATAGTTTCAAATTTGGAATTGTGTTGGCATCAAATTCACAAGACATCAGATATCAAATAATAAAATCAATCAATCATTAATAAAACTTTATTTCTATACTGCCCTATCTCTCCAAGAGGACTCAGGGCCGTTTCCAACATAGGGCAAAACATTGCCGAACAACACAAAAACCGTGCAAAAATAAAACATTGTAAAAAATAACATAAATCCTATAAAAGACAATCACAACCATTAAAAGCCAGCTCTGGTTTTACTCCATTGGATGGGATTCAAGACACCAATGGCCAAAATTACGATATGGGTCTATGAAAGGGCTGGGAAAGGGCTTGTGCAACAAAATAGCATAGGGCCAGGGAAGTGGATAAAGTGCAGATGAGGGTCCTAGCTGTTTTTTCCATGTCAGGAACAACTTGAGAAACTGCAAGTCACTTCTGGTGTGAGAGAATTGGACACCTGCAAGGACGTTGCCCAGGGAACACCCAGATGTTTTGATGTTTTACCATCCTTGTGGGAGGCTTCTCTCATGTCCCCACATGGGAAACTGGAACTGACAGAGGGAGCTCATGCACACTCTCCTCACATTTGAACCTCTGACCTGTCAGTCTTCAGTCCTGCCAGCACCTTCAGTCCTGGGAGCTCCTAGCTCAGTGCTGTCCAACTTCTTCCGGCCCTAGGGCCGGAAGAAGTGTCACTGATCACCTGGGGGGCCGCAGGTGATCAGTGAGCGGGGGCGTGGCCACTCCTGGGGGCGTGGCTGCTCCGGGGGGCGTGGCCGGCCTCCTGCGCAGCCCGCCCATTTTCAGGAGGGTTTCCCTGGGTGACGTTAGGCTGGGTGACGCCTGACATCACCGAGCCTAACGTCACCCAGGGACACCCTCCCGCAAGCCTGGATGGCTGGTGGGGGCGAGCGCCGCTCGCTTTCCCCCGCCAGCCTTCCAGGCTTCGAAGGGTTTTTTGCCCAGCTCCTGTGTCTCTCTGAGCAGAGGGACACGGGAGTTGGGCGAAACTCCCTGCCAGCCTGGATGGCTGGTGGGGGAAGCGAGAAGCGCCGCCGCTTTCCCCACCAGCCTTCCAGGCTTCGGGAGGGTTTTTTGCCCAGCTCCTGTGTCTCTCTGAGCAGAGGGACACGGAGTTGGCTTAAAAATGCCAGCCTGGATGGCTGGTGGGGGGCGAGAGCGCCGCCGCTTTCCCCACCAGCCTTCCAGGCTTCGGGGAGGTTTTTTGCCCAGCTCCTGTGTCTCTCTGAGCAGAGAGACACGGGAGTTGGGCGAAAACTCCCTGCCAGCCTGGATGGCTGGTGGGGAAGCGAGCGCCGCCGCGCTTCCCCCACCAGCCTTCCAGGCTTCGGGAGGGTTTTTGCCCAGCTCCTGTGTCTCTCTGAGCAGAGAGACACGGGAGTTGGGCGAAAACTCCCCTGCCAGCCTGGGTGAAAACCCTTCCCCAAACCTGGAAGGCTCGTGGGGGAAGTGAGCGCCGCTTCTCGCTTCCCCCGCCAGCCATCCAGGCTGGCGGGGAGTTTTCGCCGCTGCCGTGATGCCTTGGAAGGGAGGAGGCGCCGCGGGGACCCTCCTTCCAAGGCATCAGCTCCGGAGAGAGAGGGAAGAAGAGGGCGGTGCAGGAGGAGGAGCTAGCTCTCTTCCTCCTCCCTGCACCGCCCTGTCCCTCTTTTCGCGGCGCCGATGCAAACCGGTTTGCATCGGCGCCGGCGAGAGAGGGAAAAGAGGGCGGTGCAGGGAGGAGGAGCTGGCTCACTTCCTCCCTGCCCTGCCCCCGCCTCCCCCGGCCGCCATTTAAATTTTTTTAAAAAAAGGCGGCCGGGGCATAGCTGGGGCCGGAGCCAACAGGCTGGGGGCCGTGTACGCCCCAGGGCCGCCAGTTGGACAGCCCTGTCCTAGCTGATGGCCTTGGAAGGCCCTGGGGCTAATCATTCAAAGGCCTGCTGGAACCATCAAATTGTGAGGTCCCTGAAGAAGGAGGACAGTGACAAGGCTTGTCTTATCTTTCTGGGAAGGGTATTCAAGAGTCAGGGGAACCACCACCAAGAAGGCCCTCTTCCCCGACCCCACCAACCGTGTTTGTGATGGTAGCGAGAGTGAGAGGAGGGTCTGCCCAGCAGATCTTAGAGCCCACGCAAGCATATCAAATACCAAAATGCATTGCATGACATATTCGTTGTTGAACACATGATTACATGCAAATGCCCAATATTTAATTGATATTCAAGTACAATATTTAGACTTTTTCTTTTCCAAACCACTCCAATGAACTGGACTCTTCTAGAAGATTCAGGTAGTGTTTCTTCTCACAACACATAGTAAGACTGTGGAATTTGCAACTACGAGACGTATTGATGGTTACTAACTTGAATGTTGGCAGCAGCTCCTTCTGCTCTTCCCCTTCACCCTGCTTCTTCTTCTTTCACTTCTTTTCAAAATATTCACCAAGATGGCTTACAAAAATGAAAAATACAGATAAACACACAGAAAATGCTATGGTTAAAATTCTACCAAACTATCTATAGAATTCAAAACATCTAAAATGAATACATTTTTTAAAAAAAGAGAAATCCAAGAATCAATACAATTTAAAGCCATTGTAGTAGTCAGCATGTAAAAAAATCTATTAGAACACGAGAATTTTCACCTGCTGATAGAAGAATAGCAAATAGCATGCTTGTCTCCCTTGGAAGGGACTTCCAAATCCTGGAAGAAAAATCTGAGAGAGCCCTCTTCTATGTGTTCACTCAGGGCCCTTCCAGACAAGCCCTATATTCCAGGATCTAATTCCAGGTTTTCTTTTTATCCCAGATTATCTGGCAGTGCGGACTCATATAATCCAGTTTAAAGCAGAAAACCTGGGATCAGATCCTGGGATATATGGCCTGTCTGGACGGGCCCTCAGAATGCTTGTGATGGTTGTGTGACCAAAACATGGTGCCTCCAAAGACCTTAGAGTTCAAAGTATGGTTAATATCTTGTACATTGGATATCCTGGATCTGAGCTGCCTCGGACTGTCAAGGGTACATTTACACTATCGAATTAGTGCAGTTTGGCACCAATTTTACTGCTATGGCTCAATGCTATGGAATCCTGGGAGTTATAGTTTGATAAGGCACCAGCATTCTTTGGCAGAGGCAGGGCCGTAGCCAGAATTTTGATTCGGGGCTGAGTTTGGTTGGGGGGCTGAGACTGGGTGGAAGAGGGTCTACCCTAGCAAACCTTTTGTATTGTTATCCCAATAACCCCATTAATGTGGGATATAATGAGCATGGTGATCAGATCATGATATGAATAAACATAACAGTTTAAATAATGTACCAGTAAGGCCTTTTCGCGGACCACCCTGAGAATTTCGGGGGCTGAAGCCCCTTAGCTCCCCCGGCTACATGCCTGGGCAGAGGCTAAAGACCTCATAAAACTTCAGCTCCTATGGGTTGCTGTGAGTTTTTCAGGCTGTATGGCCATGTTCCAGCAGCATTCTCTCCTAATGTTTTGCCTGCATCTGTGGCTGGCATCTTCAGAACTTCTGAAAAACTCACAGCAACTGTGATTCTGGCCATGAAAGCCTTTGGCAATACATAAAGTTTATTTATTTACTTACTATGCATCTACCTTGCTTTTCTCACGCAGAAGGGGACTCAGAGCAGCTTACCGTTTGGCCATTTCAGTGCCACATTGCAAATATACAGTGTATAAATACATTAAGGCAAGCCTTCAACCTTGCTGGCCCTTGAGTTAGCGCTCCCTGGAATGTAGTTGATATTGTTATGTAGATGCCTGGTTAGATGTTGAATGTTTTTAGATTTTAGATTTTACTGCTGTTTATGTTATGTGTTTTTATGTGAACCGTGCCAAGCCCGCCGGAAGGAGCGGTATATAAGAGTGAATAAATAAATAAATAAGATAAGATAAAAATGGGTAAACATATAAATACAATAAAACGGTTAAAACGGTTAAAACCGAGCCCTAAACATGTGGTCGTCCTTCATGCTGCTGCATTCAAGTCAGTTCCATATTGCACTATTCCACAAATTCCTGGTCCCAAAGCCAGATCTTAACTTTTTCCTGAAGTCCAGGATGGTGGGGGTCAGTCTACTGTCACTGGGGAGGGAGTTCCATAGTCGAGGGGCCATCACTGAGGTGGCCCTGTCTCTTGTCCCCACCATTCATGCTTGAGAAAGGGGTGGGACCAAGACTAGGGCGTCCCCAGCAGATCTTAATGCTCTAGCTGGTTCGTAGGGAGACATACATTCAGACATGTAAGTTGGCCCTAAACTGTTTAGGGCTTTATAGGCTAAAGCCAGTATACCTGTAGCAAACTGGCAGCCAGTGGAGCTGACGTAACAAGGGGAACGTCCTCTCCCTGTACGCTACTCCAGTGAGCAGCCTGGCTGCCGCCCATTAGACTACTTGGAGCTTCTGAACAGTCTTCAAAGGCAGCCCCATGTAGGATGCATTGTAATAGTCTATTCGAGATGTCACAAGAGTGTGGACTACCATGGCCAAAATTAGCCCCGCTCCCATGATTCCATAGCATTGGACCATGGCAGTTAAAGTGTAGTCAAACTACATTACTTCTACAGTGTAGATGCACCATAGGTTAAAGCCCAAACTTTAAATGATGCTTGTAAGTGGACTTGGAATGAACAGAGTGGTTATAGCTTTGATTTGGCTGAGTCTGGCTTAAGCTCTTTGTATGACTGACACTTCTGAGCATTTTTTGAAGGCAGACAAGCATAAAGTATGTTATAGTAGTCCAAATGAAATATAAAAAAGGCATGCATCTAAAAAATGGCATTGACCAAATTCTTGGAGGATAAAGATAGTAATGGCTACTTGTAATAATAGCTGTGTTATATGCTATCAGAAAAAGACACCTATCAATGACAGTTGCAAGGGGGTTTATTGTTTGCCTTCAAGTCCTGCCATAGAGTTCTGGTGTGAGAAGAGAATTCTGGACAAAACAGATCTTTGGTTGAGCATCACCTTCCTGATCTCAGAAGCTTATCAGGGCCAACCCTGGTTAGTACTTGGATGTGGGAATGCCATTGAATGCCAAGTGCTGGAGGCTATATTTCTGAGAAGGAATGTCTCCTCTGAAAAAGTATTCCTTGCCTAAGGAAATCCTATGGAATGCGTGGGGTCGTTATAAGAAAACAGGTGAATTGAAGATGCATACACAGTAACACATACAGTATGTGCTTAATATTGACATTCAGGGGAGGAAATAGCACAGCAAATGAATGCCCTTGGGTCACTTTATCGATGGTCTCGAGTAACCAGTAGGTGTTGCTCTTGAGCAACGTTTCAGAAGAGGATGTTCTTCCTGGGGTGATGGGCACAATGTCATGGGACAAAGTGTATGAACTTGTGGAGCGGCACAAACTACAGTATACTATACTAGCCTCCCACCTGGTAGAACACAGCAGCAAATGGCCCTATAAGCTGTGTCCTTGCTCCATTACAAACCTAGATGGATAGAGACAAATTAGGCAAAACATAACTGTGTGTGCAGAAAATTAAAACCATAACCTGAGGTCTGTTAATAAATCAGGAACTAATTTGATCATATATACATCATCAAACATTCCATGTCTTTTAAAAGGTATCATTTAATTTGCCAGCTTCAAGATGGTTTATGACGATTATGTCTTGCGGTTTGATCTTGTTCCACTTTAAGCACATTGTATCAGGGATCATCAGAATTCGTATCTTCGAAAATCCTGAAATAGAGCACGACTCATTCCTAAAAATATGGAAAAATCTTAACACTAGGTTTTGCCTTGCATTCAACTACTTCCTTTTTATGAAATGTAACCCTGCTTATAGCTGTTTTTTTAAAGGAAGTAATAATTCCACACTATATATATGTTAGAGGGTGTCCTTGAAAAAAGTATCAACACTACTGTGGATCCTAAAATTCAACTGCTAGAGAACTAATGAAAGTGGGGGGGGGGGGATGTTGTAATAGCAGGACTCCTATATTTTGCCAACTTCATTGAATCCCATTCAACACTGGAGAATGAGTGCAGCTTGACACCACTTTAATTGCCATCACAGTGGGACAAGTAGAAGTCTCAACATTTGGTGTCATCATCGTGGAATAAGTGCAAGTCCTCACATACACAAACCAACAATATGATTTTGGAGCTATAGATCCGAATCCTATTGTTAGTCAAAAGTGAAAGTACACTTAGAATAATAAAATATGGGCCATCTAGTCCAATCTCCTGCCATGCAGAAAAAGTCAAATCAAAGCACACCCGACAGATGGCCATCCAGCCTCTGTTTAAAAGCCTTCAAGGAAGGAGGCTCCACCACACTCAGAGGAAGAGAGTTCTACAGTTGAAAAACACTCGTGATCAGGAAGTTCTTCCTGATGGTCAGGTAGAACCTTCTTTCCTGTAATTTGAGCCCTATTGTCTCAATGGAATCTGCCTACACATTGTCTTACCATCCAAGATTTGGTTCAATTGATCTACTCAAATTGGGACCCAAGACTTTTGCGAACTCTGGTTTTGAGGACTCTGTTTTGGCTCTGAAAGATAAAGTCTTGAATCCTATTTTTTGTGCCAATTAGAGATGATCTATTTAAACAATTGCTTAATTGCAATTTAAAGTAATCATGAATACTATTGATTTAGTAAGTCAGCTCTAGTGGGACTCCCAACCAGATGTGATTCAATGTAAATGATAGAAGAAATAATATAAAATCGTTGAGTCAATGATAGCCATGTTTTGATACTGGGAAATAACTTCCCCATTAGCTACTCTCTTTCTCTGAGATTATGTACAGCAGAGAAACATTTGTCACATTTCCAACCACACTCTTACAGCTCTCATCTGCAAAACCGCTCTGATTTAATTCCAGCAAGAGAATGAGCAACACTATCGATTTTTAATGATGACTTGGGCTTATTATTCAGCGAGCAAGTAGCTTTAATCATTTGACAAGGGTGTCAGCACTACAAAGAAGGAAATGTTTTCTGCACAAGTTGGAGGAGGGAGGAACATGAGGAAGAAAGGGGGGCTGAGACACAAAATTACAGCCCCAAGGTTGCCGTGCACATTGTTATGCAAATGAATGTAAAGTTTGCCAGGATTGCTTCTTCTGAATTTTTAGCAGCTATCCCCAAAGGTGCCAGCTTTAATTAAAGATAATTTGAAATACCCAATCTATCAGGTATTGTTGTCAAAGACACTTGCTTATATTAACGTAGCCTTCTAAGCAATAAAGCACAGAGTGATACTAGCTGATAAAGTTCCCCAAGCATCTTAATATGATTGTCAGTCTCAACAAAATCTATGGAACCAATAGGAACTTGGTAATTGAACACCTACCACTGATTGGATGGGTCTCCCTGGAGAGCCAATGTGGAGTCGTGGTTTGAGTGTTGGACAACAATTTTGGAGGCCAGGGTTTAAATCCCCACTTGGCCAAGAAAATCCACTGGGTGACTCTGGACAAGTCACACTCTCTAAACCCATACATCATGCTGGCCCTTTGGTCTAGATCAGTGTTTCTCAACCTTCCTAATGCCATGATCCCTTAATCCAGTTCCTCATGTTGTGGTCACCCACAAGCATGTTGTGTTTCCCACAAAGGAGAAGCCATCACTCCCTGTGGCAATCTCTTCCACTTTTAAAAAAGCAGTCGCCATGGGAAGTTGCTCCTAATATTTTGCTGAGTTCCACTTCCCCTACCATTTCCTCTGGCTGCTTCTAGCCTTGGTCTCTGGAGCCACAGAGAACAAGTTTGCTTCATGTTCTATGGGACAGCTTTTCAGATGTTTGCCTATAGCTTTTATATGTCCCCTGATTCTTGCATTCTCCAGGTTAAGGGAAGGACAGATAACAGACCTTGCTAACCCTTCCTTATCTCCCTTCTCTCTCTCCATTTGGATCTACTTCTAGCCAGGTTACAAGGAAATCTACCATTCCAAGAGGTATATTTCTGGAGTAAGTGATACCATGGATATCAAGTGCATGATATCCATGGTAGCTCAGCAGATTAAACCACTAGCTGCAGAAAATCCTGCTGACCAAAAGGTTGACAATTCAAAGCTGTGGGTCGGGGTGAGCTCCCACTGCCTACCTAGCAGTTCGAAAACATGTAATACAATACAAGATTTATTATGGTCAATGACCAGCATAAAAATGTACAAACATCAGGATGTACAAACATCAGGGTACACATGCATGTACAAACACATGTACACAAATGTACAGACATCAGCGTACACACAGGCAAAGTTAAAAAGATAGTTAAAATGGTATTAAACATTTAAATGCTAAAATGACAATGGTAAAACTGAAATAAATATTAAAATTTTCTAAGACTATGACAGCATCTTGCGCGCGTGTGTAATGTGAGTAGCTCAATAGGTACTGCCTCAGTGGGAAAGTAAAAGGCACTATGCTGACAAAATATGACCAGCATGGTCATATTTTGGGTCTACAGACAACACACAATAGGCTTCTTGGCATGGAAAATAGAACAAGAGCACCTCTCCATAGCCAGAGTTGAACATCACCTCCAGACACCAGAGATGGAAAGGGAAACCTTTGTCTTTGTTTGTATATTTTGTGCTGATAGTGGTTGTTTATAACTTTAATGCGATATTGCTTTATGCTCATGTACTGTTGATGTTTATACTGCTCTTGCAGTGCTTTGTAAACCGCCCTTAGTCCCTTTTTGGGAGATGGAGGTGGGATATAAATAAAGATGATGATGATGATGATGATAAGCAAAGCAGCCCAGTGTTGTGTTGGGATGAGAACTGACACATAACATTTACTTGGGGACCTCAGGACAGTTCCTTTTCACTGCCTGTTATAAGGGTTGACTATACTTTTGCCATCCGTGTCCTAAACTGATTCATAATTTGCCTCTGCACAAGTCCCCAAGAGGTATTTGAACATCTGATCAGTGCCTGCCATAGGTCAATGCTATGGAATCATGGGAGTTGTAGTTTTACAAAGTCTTTAACCCCCTCTACCAAATAACGTTGGTACTCTGAAGAATCTATTGCATTGAGCTATGACCATTAAAGTGTGTCAAACTGCATTAATTCCTCTGTGTAGCTATACCCTCAATCATCAACTGAACTGAAATTAAAGTTACCCTTGGTCTAAAGTTTAGCCAATTTTTTTTAAAAAAATTCAAAATGCCATTAATGTTATTAAAGATTAATGTGAAACATTTCTAAATGACACTGCTGATATTTAAAGGCCAGAGATCACTGCAGTAAAATAGTATTTTCATATTCTGTGTAACTAGGGCTAAAATGAAATTTCGCCCTGTAGGAGAGCCCATGTGCTATGATATTTTGAATGTTTGAATCCCTGTTCAGCCATGAAATCCTATTGCTAAACTTTGGGCAAGTAACATAATTTCCTTTCATGCAACTGTGGTGGGAGTAGGATCCATTTCCTGCCCTCCAAATTTGACTAACTTTGATTTTGGGGACTGTTTTTGAATTTTAGAAAAATTAAGGACTACATAATTGGATCCAAAAAAACCAGCTGGTGATTGGGATGCAAGGTGGTTGAGGCAGTACGATCCCTGTATCCACAGAACTGATATACAATATTCATATATCATATATGCATTCCTGTATACATTGTATATATGTAATTTCATATATCATCATCATCATCATCAGTTTCTCATTTGTTAATTGTCCTCCATTAAAATGCTCCAGGCGATTTACATAAAACAATTGCATTAAAAAATACACAATACCAAATAGACTGCATTAAACATTAAAAGCTCTGCTAAAAAGCCAGGTCTTGAGTGCTTGAGCAAAGGGTCGCAAGTCACGCATGGCCCTCAAGTGGGGAGACAAGGAGTTCCACAAGGGAGGGGCAGAGATGGAGAAGGCCCTACGTCTTGTGCTCTCGAGACGTACTTCCCTGGGGCCTGGAACATACAGTAAGTTTAGTTGGAGGAGTCGTGGCGACCACTGGAGGCAAAGAGAGGAGAGGCGGTCTCTGAGATATGCTGGCCCCTGACCATAAAGCACCTTAAAGGTCAGAACCAACAACTTAAACAGGGCCTGGAAACATATATCCTGTGGATACAGGTGTTTCCACCACACCTCGCCAGTGATTGAGGCTGCAACCAATCAGAAGTAGGATCCCAATTGCATTTCCTTGTCACAACTTCAGAAAATGATGGAAGAGGGAGGTGAAAATCTCATCTTTCTTGTTCCCAAATTACCAAGGGGGCGGACCTCCGTTTTCAGATCCAGCAGCTGGCCCTTAAAATGTATTCAATTATATGTCACCACAATTGAATTAGTGGTCTAGGATTGCTGGTGCATATGCTAGACCTAATTTGAAGGGGATGACAAGATATGTATTCTAAATCATTACGAGAGGCACCAGGTTGGGAAGAGCTGCTGAAAAAACATCCAGGAAACACCTCCATTGTCACAATGCAGGATCTCAGCCCAGCCCCTTAATCACACACACAGAGATGGTAATCAGCTAACTATTTATTGAATAATAAAAACAGGTGAAAAGAGTAATTGTCCTTAATAGTATCAAAAAGTTCAATCAAAAATGGTAAAGAGTTCGTAGATAAATCCAAAGGCAAAACTTGGCAAAGCTCCATAAAAAGTAATGCGGATCAAGGCAAACTTGGTCCGTGGCAATTCAAACAAGGCAAAGTTCAGGGAAACAAGGCCCAAGAGACTTCTTGGCAAGGCACGAGCCTGAATCCTGGCTCCATGGATCTTCACTCGCTTCACTCCCTTCAAATCAGAAGTGGCCGAGCAACTGAGGATCCGTTCCCACGGATCCTATACTTAATTTCCTTGGTGAGACCCCCAACACTCTAGGCTGCGGCGCCAATCTGTACTACGGGACCTAGCGCTCCTCTGGCGCTCTAGGCTTCGGTGCCATTCCCTCCTGCTGGACTCAATGCTCTGTCTCCTATCAAAGCTCCGTCCTTGCCTCCCAGCACCTGGATCGCTATCTTCATGAGAGCCAGATCCCTTTTAGCTTCCATGGGCTCATCCTCCGCTATCTCCCTAACCCTTCCCTGCGACCCGAAACCACCTGGTTTCTCATACTGATTATCAGAATCAGCACTTTCAGTGTCAGCCTGACTTTCCCAGCTTTCATACCCATCGGGCCAGCCATCATCCCATTCCAAGCTCTCAGTGGGAGAAGAAGGCCCAGCAACCTCATCATCCCCTTCCTCCATGTCCACCTCAGCTGCAATGGGCCCTAATGCAATCGGGACCCCCGGGGCCGCCCCCTGCCCCCCAGGCACGAAAGAGAACGGGGTTGCTACATCCATAATTGTTAACTCCTAAGGAAGAGTCCAATACACTTTCTGAATTTTTGACTCAATTACTCTGACGTCTTTCCAAATTCTCCACTTCTGTGAAGCCAGGCATGAGGCTGACAGTGTCTCCGTTTTCAACCAAGTGACAGGAAACAAAGAGCATGTAGGCACCTTGCTGCGGTTTGAAAATACAAAACTCAACCAAGCGCCCATCACAGGAAAGAGGGTTCAAAGTCTTTCCATTGCAAAACGGCATTTGAAGCACTTGCTCTGCAGCCACTCAATTTACCCCCAGGAACCTGCCTCACCCATACTTTTGTTTCTGAAGAATGACAAACTCTAATTTTTGGTCTAATGTGCTGATTTCCCTCTGCTTAGATGCATTGGGGCTTTCACTGACACATCACTCTACCCTTGTTGTTATTAGAGTGCTTTGGGGAAAATCTTAACAGGTCACTAGGAAATTACATATTGAAAATTACACCAGCCTTTTCTTTCCAGTGAAAGAATGACTCACATTCTAGAGGTCACAGAGAGTTCTCCCTCTGAGATGGAGATAGGGATTTTTACTTTATGAAAATGTGTGGCCACAGGCTGCTTACATGAACACCTTTCATGGATTCCCCCTCCCACATGTGCTCACATACACCTCTATTTCCCACTGGAGGTGTTAGAAGGATACATTCAGAGGGTAGAATGACGTGGAATGGCTTTAAGTCACAGGAAGGTAGTTTCAAGTGACCGTTAATAGAAACTTCTTTATTATTTATTTATTTTATTTACATTATTTCTACCCGCTCTTCTCAACCCCCGAGGGGGGACTCAGAGCAGCTTGACAAAAGGCAGCAATTTGATGCTAACACACAATATAAAACCATAAACATTCAGCATTAAAATACAGTTAACATTAAACACATAATACACATTCAGTTGGGTTAAAATAGTGTTCCGTCCACAACATAAGCATTGAGCCATATCCATCAACTTGCCAGTACAATTCCACTCCAAAGTGCTGCATTGTGCTAATGTGCAAAAGCCTGTTCTCATAGCCAAGATTTTACTTTTTTCCTAAATGCTAGGAGGGATGGGGTCGATCGTATTTCACTTGGAAGTGCATTCCACAGGCAGGGAGCCACCACCGAGAAGGCCTTATCTCTCGTCCCCACCAACCGCATTTGAGAAGTTGGCGGGAGCGAGAGCAGGGCCTCCCCGGATGATCTTAAATTACGAGGTGGGACATAGAAGGAGATGTGTTCGGACAAGTAAACTGGGCCAGAACCGTATAGAGCTTTAAAGATCAAAACCAGCACTTTGAATTGAGCTCAGAAGTGGATCGGCAGCCAGTGGAGCTGACACAACAGGGAGGTGGTATGCTCCCTGTATGTAGCTCCAGTCAGTAATCTGGCTGCCGCCCGTTGGACTAGTTGCAATTTCTGAACTGTCTTCAAAGGCAGCCCTACGTAGAGTGTGTTACAGTAATCTATTCGGGATGTGACCAGAGCGTGGACGACCGTAGCCAGATCAGACTTCCCAAGGTACGGGCGCAGCTGGTGCACGAGTCTTAACTATGCAAAAGCTCCCCTGGCCACTGCGGAGACCTGGGGTTCCAGGCTCAGCGATGAATCCAGAATCACTCCCAAGCTGCGAAGCTGCATCTTCAGGGGGAGTGTAACCCCATCCAACACAAGCTGTAACCCTATGCCCTGTTTGGCCTTACGACTGACCAGGAGAACCTCTCTCTTGTCAGGATTAACTTTCAGTTTGCTAGCCCTCATCCAGTCTGACACAGCAGCCAAGCATCGGTTCAAAGTCTGAACAGCCTCCTTAGTGACAGGTGGGAAGGAGTGACAGATTTGGACATCATCCACATACAGATAACATCTTACTCCAAAACTCCAGATGATCTCCCCCAGCGGTTTCATGTAGATGTTAAATAACATCGGGGACAGTACTGAACCCTGAGGGACTCCATACGACAAAGGTTGTGGGGTCAAACAGGTGTCACCCAATAACACCCTCTGGGACCCACCCTCCCCGTGTCGAGCCAGCCCGCGTAATCATGATCATCTACCAAGAGCGTAAGACCAAGGCTGTTTCAGTACCATGTCCTGTAACTAGCCTAAACCTGCCAGACATTTTATTCTTGTTGTGATCCGGATCCAGCTAATCAGTGTCTACTAAGAACCCCTGAAGTTGCAAAGCCACCACATGTTCCATGACTTTGCCCAAATAGGGGAGATTGGAAACTGGCTGATAGTTGACTCATTGAGTGGGGGTCCAGTGATGGCTTTTTCAACAGCGGTTTTATAACAGCTTGTTTTAAGCTGGCTGGAATTTTGCCCTTCTGTAAGGAGGCATTAACCACCACCTTGACCTACTCTGTCAAACCCCCTCTGGCTTCTTTGATCAGGCAGGATGGGCAGGGGTCTAGGATGCATGTGGTAGGCCTCGCTTTTCCCAGGATCTTGTCCACATCCTCGAGCTGAGCCAATTGAAATGAATGCATTAAAACTGGACAAGCAGATGCTCGTGTCACATCCTCAGAGACTGCCGTGAAAGTGGTATCGGAATGGATCAGAGCCACTTTATCCGCAAAGAACTGAGCAAATTCTTCACAGCACACAGCTGAGCTGTATGGGATCTCACACTGTGGTGGATTTAATAGTCTTCTAACAACTCAGAACAGTTCCGCTTCTAAACAGTGAGAGCAGTTCAGCAATGAGAGCAGTTCAGCAATTGCCTAGAGAGCTGGTCTGGTCTCCTTCTCTGGATGCCTTCAGAAAGAGGCTGGACAGCTACTTGCTGGGGATGGATGATGGTGATCATGATGATGATGATGATGTTGATAATGATGATGATCGTGATGATGCATTATATTTCTAACCTGCTTCACCATAAAACTCAAAGTCAGGTGCAATATAGTTAATATACAACAAATAAAGACATAAATTAGTTTAAAACACATAAATTAAAACTCATAACCATAACTCATGAATTATCATAAAATTAAAGCACACATTAAATCATTTACATCTATAAAATATCAATTTAGAATTCAGAGATTAAAATTGGCTGGGTAGGGTTGCTGGAATAGATACGTCTATTATTATTATTATTATTTTAAAACTTGACATCCTGTTTAGCTGCCAATAAGTTTTTGGGCCCAATTCAAAGAGCATGTCATTACCTAAAAGCCCTAAAAGGTTCAGGTCCTGCTTATCTTCACAGTTGTATTTCCCTCTATCAATCGGCACAAGCACTAGATTTGCTGGGGAGGCCCTTCTCTCACTCTCACCTCCATCACAAGCATGGTTGTAGGGGACGAGAGAGAAGACCTTCTCGGTGGTGGCCCCCAACTCTGGAACTCTCTCCCCAGGGAGATTAGGTTATCCCCCATCCTGTCCACCTTCCAGAAAGACTTGAAGACTTGCATGTTCCAATGTGCTTTTGAATAATGGTTTAGCTACTGATTGAGTCTGCCTAGCCCTAATCTTTGGGTTGGCTCTCCAGCACTTTGTTCCCAGCCCTGACACTACCGTTTTGCATTTGCACAAGCCCTTGCCCTGCCCTATTAGTCTCAAATCTGCACATTCCCACTTTCTCGGCTACTGCTTGTTTGATGTTTGATTTATGTTTTATGATGTTTTACATTTCATTGGTTTTACTATTTAAATATATATTTACTGTTATATGTTTTTAATTGTGTTATTTGTAACCTTTGTTTATACTGGGCTTGGCCCCCATATAAGCTGCCCTGAGTCCCTTCTGGAGATGGAATATAATAATGAAATGATGGTGATGATGATGATTGTGGTGATAAATATGAGTATGATGATAGTGTTATGATGATGGTGCCAAGAGAGGAAGATTAGCCCATACTTTGTGTTTCCATAAAGTAAATATCTACACTGTGAATCATATGACCACACTCCATACATAATGGAACTACTTGGTAGCCTGAAACAAAAAGGATGTGGCAAAGGAGTCATGTCCCTGAGCTCATATACTCTTAAGTAAGCCAAGAACTAAATCCATGACATTTTCTCCATCATTTGTCTTCATGCCATGCCAGGAAAACCCTCTGCTCTTAAATAAATCCCCATCAGGCTTCTTTTCAAGGCACCGGAGCACAGGCAAGATAAATATGTGGCAGCCCAAGGAGATGAGAACAACCTATGCCATTCAGCGTGGGTAATGCTGCTGGAAAATGGGAGTTGCAATTCGACACACCTGGTGTGCACCATGTTGGGGAAGGCTGGATTAGAGTATTACAAGAATGCACCCAATGCAGATGGTGTGAATTTGCAAAAACTGGTCCATGTAGTGCTTTAAAATCTCTGCGGAGAGGGATATGCTAACCATTTATTGGTACTGAGTCATTTTGGTCTACAACTGATCAAGAAGAGGTGGAGCTGAAGTGACTTGCAGTGAACAAGCCATTGTTTGTTTTCTTCTTTTTCCCAGCTGTTACACTGCCTTTGCTGTCATGGTGAAAGCATGCATAGCTAACAGAATAAAGAGATTATCTTCTTCTTTTCTGTTTACAAAGGAAGTGAAATCACTTAGGGAAAGCTGAGAAGGCTTGGAGAAGTTTGAGCAAGACATTGCTGGAGGAGTTCTCATTGATCTTTCGCATGACCAAAGGATGCCGTCACTGCCGCTAACATTTCTGGAAAGCTAATCCTTAGCATTCTTACAGGAGACAAGTGTTCCAGGCCACTGGAAACTAGCAAGATGTTATTGCACAGTTATATGATTGCAGAACCAAGAGAAGAACATTTCGAAAGCATGGTGCCCAGAATGGAATGGGATGGAGAGCAGATATGCATTCAGAAAATGCTATTTCCTCATTTGTTCATTTGAGCATATAATCCAGTCAATCCAATAGCCTTTAGCTATGTACAGTGGGCTCTTCCAAAGTGGTTTAAAGAAGCATGAGTTTTCACATTACAGCTCATTGGGTTTTGCTGGGTTTGCCAGTTATTCTCACTTTTGCATTCACTCATTCCATTCTTTTTTGGTATGCTGCTTCTTTTATCATCACTAGGCATTTTCCAAAGGGCTTCTCTTTCAAGCCAGGGATGTGCTTTGCCAAGGTGTTCATACGGTCCAAAGAGAAAATGTTCTCTTCTTTTTAGAGTTATCGTGTAATAGTGCAAAAGAGCCATTGCACTTATTCAATGGTAAACTGAATCATAGATGCAGGGGCAGACCAAGCTTTTCCCGGGGTACGCAACAAAAAAGTGCGCCCCCCAGTGCGCATGCGCCAATCGGTGCACGCGCACTGGCTCCAAAGCGGGAGCCAGTACCCATGCGCTGACCTTTTCGCGCATACGCAAAGGTCCACACATGCGAATGGACGAACGCCCTGCCGGAGCGCCAGTAATAATAATACAAATAAACAAGGTATTTATGGCATGTAGCTGCCACAAACAGGAGAACAAAACACACACCTACACATACAAACTAAACTCACACACAAACATGAAAACTATTCTATTATGCACCATTATATTCAAAAATAGTTGATCCCCAGGCTCTGCAGGCGCTCTCATTGCTGCAGGGCCGAATCACTGCCGTGGAGGCCTGGCGTTTCACTTGGCGCCTCAGAGGGCAGTCCTCAGCAGGAAAGAATGCTTCTAGCGGCGCGGGCGCCCAAAAACTATAACAACCCAATCCTAACTATCTCCCCTGGAAAGAGCTACTGGCTGATTTTGGAGGCGAACTCCCTCCTGGGTGACATTAGCAAGCCAAAATCCTCCCGTTTGTGGCGTGGGCTGGGTTCCCCACGCGCCTACAACTTCCACTAGTGTTCATATGTGAGCATATTGAGTATTCATGCCAAGTTTGGTCCAAATCCATCATTGTTTAAGTTCACAGTTCTCTGGATTTGGGTGAACTACAACTCCAAAACTGCCCATCAAAGCCTTCCAGTATTTTCTCTTGGTCATGGAAGTTCTGTGTGCCAAATTTGGATCAATTCCAAATGCTCCTTGATTGTAAATGAACTATAAATCCCAGCAACTACAACTCTCAAATGACAAAATCAACCCCCCCCCCCAAACCCCACCAGTATTCAAATTTGGGTGTGTCTGGTATTTGTGTCAAATTTGGTCCAGTGAATGAAAATACATCCTGCATATCAGATATGTACATTACGATTCATAACAGTAGCAAAATTACAGCTATAAAGTAGCAACGAAAATAATTTCATGGTTGGGGGTCACCACAACATGAGGAACTGTATTAGGGGGTTGCGGCATTAGGAAGGTGGAGAAACACTGCTCTAGAGGCAGTTTAAAACATACTATTAAAACTTAAAAGATTTATAAACAGTGCAGTTAAAAGGCATTCAGAACCTTAGCCAAAGCTTTCTGCTTTTAAAAATATGCAGTTCTGAACATCTCTGAAGATGAGTTCTCAGATGTTCTGACCAAATATGTACTGAACATGTTTGGAGGAGGACTAGAATACATTCAGAAGCATAGTGTTAGCAAAAGAGAGAGCAGACATTCGTAACTTCCAAATTTCCACATTGGAAAACTGGAACATATGTAGCCAAGCAACATCGGAGTGTGGTCAAGATGACAAAAGTTATTAATGAGGACCCGACTGATGATGAAAATGCAAAGAAATCATCCAATGCTACTGGTTTTACTAGTCATTGCTACAAGACTTCTATTGCACACCCTGCAACATTTCATAAATGGAAACTGGGACATGTGTGGTAAACTACTTTTGCCTTTTGAACTCAGTTTGCAGCAACTAAAGTTGACTGAGGTCAATGGGGGAAGTGGCAGGAGGAGGAGGGGGAAGGAAGAGGGGAGAGAAAAACTGGGATATTGTAAAAGCAGCTGAAATACTTGGATGACATGAGAACAGTCTTTGGCAAATTGAAACAGTTGACAGGCATGAGGCCAAGATCCTATTTATCAATGGAATCACGCTGGCAGAAACCACCTTCTCTCCCATCACTGTCAAATTTCCAAAAGTATAGCAAAAATCAAACAACCACAAAGGATCTGTTGGCATCTCAAAGGCTAAGAGGTTTATAAGAGCATGAGCTTTCATGGCCTATAGTTCATTTTATCATATACTTGACCAGATTCTGTTCTCTCCTCCCACTTCTCTATTCTTTGGCCTCTTGGCATCCTCACTTGTCAATGGGTCTGTTTTGGAGTCTCGCCCACTGAGGGGTTATAAATCTGTGCAATATTTTTGTCCTGACTGCACTCCCATTTCCCATCTAGGTTTTATTTAAAGTCTAGAAGAAAACAAAAAAATGAATTGATGTGTTTCTATTGTTTTCCTTTCTGACCCTCCTTCCCCGCATTGGATTCCCGCATTTGCATTCACTCTCTGTTGCCTTCTGTTGCACTTGGAGACTGTCAAGTGGGTTGTTCCTGGAAATATTCCAAAGAAAGGAGAGAAAATGAGGAGGGAGGGCAATGAACTAGCCCCTTCTCATACTCATTCACACATACACACATACGCCTCCTAACTCCACAAAAATTAGAACTACTTTTATCTCAGATTGTGGAACTGGTCGGCTGCCAAGCTCTATTTGATCTCCATCCCGTACCGCCTTCTCCCCGCAGTTCTGTTTGTTCTTTTATTTGATGGATGTACTATATGAAATGTAAATAATCTTCAAAAACCAAAGATGTGCCAACAGGAAGCGAGTTTCTCAAGTTGCCCGTCAGACACAAAACATCTTGGTTCCAGTCCAGAGAAACTTGACCACACCTAAATCCCATTCTAGTCACTGTTTTATTACAACTCTAGGAGAGCTGTCCAATGAATGGCATGGAGAGAAGAGCAAAAGGTTTTAGATTCTGCCCATTCTTGAGTGGGAGGTCATATTTGGAATCTGTATAGGACAAAAGTAGCCTGAAACAAATTGTTACAGCGGCGAGTCTTCCTGCTCAGGGGTATGAGATGCTCTGTTTATGCCTTTTGCAACTCCAGTATGCTGTTTGTTAGTTCTTTCTTTTGTTCTCTTTCTTTCACGCACACAATAAAAACTACACATGATTCTGTGGTTATTCAGTATGTTGTAATCCTGCACTAGAACTTACATGTATGTTTCCTATGAAGTATATTTGTATTTCTTCATACTCTTAAGCATTTTCCCAAGCCTGGCATGATCTACATTTTGTGCATGGGATGAATTTATTTATTTAAAACTTTTGTACCCCGGCCTTCTCACATTCGAAGAGGGACTCAGGCCGGCAAACAGCAAATATTCAATGCTAACATTTAAAATCTAAAACATCATAAATTTACAATAAAATTATTAATTACAAATACAATAAATACATTTTTAAAGCCTTTCGCCAAAGTAAAATCGAGTCCAACTCAATCCATATATTGGTCCGTATCTAGTGGTTAGCTACTTTAATTGATTTGCGATCTCCTCCTTCATTCTGCGAAGGCCTCATTGCACAGCCACGTTTTCACCCGCTTCCTAAAAGTCAGGGGGTGGATCTAATTTCATTTGGTAGGAAATTCCACAGCCAGGGGGCCACCACAGAAAAGGCCCTGTCCCTCGTCCCCACCAGACGCGCCTGTGAAGGTGGTAGGACTGAGACCACCGTGGCCAAGTCCGACTTCCTAAGGTATGGATGCAGCTGGTGCACAAGCCTAAGCTGTACAAAAGCTCCCCTGACCACTGCCGAGACCTGGGGTTCCAGGCTCAGCAATGAGTCCAGGATCACTCCCAGACTGGGGTTCCAGGCTCAACCTGCGCCTTCAGGGGAGTGTAACCCCATCAAGCACAGGCTGTAACCCTATGCCCTGTCCGGCCTTATGACTGACTAGGAGTACGTCTGTCTTGCCTGGATTTAGTTTCAATCTGTTAGCCCTCATCCAGTCTGTTACAGTGGCCAAGCACTGTTTCAGGACTTGAACAGCCTCCTTAGTAGCAGGTGGCAAGGAGTGACAGAGTTGGACATCATCTGTGTACTCACAGCATTTCTGTCTGAAAGAGGAAATAAGCAGTACCTGAAGTAAAGTGTCCTGTTGAGTGCTTCTCTACATCTCTTCATAAGGACAATTCCTGACAATAGGTAATGCTTTTATTTCTGAAAGGGAATCTAGCTAGAATCCTGTTGGTGATATCCGTGGGCACAAGTACTATACATGCACTGTGCTAATGTAACTATTTCACAACTGGTGAATAAGGCAGAAGCATACATGTACAAATGGTTACACAGTGAAAATATGCTGTATCAATGTTACAATGATGTAAATTTATGTCAGGCATCCTCAAACTGCAGCCCTCCAGCTGTTTGGCCTCCAACTCCCAGAAGCCCTATCCAGCTTGTTTAATGGTCAGGAATTCTGGGAATTAGAGGCTCAAAAAGCTGGAGGGCTGCAATTTGAGGATGCTTGATTTATGTCATTGTGAAGAGGATCTCACTCAGGATTGCTTAGCATAAATGCCATCTGGATGTCCAACTGTGCAACTGACTGCACAACTAAATATGAATGTGCACAAGATTTGAGTAAGTACATCTGAGTTGCGCCTGTACATTTGCATGCTCTATGCGTGTTGTATTCACAACTCCACCTTAAAATGAATGCAGATGAACTTCATTAGACCAAAATCTTCAACTGCTTTCATAGAAGAATTAATGTATGTCTACCACATCAAAAATAGATTTTGCCATATGTGCTTAATCCAAAACCTGGGGGGGGGTCATTTTAAGGCAGGCCACAACTCCCAAAAACCTTTAGCCAGTGTGTGCTTACTGTGACTACACTGGAACTATAGCCCAAAAAGGGACCTTTTCCAGAATTGAATTCTTCTTGGCTTTCCTGTTTTCTCCATGTTGGGAAGAGTTATAGTTTTTTTATTTAAAAAATTGGAATACATTAAAAATATTAAAGCCCTGTACTTGAAACCTGAAGCAGTATAATCTGAAATTTGATCTCTCCTGTCTTTTGCCTCATTGTACATGATGTGCAGATTCAGCTCTTTGCTGTGTAAAATCAATATGAATTAAATGTACCTACACATTTATAGATTGCATTGATCTGAGTTTTTAAATTTCTGATTTACTAATTTAGTAGATAAATCTGATTTTGTAAAAAAAAAAGAGTTGGTAGCCCTGGAAGTTATGGAGACCCAACCCACTAGAAAGTTCACCTCCTGCCCAAATTTCTCCTAAGGAATGGAAACTCAAATACAGGTTGAGTAACTCTTACCCAAACTACTTGGGACCAGAAGTACTTTGAATTTGGGATTTTTTTCAGGTTTTGGAATATCTGTGTGTTTGCATATATGTGCATATATGTTTTGGAGATAGTACCCAAGTCTAAATAGAAAATTCATTTATGTTTCATATGTATGAGTGTGGGTCAAAAGATTTTGCCTCCTGTCTCATAAAAATGTTATGAATGAACATATAACAGCAGAACTTGCTACAGATCATATCCTGAACTGTCCTCTACACAAAACTACCATTTAACATTGGCACCATCAATTTTATACATTTGTGCCATAGTTTAATCTAGGCATCAAAACCATTTTGGAAAAATTCAGGGTTTTGCTTTGTGACCCATAATTTTAAAACTGTTTTAATATCATTCAGGTAATTGAATCTGAAACCACATAGGTTGACTTTCAGAGACCCAAACAGGTAACAGTCAGAAGGGGCCAAATCATAAACATTCTTCAAGCAATGATGGACTTCCTTAGGTGCACAACCTTCTTTTGCCAGAAATTCAATGATGACTCTTTCTTTTAGCTTCAGATTCATGGTTCCAATTGGTCAATCAGAAAAAGAAAATACTATATCAATAGAGTAAGGTTCCCGCTATCATATCATGCCTAGGTAGTCCAGTAGCTGTGAAAGAAAGAAATGTTAGAGCGATGGAAGCATTACATTTTGACCCACCCACATATACACACACACACACAATTTTTGTGCATGAAATAAAGCTTGTGTACATTGAATGTCGACACTTTGGGATTTTGGAGTATTTTGTATTGCAGAATTCAGAGAATTCTGTAATACAACCTGTAATATATGGCTAGTATTGGTTAAAATGTTACATCGGAACATGGGAAGTCTGGGTTTTCATTCTCAGCTGAACCACATAATCACATGGCAACGGAGCTGGAGGGAACAGCAAGAGTGATCTAGTCCAATACAGGGAACTTTAAAAAAGAATCCTAAGAGGCAACCATATAACTTTTGTTTAAAGGTCCCTAGTAAAGAAAAGTCTAGCACAGTGGTTCTCAACCTGGGGGTCGCGACCCCCAGAGGGGTCGCGGGGTCATTTTCCGGGGGTCGCGAAGGCACCTTGGTAAGCCCCGCCCCCTCTTCAAAATGGCTGCCGGCCCCTGCGCCAGCAACACAGCCAGGCACTCCAGGCCAGCTCCTCCTCTTCCCACAGGGCTGCGTGGAGTCAGGAGGAGGAGCTTAGAGGCAAAGACGGCAACCTTCTTGGGCCTTCGCCCCCTGGTGAGCTCGGAAGGGACGGGGTCGAGTGGAAGGCTCCCCATATGGGCTGGCTCTTGCGGCCCAAGTTTGATCCAGGTCCGTCACCGGTGGAGGTTGATTTCTCTGGTGTGGGTGAACTACAGCTTTCCAGCCCCTTCCCTCTGAAAGGAGGCAACCTGGCCTGCATTCCCCAAGAACAAGCCGGGAAGGAGGAGGGATACACCGGACAGTCAGGGAGAAGAAGAGGAAGGAAGATCAAACACGGGGGAAAGAGGGAGGAAAGGGCAAGGAGGGAAACAATCGAGGGAGACGCCAGACCGTGAAGAAGGCAAAGAGGCTGCCAAACAAGAAAGAAAGCAAGCAAACGGGGCCAAGCAGCCAGGCAGCAACAAAAGTCAGAAGGCAGGCAGCAGCATGGCCCTCTGGATCAAGCTGGCGTCTCCTAGGGAGGGGTGGGCGGAAGAGCCCCCCCCCCCCAGCAGCAGCAGCAGAGCTCAGGCCTCTTTCTCCCTCTCCTCTCTCTCTTCCAACAGCGCAGGCAGGCAGGCTGTTCTAGGAGAGTCCAAACAAAGGGAGAAAGTCCTGCTGGAGAAACTTCTTTCTCCTGATCCGTCTCCCCTCTTCGGGGTTTCTTTCCTTTCTCTGCTGCTGGGCTCCCTCTTTCTTTCAGTAGCTCTTTCCCCCGTTTTGTTTTGTTTCTGCAGCCGAGAAGAGCTAGCCTTAAAGGGGAATCGCCAGTGCAAGGAGAGACTCCTTAAAGGGGAAATTCCCCCCCCCCCCAAACTGCCGCAGATTCAGTGCCATGGAATCACAGGAGTTGTAGTTTTACAAGGTCCTTGACCTTCCCTGTTTAAAAGAGCCAGTACCATACCAAACTACAACTCCCAGTTTCCTATCAGATTGTTTTGATTTTCAACTCTCACAATTCCTAACACCAGGCATAGAGGCAAAGTTAGTCCAAGCCTGGTAGAGAAGCATCCTACACTTCTTCAGGGTACATCAATAGTACTGCAGAAAAACACAAAAGGCTCAGTTGTTGAGCACAAACCCCCATCACCAGTGAGTGGAAAAATAACAGAAATGTTCTAAGATAGTTTAGCTTTTGTGACACATCCAGAACGTTTTTTAATAGGAGAAATTAACCCATTTTCAGCCATGCCAACAATATGTGTATTAAGTGGGAAAATCCTGAGCACTTTTTCCTTTAATACTAAAAGCTGCATTTAAATCAAACTTTGGCCCTCCAGGTGTTTTGAACTTCAACTCCCACAATTCCTAACAGCCTACTTGCTGGGTTGCTGTGAGTTTTCCAGACTGTATAGCCATGCCCCAGAAGTGTTCTGTCCTGATGTTTTGCCCACATCTCTGGCAGGCATCCTCAGAGGTTGTGAGGTCTGTTGGAAACTAGAAAATGGGGTTTATACAGTATATCTGTGGAAACTCCAGGGTGGGAGAAAGAACTCTTGTCTGCTTGAGGCAAGTGGGAATGTTGCCATTGGCCACCTTGATTAGCATTGAATGGCCTTGCAGCTTCAAAGCCTGGCTGCTTCTTGCCTGGGAGAGAATCCTTTGTTGGGAGGTGTTAGCTGGCCCTGATTGTTTCTTGTCTGGAATTCTCCTGCTTTTTGAGTGTTGTTTTTTATTTACTGTCCTGATTTTAGAGTTTTTTTTAATACTGGCAGCTAGATTTTGTTCATTTGCATGATTTCCACCTTTCTGTTGAAATTGTCCACATGCTTGTGGATTTAAGCGGCTTCTCTGTGTAATCTGACATGGTAGTTGCTAGAGTGGTCCAGAATTTCTGTGTTCTCAAATACTGGCTGTTAGGAATTGTGGGAGCTGAAGCCCAAAACACCTGGAGGGCTAAAGTTTGTCCATGCCTGATTTAGATCCATCTCAAAAAGGGTATATTCATCAAGCCCTTTGCGCATGACCTTGGAAATATCTGGCTGCAGTGCAAAATGTTCTCAAATGTTAGGTTTTGGAAGCTGCATAAGATGGCTTTAAGTTTAAGGCAATATCTGCCTTAAAGGGAAAATGCCAAGGTCTATTTTCCCTAAACTCTATCAGTCTTCAGATTTGGGCATATTGAGTATTTGTGCCAAGTTCTGTCCAAATCCATAGTTGTTTGGGTTCACAGTGCTCTCTGAATGTAGGTGAACTACCTCTCCCGTAATTCACTATCAATCCCCCCAAACCCTTCCAATATTTTCTATTGGTCATTGGGGTTCTGTATGCCCAGTTTGGTCCAGGTCTGTAATTCGTGGAGGTCTCAGTGGTCAGAGGTGCATCAGTTGAAGGTACTGCAGATCCCATCATCCATTGTCGATACTCCCCCAAGCATATTGTTTTTGTGATTAATCACTATGCTTTAATAATGTTCAATTGGTAACAATGAAAATGCATCCTGCCTATCAGACATTTACATTACAATTCAGAACAGTAGCAAAATTACCATTATGAAGTAGCAACGAAAATATGGTTGGGGGTCACCACAACATGAGGAACTTTATTTAGGGGTCACGGCATTAGAAAGGTTGAGAACCACTGGTCTAGCACCTTCTGAAGATTCACCATAGGATGTTCTTCCTAAATGTTTGGTTGGAATCTCCTTAATTGCAATATGAATTGACTGCTTCAGATAACTTCCTCTGGAAAACAAGCTATGCTTCATTTTATATATGACATTACCAATCTCTCCCTCCCTCTTTCTCTCCATCCCTCCCTCCCTCTCTCTCTCATTTTCAACCTGTCCTATCTCACATGAGTCTCATGAACCCACACGTTCTTTCTGGCTATTCTGTCTCCTCAACAAGTGACATTCAGAGGAAAGGCACTCTGACACAGGAGGTGGAATATGGTCGCCAGGGCGAGGAACCTTGAACAAATTTACCTTTCACAAATTATGCAATCTTCCTTTAAGAGTCATCTTAATGATCTCAAAATGGAAAATTCACAATGGCTTTCCATGGGACTGTGATAATTGTGTCATTTCTGCCCATTAACTTCCCCTGTGCTTAACAAAAAGAAAAGCATGGTTTGCACAAAAGGACAAAGTTAGTTCATTTTTCCATTCACTCTGTTTCTTAATACTTTTTCTAGATTACTTCCTGTGTACCAATAGTGAATGCTGACCAATTTTACACACCGAAGGTTTGAAAAGTAATTAGAGTTGTATCTTCAAGGCTCTCAGACAACTTATTGTGTTATAATGTTAAAATTACATTTCTTAAATGTATAAAATTTTTAGCTTCTCATTTTTCAGAAGAAACAAAAATGGTAGCTTTTGTTTCCTCCTGACTTAAAAAAAAGCCACATAAAGAATACAAGTTATGGGCCTATGTCTCAAAAGACATTCTCCTCCATCTTATTGTTTCCCTAACACTCCCAAATAATGCAAAACTGCAGTACAGCAGATAGCATTACTGATGTGAGTCTTCTTGTTGATCACTTATATTTAGCAGTCTTTTTGCAGAAGGCAGTGAGGAAATGAATTTGCAAGCTAGGACGACCAAATGGCTTTCCAGATATTTAACCCACCAAGCCACCACTGGCTATATCTTATTCAGTGTGTGACAACAGCAAGACACATTTTCATCTGCCTACTTTCTTTCCCGGCTTGTGGGAGTTTCCAGCAACTTGGTAATGGGGACCAAGTAGTATACAGTAAACAAGATTATTGTGTGAGATTAAAATTTGGCAGTGCATCAGGCAGTGTGTCCTCCTGGAAAAGACATAGGCAAACTTTGGAGGGCCAAAAGCTTCAGTCCCTTTACTTTTCCCCCTCAGCTGCTTAAGTTGCTGGGGGAGAGAGGAGGAAGGGGCCTGAGGCTGTTAGGAATTGTACGGGTTGAAGTCAAAAATAACTGGAGGACCGAAGTTTGCCCATGTCTGTGCTAGAAGCTGCCTGGACTTGATATCAGGAGTATGTCTATCCTTATTCCGCAATGACTTCATTAGCAGAACCACTCTCTTGCTTCATTCTGCTGATTATTGTTCCAGCTGATTTTCACTTTTACAGCTTTTGGGTGTTAAAAGCAGCTGACTTAGGTTCTTTTAAACATTTCCAGCTCCTTCAGTCTCACTTTAGGCTTCCCTTTCCTGTTTTGTAAACTGTGCTTAGTGGTGGTTCTCCAGCCTTTTATGACACAAGTCTTTGGAGATGTCGGATGTGGTCAAGCTTAACTTCAGAATGGTTATGAAAAAGAGGAAAGAGTGGCTCAAAGTGACCTTTGCATGCATCTCTTGTGTGTACCCTTCCCATGTGATGAAATTGCTGATCTTTTGGTTTTTTGGGGGGAAAAAGAAGACTGCAATTTCATTATGCAATTGCACATGGAGAGGGACAAAGGTAACAATTGGCCAGAAAAACACATATTTTCCAAAGAAGATCACAAAAGCCCTTGTCAATGTTCTTTGTATATTGCATATAGACAACACCTGTGTGCATGCCATTAAAGCCAGTATCTGGGTCACCTTCCCGCCACATTCTTATTACCAGTGTGGAGAAGTTTGTTTTCAGTTTCAAAACAGCTAGAGATATATTATGGTGACTTGTCTTGAAAATTGTCACCTTATTGGGCCCACCAGGGATAGCCCCATGGGGCAGCTTAACCATGCTACAAGGCTAGTGTTATATGGAGAATTAGGGCAGAATCAGCAGATAGGTTTTTAGCTTGAAGACTTGGCCACTTCAGGATGACAAATTCACAATGGGTTTTGCAGGAGATATTCCAGTTTTAACAATCTGTTCCATGGAAGCTATCCAAGGTACTGAATATACTTTGGGAATAGAGTTCAGCAATTTGTAAATCATAAAGTACCATCAGTTCACTACCTGAAGTGGTGAAGCCACTGGTCACTAGTAGTCGAAGCCAAGACACTTGTTAGAAGAACGCTAGAAGTTGCCTTATGCTGAGTCAGACCCTTGGTCTATCTGTTGTCCATGATTATTAGTAGTGCTTCTTCTAAGTTTTAGAGAGAAAAAATCTTGCCCTCACTGGGAAATGTCAGAAGTTGGACATAAGGTCTTCTGCATCTAAAGCAGGTGTGCTATAAGCAGAGAAAGTCTAGAATTGTCACGATGCCCGGACTTGACCGGCCCCTTAATCACACACACAGAGACGGACTGAAGGCTAACTACTTTATTGAATATAAAAACAGTTCAAAAGATATTGTCCAAAAGAATAGCGGGTAATCCAAAAGGCTTGAAGCAATAATGTCCAAAACAAACGTGGCAAAATTCAAAGGCTTGGCAAGGCTCCGCGCAACACTGCGGATCAGGAAACAAGACTAGGCTCCGCGCAACACTGCGGATCAGGAACAAGGCAAGGCAGATGCAAGGCAGGACTTGATGACCACTAGCTGACTTAGCTCCGTGGACCCACTTCGCTTCACGCCAAAAGAGATGTGGCCGAAGCACTGAGGAGTCGTCCCACGACTCCTATACTTAATCCTTCGGCCGAGGTCCCCGACGCCTAGGCTTCGACGTCTCCAATCTCTGCTAACGGACCTCGGCCTGTCTAGGCTGTGGTACCATCCCCTTCTGCGGGACTCAATGCTACTTCTCCTATCAAAGGTTCGGCCTTGCCTCTCACCAGCTGGGTCACTATCTGCATGAGAGCTTCCCTCCCTGGGATCTTTCCAGCCGCTTGCTTCCATGTTTTGGCTCAAAAGCTCCTGAGAACCTTTCCCACCCGGGTGCTCATAACTCCCACAATCACTATCCTCCATTTGCACCTGGTTATCTGAATCTGCGTCAGGGCCAAACATCAATTCTTCCCATGCCAGGCTCTGCGTGGGCGAACGAGGCCCACTGATGGGAAACTGTCCTTCTCCCCAATCTTCCAGCTCATCCTCTGAATCTGGTTCTGCAGCTGCAGGGCCTAATGCTAATGGGACCCCGGGTCCTAGCCCCAGTTCTCCAGGCACAAAGGAGAACTGCTGTGCTACAAGAATAAGATTAAAAAGTTGTCCCGATGATCCCAAATTCAACCCCTAGCAATGCGAATAACTTCTGTCTAGAAGCCTGGCAAGGATTAGATGGACCAATGGTCTAATCTATTATATAAATGGGTTCACGTCATGTGATGTATACCTCAAACAAAGAAACCATACAACGCAGAAACACAATACTTGCCAACAGAAATAGGCCTTAAGCAAGGTACATTTGTAGCAAAGAAACTTTCCCCCCCAAAACCTAAAAGGCCCCCAAAACAACGAGTAAAAATAAAACTACATTTACCAGCATCCTCTGGGGCAGCCAAAGACTCACCCAGCCTCTACATTCTGAACAACATGATTGGCTGCCAATAAGGGTGGATTTGCATAACTGCTGCACTGGCCAGCCAACATGAAAATTCCGATCCATAATAAACTGCCAATCCCCAACACAAACACCCAAATCACTTCCAACCAAAAAAATCACAGACCACGCCCAAAATTGACAGTAAGGCTTCATTAACTTGATTTCCCTAACTAGCCCTCACTTACTGGGAAGCTGTTTATGCTCTAAATTGACAGTAAGACTTCATTAACTTGATTTCCCTAACTAGCCCTCACTTACTGGGAAGCTGTTTACGCTCTGAATTGACAGTAAGGCTTCATTAACTTGATTCTCCTGAGTAGGCCTCAGCTCATTGGACATTGTGTATGGCCTGAATTGACAGTAAGGCTTCATTAACTTGCTGTTCCTAACTAGGCCTCAGCTCATGGGACATTGTGTATGGCCTGAATTTACAGTAACCTACCTTGGCACACAGAGCCCCGACCATGCATGATGGGACTTGAAGTACCACCATGGAAAATGGGATTTGTAGTACTTCAAAACCCATCATTCCCCACAGACCACTGTGGCCCAGAACCAAGACCAATAAAGACCCAACTTGGCACACCATGCCCCCCATGACCCACACTCCATCCAACTGCAGTTTAGAGGAGGGCACACCGTGGATGATTGGACTTTCTCGCATCTCCTAAAAAGGGCACAGCAACGCGTGCCGGGTACAGCTAGTTTGGTATAAGGTGTCTCACTATGCTTCTGTAAACTGGAATGTACTGGATGAAGTACCTAGCCAGCTAAGAAATTAGGAAACTATGCTTCACCCATTTTCATCTAACTTACATCAAGAAAGGGTTGGTGACAAAGAGAGAACCTCCAGTTTGCTGGAATGTACATCCCATCATTCCTATGCAGAATAGTCAATGGAATTGCAAAAAGACAAACTGGGAATGATTAAATTCTGAATTGGAGTCATTGGCTGGAATCCTGTTGGTGATTGCCAGTTAGAATAGACCAATTGAATCAATTATTCAGTGATGAGTCAACATTTACATAAAGCCTGCTCTTTCAGTGGATCTTATCTAGTTTGGAGTAATGATGAGGTCTTCTCTAGTTTGAAGAATTGAATCATTTGGTTTCAACTGTGTTACACAACTCAATTATCAAATTAATGGGGAAAAGAAAGATGGGAGGACTTACAATACAAATGGAACAAATCTCCTCTGAAAGAGAAAATTGAAACAAACATTTGGTACTTTAGCATGGCCTGATGAACTGATTCAGCATATTTGGTACAAAAGTAGCCACAAAGAATTCTACAATTACTGAAATCTTTCTTTCAAGTTCTGTGTCTGAGCTAATTTGTTATAATTTATTATTAACAGCCTTGGGTCCCATGTTGGGAGAAAGAAAATGTCAAGAGGTCAGAAATTTGAATAAATTTTGCATATGATAATTACATACCTAGATGCAAAGATAAAATGGATTACAGCAAGACCTCCATATCCTTAGGGGAAACGAGCTATACTGTAGCTGCCTGAAACTGCAGTCGAATGCTATTAAGTTACCTGACTTCTAGTTCCAGAAAACCATGGAGTTGCCCTACAGGACCTAGAGATTCCTGTAGAAGTATGCATTCTAGGAATATGCTAGGACCTCCAGTTCAACTCCATGATAGAATTCATGGGGGGGGGGAGAATGGGAGGAAAATTATTCACACCTAGAGCCTCATCCATTTGCTATGTTCCTTGCTCACTGTGCTTTTCACTTTTCTACAGAAGGCTTAACTGCATTTCCCAATGCTTGATGGACATTTTAAGTTACTGCAATGTTAGACAATTGTGGGAAACTTCATTTGGAGGGCAGAAACCGTTTGGGAGAGGGGTGAAAAATGCCCTCAATTTGTCCCTTTCTCCTTTGGATTTAAATCCACACTTCTCACTAATGGGTAGCAAACAGACCAAATTCCTAAATCAAGGCAAGATGGTGGCGCACTCAATATAGCATGTATCCAGTCCATATTACTTGACATATTTTTTAAAAATGTGTCTGTGGGTATAGATATGGGAGATAGGGGGAAATGCTCCTCAAAATACAAATTCTGTTCTTCAGAATTCACAATGGTTCTTTTTTTTTTACAGCAATTGAAAAATTGTAGCCCTAGCCACTGTAAACTTCAGTTGAGCATTTAAAATATATTTTAGGTTTTTGAAGGATGAACAAGGGAATTGGAACATGATAGGAGATATGAATTATTTTCAATTTCTCACCCTGTGTTGTATTTTGGGGAGAGATGGGAAAAAATGTGGTGGTGGTTTTTTTTATTTGTGGGGCAATGCCTTCATTTTGTGCACACACATCCATCTATAACCTGTATCTCTGCCTTTTTTATGAAGTGTGAGAGACTCCCAATGTGGGCAACAAAAATAGTCATGGAAGTGGGACATAACTAAGTTTGATGCTATAAGTTTATGAGCCATCCCACATGTATATGTGTATTAGAGGTGTGTGCTGTACCCGTTCCTCCCATTTCATTCATTCTTTTGTTCATTTCCCCAGAACCCCTCCCCAGAATGAAAATAAGCTAGAAATTAAAGAAAGTGGGAGTAGGTACCATTGCCTTGCCTGCTTTTTGGCCGATGTGGTGCTCCTCACACAGCCCACGGAGAATTGGCACCTGCTATTTCCCTCTGAGTCCTGCCTGTAGATATAATTGGAGGAGAAGAACACCGTCTGCCTCATCTGCTGCCTGCCTAACCTTGCCTGCTGCTCGACTCCGAGGGGAAAGCATCACAGAAGGAGTGGTATCATAAGCCCTGTCTTTAAACCCAGTTCTCTTCTGCAGACCGAGCGGAAAGCATCACAAGAGGAGTGGTATCTTAAGTAACTCTCGTGCTTTTAATCCAGGTTGTAATGAAGAATATAAGGGCAAACCATGCAACTGCCAAAAATGATTATCCCATTGTTGCCAGTTAAAGAAGAAGGGGAAGGGGAGACTGGGGAATCCCACACATTTTGCAAGGATCTTTTCCTGTCTCCCTATTGGACGCTCACACGGAGACGCTGCTTCATTGGCGTTATCAGACTTCATTTAGTTGAGTCTACGCTCAACTTGGGACCTTCTCCTTTGCAAGCCACAGCAGCTACACATTCGGGAGCGTCTCCATTTACTAAGGACTATATCTTGACATTATTTCCTTTGGAACTTTGGGGATTGGCTTTAGGAAAACCAAGGAGTTTATATAGGTATTGAACCATGAATTATGCATGATGTCATTGTGCTTTTGTGTTGTAATGTATGTTACATTAGAAATATATTGATACTCCACATTCTCTTTATGGTCTTATGATATGCCCTATTGGTCCTATATTATATAAGAACATTCTTTATTTTCACATTTGATAAATCACATGTACATATATATTTATTTATTATTTATTTATTACATCAAACTTGTATACCGCCACTCCCCGTAGGCTCGGAGCGGTTTACATAAGTTTGGGTGCCCAGTGGCAACACCAAACAACACAAAATACAATGGACATGGAAAGCACACAAGGATAGGGAAAAGGAGGGGGGAGGGAAGAAGTCAGCAGCGGTGCCTACTGAGACACCACCACGCCATCAAAAGAAGGTAGGCAGGGAGGGCCCAGCAGGATCGCTGGCACTAGGGCGCAAGCGGGAGACAGAGACCGACGTCTCTCCCTTGGGGGTTCATCTTTGGGGTCCTGATCCGTTTGCGCAGTGTCCTCGCTGGCTTTCACGAGGGTCTGACAGGTCCTTTGGAGCTGCAACTGCCTGTAGCAGGAGCTCCAGAATGTCCTGGGTGAGAACGTCCTCCGAGGTCTTGTTGTCCTCGTTGTTGCATGTCCATCTACCGGAGGGCCAGCAGAAGCTCTGGTTCTGTCGTCCCGGGTCCTTTGAGCTCTCCGGCAGGGGAATGGGCCTGCTCTTGGGTCCACGGTGCGGGGGATGGGAAATTCACCTTCCCTTCGCTTCCGGTGTCGTCTCCTCTTCTGCGTTTCTCCCTGGCCAGGCCGCTGGTGGGAAGAGAGTCCTCCGGGGGCGGGACCTCCGAGGCTTCTAGTGGGCTGCTGCATCCGGGTGCTGCCTCCTCTTCCCCAGGTCCCGACACATGGGGTGGCTGGGTGTCAACCAGGGAAGAGTCCTCTGGAGACGGGACTTCCGGGGCATCCGGCAGGCCACTGCTCTTCCCTTGGGTTTTGGCACATGGAGTGGCTGGGCGTCGTCAAGGATGCCCGCCATGTTGGGCCTCACCTCTTCCAAGATGCTCCCCCAGCTTCTCCCAACACGGCGGCAGCTGGGAGCATCTCGAGGGGGGGCCAAGACGGCGTCAATGTGAAACTCGATGGCCGACATGCCTACCAGTTCCGGCGGGCCTCCGAGAGCTAGCAGTAAGTCTTCAGGGATTCCCGCTGGAGCCTCAGTGGGGGGTGGGTGAACTGGGAATCGTCCCATTCATCCGCGCTCAGTGTCATCGTGGGGGCATTGTCCTCCGCAGCGGCTAGTACACCCCCTATGGCCTGGGTACTTGGTGTCCGATCTTCGGTTTTTGGGCTCAGTAACTCTCGGTCAACCTCCAGAGTGCTGGAGGGAAAGTCCCACGACTGGTCCCATGCGAACTCTTGGTCAGCGGGGGGAGGACGAGGATCATCCAAGCTATTTGGCTTCAGGTCCAGGATGGGAAACTGGGCCGTAGGAATCCCCAGTGACTCTAATAGGCCACCAAATCTGCTTCCAAACTCCCAAACATGGTCCACGAGCTTGGAGTATTCTGTCAGCAATTCTGTGTAGACGTGGAGATCGGGTTGGCCAGCGATGGAGTCCTGGCCTCCTTGTGGTGGCCTCCTTGGGGAACTGCTCCGTGGGGCGCCACACGTCTCGAAGGACTGAGACCGCGGCCCAATAGGTTGCTTTGCCTTCAAGGGGGTCATCAGGGATGGCGGGGGCAAGCTCTTGCTCAGCGATCTCCCACCAAACCTTCTCAGGAAGCGCGCACCTGAGGCCGTTATCGGTCGGACTACCCAGCCATTCCTGGGCGTCCTGGGCGTCCTCCCCAGTAGCTCCGGTGGTAGTTCTGATCTTTTCCCCAACCAGATTGCATTCTCCGGGGTCTGCGGGTTACCAAAGGTGTCCCCCTGGGTCTGGCAATCGACCGCCGTCGCTTCCTGGCGGGAGAGACCTTCAAGGGCCATCCAGTCCAACTCCCTTCTCCCATAAGAGAAAAACACAATCAAAGCATTCCTCACAGATGGCCATTCAGCCTCTGATAATAATATCCTCTTGTTTATCCTCTGTGTGTTTGCTAACTTGCTTGTGGTTATATAGAATCCCACATTAATGGGCCAAAAATGCCCAGTCGGAAAGACACCTATTTTCAGGAGACACTCTAAAATGACAACATCGGCCTTATGAATGAAACCAACAGAAACCGATAGCAATGCTATACAAATGCACAAGACTAATGTGTATGTTCCTTCAAATCATCTGTAGGCAATCCCATGAATTGCATTGGGTTTTCTTAGTCTATTAGTCCTCAGAGGTAGCTTTGCCAGATTCTTAATCTGAAATATAGTTTGGAGCAACTGGTGCTTGCTGGTGGGTTCCCATCCAAGAACCAACCAGAGTTCACCTTGCTTAGCTTCCAAGATCATATGGAAATGGATGTGCTTAGAGCAGGGGTGCTCATTAGGTAGATCACTATCTACCAGTAGATCGCAATAGGGCGTCCTGGTAGATTGCAGGCAGGACAGGAGGAAGGCCCAGTCCCGCCCCACAGGCTCCTGACGCCACTCAGGTGCAGAAGGAGGTTGGACTGGATGGCCCTTGGCGGTCTCCTCCTATTCTAGGAACCCGTTGTTATTATTATTATCAGAGGCGGAATGGCCATCTGTGAGGAATGCTTTGATTGTGTTTTTCTCTTATGGGAGAAGGGAGTTGGACTGGATGGCCCTTGAAGGTCTCTTTCTACTATAGGAACCTATTGTTGTCGTTATTATTATTATCAGTAGTAGCAGAGGCTGAATGAATATCATCATTATTATAATTATGAATAAATCCAGGGGCTTATACTCACATTTAGTTGAATTCAGTCATAAAATATATTATATGGCTCTCACTGGAAAAAAAATCCAAATATTTTACTTTTATGGCTCTCTGAGTAGTGGGTAGGTAGATCATTTTGACTTGGTTGTTTTATAAGTAGCTCGCATGCTGAAAAAGTGTGAGCACCCCTGACTTAGAGTCTTATGCCTCTCCTATCCAACATACTACCATTCTAAGAGATGAACAGTCTCTTAGAATATTGCAATCCTCCTACACAGTTTATCTTGATTTCCCTTAACATGTATGCATTTAGAATCTGTTTTCCTATTTTATACTCCCCCCCCCAGACTACTCATAAGTTTGCC
This sequence comes from Anolis apletophallus, assembly GCA_030556195.1. Classification (NCBI taxonomy): domain Eukaryota; kingdom Metazoa; phylum Chordata; class Lepidosauria; order Squamata; family Anolidae; genus Anolis; species Anolis apletophallus. The sequence goes on from JARBWK010000007.1 coordinate 133,073,539, forward strand.
TTGTTCTTCACCTTAGTCTAGCACCTATTATCAGTTTTTGTTTTAAAAAAGAACACATGACTCAGAAGAGGGTAAAGTGTTAAGTGTCATTCACAAAAAGGAGGAAGAGGAAGGGAAAAAGCACAAGGAACAAGATTCATTCAGAAAACTGGGTCGTTCACAGGCAAGGGGAAGTTGTGTGCCATTTCTTGTAAAGCCACAATGCCCAGCTCTTCAAAGAAAGCCGCTCCCAGGGTGACATTTCACAAAGCTTCCTAAGAGCTGGAGGCATGCCAGATAGTGACCATGCAGCTCTAGGGAGCTCAACCTGCAGCCGAAGGCATGCTTCCGGTCCGTTCCCGATGGCTCCAGTTCAAGCCACTGTTCCTTTCCTAAGTGCGCCTGTCGGGAAATCAGATTTTGCCAGATACTTTTGCCTTCCAACTTTTGCAGATATTTATTTGCTCTCCGTGGGAAAACAAATTATCCCAGCTGTTGCGGTTGACTGACAAGGCTGGGAACATGATAGAGAGACTGCATATTTATTCTTCATTCATTCCTTGTATTACCTTGCATCTCCATCAATAAGTTCAAGACTGTCTACGTGGCTTACCATGCCCCCCTCCTCCTTTATGCTAACAACAACCTTGCATTTATCCTCACTACAGTGAATGTCACAAAATCGTAGAATTATAGAGTTGGAAGGAACCACAAGGACCATCTAGCCCAACCCGCTCTTATGTAGGAATCCATAACTGAAATATTCCTAGTGGCTATCCAATCTCTGTTTAAAGACCTCCAAAGATGAAGAGCTCACTGTGTTCCCAGAAAGACAATCCCACTGTTCTACAGCTATGCCAATCAAGAGGTTCTTTCTCATTTTCATGTGAGGTCTCTTGTAATTTGAATCAACTGATTTGGTTTTTTGTCTTTGGAGGAGCAGGAAGTGAATTCACTCCATCTTTAAATATGTCTCACATTGCTTCTTGACCTCCTCTTCTCTAAGCTAAACATATCTAGGCCCGTAATCCATTAATACACTTGGAAGTCCAGGACAGTGAAACCTGCCTCTTTCTCTTTTTTGGGGAGCAAAAGGTTATTCGAGGAGCTACTGACTACCTCCATGTGTGATATTTGAGAAAATCCTTATTATTTATTATTTATTTATTAAATTCGACTTGCTATACCGCTCTCTCTGGAGCCCAGAGCGGTTTACAGAAAGTGAAGCAGACATAGAAGGTACATTAAAATACAGTTAAAAATACATTAAAATCCATTAAAACAATTTACAGCCCCCCAATAAACATGTGGCAGGCCAAAATTAAATAGTGGCATGTCAGGCGGAACCATGGACAACAGTATAGAGGCCAATTGGCTAAGGGCCAAATGCCATTCTAAAAAGCCAAGTTTTTATTGCTCTACGGAACGGCAGGAGGGCCTGAATGGCCCGGATCTCCTTGGGGCGGCCGTTCCACAAAATTGGAGCGGCTGCAGAGAATGCTCTCCGCCGTGTGGTGGCCAGTCTGCAGACTCCGATGCTGGGCACCTCCAACAAGTTGAGCCCCTCGGAATGCAGTGATCTCCCAGGCACATAAGGGGTAAGTCAATCCCTCAGGTACACTGGCCCCAAACCGTACAAGGCCTTAAAAGTTAGAACTAACACCTTGAAGATGACCCGGAATTCAATTGCAAGCCAGTGCAGCTCACGCAAGAGTGGAGTCACGTGGTCAGATCTTAAGGCTCCTGAGAGCAGGCGGGCTGCAGCGTTCTGCACCAGCTTAAGTTTCCGGATCACTGACAAGGGTAGGCCAATGTAAAGTGCATTACAGTAATCGAGCCTCGAGATGACCGTGGCTTGGATCACCATGGCTAGGTCACAGCGGGAGAGGTAAGGAGCCAGACGTTTTGCCAGACGCAGATGAAAGAAAGCTGTCCTGCAGGCGCAGCCAATCTGCTCCTCCATGAACAGTTGGGCATCCAGCTGGACCCCCAAGCTTTTGACAGATGGTTGTGGGCAAAGAGCCGCACCATCAAATGCCGGCAGCTGGGTTTCTACCCCCTCCGGGCGGCCCAGCCACAAGATCTCCATCTTCGCCGGGTTCACCTTCAACTTACTGGCTCGCAGCCATCCAGTAACGGCCTCAAGGCAGCGATGGAAATTATTGGGTACAGAAACCACCCCGGGGTCCATCCTCAGAATGAGCTGAGTGTCATCAGCATACTGATGACATTCCAGCCCAAAACTCCACACCAATTGGGCGAGTGGTCGCATATAGATGTTAAATAACAGCGGGGAGAGAATGGCCCCCTGAGGGACCCTGCAAAGTAGAGGGGAGCCCTCGGAGACCATCCCTCCCCACTTCACTCACTGCAGGCGGTTTTGGAGGAAGGAGGACAGCCAGTTGAGGGCTGTCCCCCTCACCCCCGCCACCGCCAGGTGGTGTGTCAAGAGTTGATAATCGACAGTATCAAACGCTGCCATGAGGTCCAATAACACGAGCAGCGCCGATCCGCCTCGATCCAAGTGGCAGCGGAGTAGATCTGTGATGGAGACCAGGATAGTCTCTGTCCCATGGCCTGAACGGAAGCCGGACTGGAAGGGGTCTAGCCAGGTTGCATCATCCAAGAATGTCTGCAGCTGGTCCATTGCTGCCTTCTCAATCACCTTGCCCAGGTACGAGAGGTTAGACACTGGGCGGTAATTGGAGGGAGCTGCGGGGTCTAGCCCGGGCTTCTTCAGCAATGGACTGACCACCGCCTCTTTTAGCTCCTCTGGAAAAGCTCCTTGCTCAAGGGAGCAGTTGACTATATTCAACAGAGGGCCTCGTAACCCCTCCACGCAAGCTCGAATCAGTGTGGAGGGGCATGGGTGGTCGGTCTAAGGGCTGCGACAATCTTGTCAACATCCTCTGCGTCCAGTGGTCGAAACTGGTCGAAGATGGACCCGGCGGAGGGCCACAGAGTCTCCAGCTCCTGAACTGTATCAATCGTGGCAGGGAGGTCCCGTCGGAGCAACGCAATTTTGTCTGCGAAGTGATTCTGGAAAGCCTCGGCAGAGAGGGCCAAATTGTCATTGTTTGGGATGGTAGGGACCATCGTCAATTGCCGAATTATCCTGAACAGTTGAGCCGGGCGTGAATCTGCAGACGCTATCAAGGAGGCATAATGAACTTTTTTCGCCTCCTTGACAGCATGCTCATAAGCTTCCATGAAGAGCTTATAAGCTGATGTCGATGGTCCATCATGGAGCTTCCTCCACATGCGCTCTAGCCGTCTCTTCTCCCACTTCATAGATCTAAGGGCCTCTGTATACCAAGGGGAACAGGATTTGCGGGATTTGAGAGGGCATTTAGGGGCGATCTCGTCGAGAGCGGAGGACAACACATGTTGCCATGACTCCTGGTTATATCAGTGTGTGTTACCAAGAGGTCTCCAGAGCCTAGGAGTATATAAGATTATAACCTGACAAAGGGTATATATTAGGCATGGATTAGAACCCAAAAATCGCGATTCTAAAATCAAATGGGGGGGGATTTTTTTATTAGTAATAGAAAGACTTACCAAAAAAATTCCAAAAGTTCTAAAATGTAACGTAACTACTAACAAAATTCTAAATTGGTTCTAAAGTCTGAAAAGCAGGGAAACAGGACTGAGACTGTTTTAAGCACAGGCAAATCAAGGGGCAACATTTCCCTTGGTTTCCTTGCAGGGAGATATAAAGCATTAATATATTATTATTATTATTAAATAAAATAGTCAAGGCTTGCTTCTCCAGAGCATTTATTAGAATTAAATAATAAATTCTAATAGTAAGAATGTAGTAAGGGGGATAGTGACCTGGAGGGTATGAGGAACGTGCTCTTGGTAAACTAGAACATGCTCTTAGGTTTGTAGTTAGAGCCCTGTCAATTTTACAGTATTTCAATCCATGTCTGTTATCAATTATGTAAGGCCACAAGCACTCTAGTGCCCTCAAGAACAAGCAAACATATTATTATAATTATGTCAGGCCCAAGTTGTTTCTATAATTATTTTAGTATTATTATTACTTCGCTGTGTCTCCCATTGATTTTGAGAGCTGTTGTTGCTCTTAGACACCTTAAAGTCATATGGCTTGACATGACTGCATGGATTGCTCTTATTTCCCACCAGAGCAGTACCTATTGATCTACTCACATTTACATTGATCCCAGTGCCATCAATAACAAGTAGGGCCCTTCTTCCAGGAAATTAGAAGGGTCAATATTCTCAATATCTTTATTATTATTATTAGAATTAAATAATGCCCAGGGCCCTTCTTCCAGGAAATTAGAAGGGGTAAATATTATTATATTTATTATTATTTTTATTAGAATTAAATGCCCTGGGCCCTTCTTCCAGGAAATTAAAAGGGGTAAATATTATTATATTATTTATTAATTATAAAATAGTTGCCTACCTTCTCCAGAGCTCTTTTCACTGCAGCTTTCTCCCCATTCATTTTGCCATAGATCTCTAGGAGGTTTGAACTCTATGGCTTTTCCTTGAATCTGCACTTTTCCTGCTCCTCTCCGGGCTGTTTTCAAGCCCTTCTCCCATTGTTTCAGCCTGCCTCATGTCCTTCTCGCCTGCCCTCCTATCCAGGCTCCTTTCCCTGCAGTTTAAAGCGCTTTTTCCTGAGTCCTCCAGCCGCTCTAGGACTTCCGGTTTTGATCTCTCTATGGTTCTGGCTGGTTTTTCTCTTCCTGGAGGCAAGGCCTTTCAGTTAAAGTAGGCCTCGAGCATGGAAAGGCCCCATCTGACTGTGAGCAATGTCTGGGATTTTGGATTTTGGATTTTGGAGAGGGTAATAGGGAGCCTTCAAATATTTAGAATTCTAACAAAATTTTGGGCCCAGGGGTTCGAAAAAGAAAGTCCACTTCCGGGATTGGCCTTGCGATCCGTAAAAACTTGAAAGTCCCATTACATACGAATCACTTACGAATTCTTTTGATTTTCATAACTTTTTTCTCATGCCTAGTATATATCCCCGTTGGTGCTTTTAGATCTCTCAGTGACCGTGGTAGCCCGGAGAGGCTGGGAATTGGAGGGTTTTGGAGTAGTTCCAGTCACACCTCTCAGGCAGGTTCCAGATGGTGGTGATTGGGGATAGCTGCTCCTCAAAAAAGGAGCTGTAGTGTGGCATCCCACAAGGTGCCATTTCATCTGCAATGCTTTTTAATACTTACATGAAACCGAGATATCATTCATAGGCATGGGGTGGGGTGTTATTGGTATACTGATGACACCCAAATATATTTCTCCATGCCTTCAAAAACAGTCTCAGCTAAGAATAGCATGTCTCCTCTGAATAAATACCTGGAGGAGGTAAAGGACTGAATGAGGAAACACAAATTGAAATTGAATCTGGGCAAAACAGAGGTGCTTGCCATTGATAACCTCAAAGCTGGACTTCTGCAATGTGCTTTATATTGGGCTACCTTTATACCAAGTTTAAAAAAAACTCCAGTTGATTCAAAATTGATTGATTGCTATTATAACCCCACTGGCTATTTTTGTAGTACATGCAATTCTCCCAATTCTGAGGAAGTATCAATATTTGTTCTTGATAAACCATAATAGCAAATATCCGGTCATAGCTTTCATAGTGCACTCTATAGTTTTAGTCATAAAGCAAACATGCAATACAACTCATACAGCCAGCATGTGAATGAAAGGGAGGTCTGATAAGACTGGCTTTTGTTGTGACATAATTTTTCTCTCTGACTGACAGCTGCACATACCACACAGCCCTTGTTCACACAGTGCAGAATGAGACAGCAGAAAGCGCTGATAGTATTCTGATTGTATCATTTAAGAATTCAGACTGCTGAGAGGGTGGCTGCTATCTGTATTGTCTAAGTCGAGGGTGAAAGAAGAGACCAATATGCATGCATTAATGCCAGTATGTCATGTTGGAGTAGGGCTCTGAAGACTGGAGTTCACATCCTTGCTCAGCCATAGAAACCTGATGGGTGACTTTGCACAAGCCACTCTCCCCCAGCCTCAGAGGAAAGCAAAGTATATCACACAAAGAAAACTCTGGATGCATCTGCAATATAGAATTAATGCAGTTTGATATCACTTCAACCACCATGGCTCAATGCTGTGGCATTGTAGTTGAGTTCTCTATCCAAAAGTATTGCCTAATTTACGCACAAATGGCCGAGTCAACAGAAAAGATAGAAAGTAGTCAAGAGGTAGGACATGGTAGGCCTTCTACAAATTCTCATAAACAGCCAAAGTTGAAAGGGCATCAGAGCAATAAATATAAATGTCTGTACGCAAACGCTAGAAGCCTTCGAACAAAAATAGGAGAGTTGGAATGTTTGGCAAAAGAAAAAAATATTGATATTATTGGCATAACAGAAACCTGGTGGACAGAGGAAAACAATTGGGACACAAAAATTCCAGGTTATAAACTGTACAGGAAAGACAGGAGAGGGAAAACGGTGGCGGTGTGGCCTTGTACATAAATGAAGAGCTAGAATCTCATGAATTAGAACTTCAAGAAAATTCAAACTCACCTACAGAAACATTGTGGGTAAAAATCCCAGGACAAAAAAACTAATCTAGCATTAGGGATCTGCTATCGCCCTCCCAACCAAACTCCAGAGGCAGACTGCTATCTGGAAAATGAAATTAAACAGGCCTAAAACGCAATAAATTAGTCATAATGGGGGACTTCAACTATCCCCGAATAGATTGGCTAAATTCTTGTTCTACGCATGAAAGAGAGATAAGGTTCCTCGACATGCTAGCTGATTATTCCCTTGAGCAGATGGTCATGGAACCAACCAGGGAAAGGGATCCTGGACTTGGTGCTAACTAATGAACAAGATCTCGTTCAAGATGTCCTTGTAACTGAGCCCATAGGTACCAGTGACCACAACACAATAACCTTCAACTTAAGTTGGATAGCAAACTGTCAGTGAAAACTAACACAGAAACCTTAAATTTTCAAAAGGGAATTTCACCAAAATGAGAAAAATAGTAAAGAACAAACTAAAAGGAACAGTAAAAAAATTAAATCCCTCCAAAATGCTTGGAAACTGTTTAAAAATACTTTAAAACAAGCCGAACTAAAATGCATTCCTAAAATAAGAAAGAGGCCAGGAAAGTCCAAGAGGACATCGGCATGGCTTACAAATGAAGTAAAAGATGTGATTGGAAAGAAGAAAAACTCATTTAAGAAATGGAAGGCTCTTCCTACTGAGGAGAACAGAAAGGAACACAAGCTCTGGCAAACTAGATGCAAAGCAACCGTCAGGAAAGCCAAGAGAGATTTTGAGGCACATATAGCTAAGAATATTTAAAAAAATAGCAAAAACTTCTTTAAGTACATCAGAAGTAGAAACCCAACTAGAAAAGCAATTGGGCCACTTGACGAAAAATGGTAAGAAAGGGACAATAAGTGAAGACAAGGAGATTGCCGAGCGGCTAACGACTTCTTTGCCTCCGTTTTCACACAGGAGGACAGACAACATATGCCTGCAGCCGAGTCAGTTTTTTTTCAGGGAGGGAATTAAATGAATTCAACCAGATAGAGATAAACAAGGAAGATGTTCTCACATGCCTTACTAAACTAAATGTCAACAAATCACCAGGGCCAGATGGCATCCACCCCAGAGTTCTTAAGGAACTCAAGTGTGAAATTGCTGAAATTCTAGCCAAAATATATAACCTTTCTTTAAGATCAGGCACTGTACCCGAGGACTGGGGGGAGGCAATGTAACTCCGATCTTCAAGAAAGGATCCAGGGGTGATCCAGGAAATTATAGGCCAGTTAGTCTAACCTCAGTTCCAGGCAAAGTGATGGAAACCATTATTAAAGAAAAATTACTAAGCACATAGAAGAACAGGCATTGCTGAAGGAAAATCAACATGGTTTCTGCAAAGGCAAATCATGTCTTACTAACTTGTTAGAATTCTTTGAAGGTGTAAATAAACACATAGATAAAGGGGACCCAGTCGATATTGTTTACCTTGACTTTCAAAAGGCTTTTGACAAAGTCCCTCACAAACGGCTCCTAAATAAGCTCTTCAGCCATGGAATCAGAGGACAGGTCTTGTCCTGGATTGGAACCTGGCTAAACTGTAGGAAACAAAGGGTGGTAATAAACGGACATTTCTCTGGGTGGAAAGAGGTGAGAAGTGGCGTACCCAAGGTTCAGTTTTTGGGTCCGTTACTTTTTTAATTTATTCATTAATGACCTGGATGTAGGAGTAAATTCTGAGGTAGCAAAGTTTGCAGACGACACTAAATTGTTCAGGGTAGTTAAAAATGAAACTGATTGTAAAGAGCTCCAGAAAGATCTCTCGAAATTGAGTGAATGGGCAACAAAGTGGCAAATGCATTTTAACCTAAACAAGTGTAAAGTCATGCACATCGGGGCAAAGAACCCCAACTACACCTACCAATTGATGGGGTCAAAGCTTTCCGAGACAAACCAGGAAAGGGATCTTGGGGTTTTGGTGGACAGCTCAATGAAGATGTCAACCCAGTGCAGCAGCAGTGAAAAAAAGCAAATTCTATGCTTGGCATGATCAGGAAGGGAATCGAAAATAGGTCGGCAAATGTTGTATTGCCTCTCTACAAATCTATGGTGAGGCCACATCTGGAGTACTGTGTACAATTCTGGTCACCGCACCTCAAGAAGGATATAACGGAACTGGAAAAGGTACAAAGAAGGGCAACAAGAATGATCCAAGGGATGGAGCAGCTCCCTTATGAAATCAGGTTGCAACGCCTTGGTCTTTTCAGCCTTGAAAGACGGCGTTTAAGAGGTGACTTGATCGAAGTGTATAAAATTATGCATGGGATAGAAAAGGTGAATAAAGAAAAATATTTTCTCTGTCACACAACACTAGGACTAGGGGCACTCTCTAAAGCTCCAAGGTAGGAAAGTTAGGACTAATAAAGGGAAATATTTCTTCACCCAGAGGGTCATTGGGTTATGGAACTCACTTCCAGAGGAGGTTGTGACAGCGGTCAGCCTGGACAGCTTCAAGGCAGGATTAGACAGATTCATGGATACCAAGGGAATCAGTAGCTACTGAAATGGACATCCAAGTGCCACCTCTGTGTTGATGGAGGCAGGCAGGATTTTCCCCGGGTACTGGTTGTGGGGGTTCGGGGAGCAGGTGAGGTTTTGCCCTCCTTTCTGCTAGAGATCCCTGTGTACAACTAGTGGGCCACTGTGTGACACAGAATGCTGGACTAGATGGGCTGAGGCCCGATTCAGCATGGCTCTTCTTATGTTCTTATGTTCTTATGTCCCAGGATTCCATAGCATTGAGCCATTGCAGTTAAAGTGGTGTGAAAGTGCATTCATTCTATAGCATATTATCTACACCCCTTGAGTTTGTTTTACAGTTTTAATCATCTGGAAAATCACTTGATGGTCACTTGAAAGCAAACAACAACAACAACAACTGTATTGGTGACTAGATCAGAGAACTGTAAGGCCCAAGGAACCTGTCTCAATGGTCTAGATGACCATTGAGATACTTATTGACACCATACATTTTCTGGAACCCCTCTGCCTCCTGCCAAATCATTTAAATGCTTTTAAAGTATTTTTAAAATATTTACAGTGCCAATATTTTTGTACAGGGAGTCTTCTTGTCATTTTAGGACTTCAGACTGACTCCTTATGATAGAAGGTTTTTTGGGGCAGAACTTCTATTCAGAGAAGGTTTGCCATGATCTTCCTCGAAGGCTGAAACATTGTGGATTTTCATAGAGTTTTCTTGGCAAGAATCATTCACCAGAGATCCTCATTGCTTGTGTCTAAAGCTGAGTGAGAGCCATTTACCAAGTTCACCCATCATATCCATCAGGGCCGTAGCCAGGATTTTGATTTGGGGGGGCTGAGTTTGGTTCCTGAGACTGGGTGGAAGAGGGTCTACCCTAGCAAACCTTTTGTATTGTTATCCCAATAACCCCATTAATGTGGGATATAATGAGCATGGTGATCAGATCATGATATGAATAAACATAACAGTTTAAATAATGTACCAGTAAGGCCTTTTTATGGACCACCCTGGGATTTTGGGGGGGGCATATCCCCTACATGCCTGATATCCATAGAGAATTCAAATCCTGGTCTCCCAGAGTCCTAATCCAGCTCCCAAACCACTATATCACCATAGCTTGACATTGTATTGTCAAAAGCTTTCATGGCCAGAATCGCTGGATTGTCGTGAGTTTTTCAGGCTGTATGGCAATGTTCCAGCAGCATTCTCTCCTAACGTCTTGCCTGCATTTATGGCTGGCATCTTCACAGCAACCCAGCTCCATATTAGCTGCCCATTTTACACAACCAATCCCCCCATATGAAGAAAACAGCTTGAGATGCATGAGTACTAACACATTTAATTTCTAGTCACACATTCTGCAAATCACATTTTATAAGTGGATGTCCCATTTGTCTACATAGGAATCTGCTTTCAGGTAGCTATTGTTTATTCACATAGAGTTGTGTTAACCAGTCCCTCAGGCAACACACTCTGGGAGCAGCACTCAATCCAATAAGAGTTCACCTGCATTGGATGGAGTAGTAGAGCACTTTTCTGAAGTCTAGTCTTTGCTTATCTCAACACAAAAGAATCATGGCTAGTAACCTGGGGAAATCTTAGAAGGGCAGTTCCATGCATCTCAGAGGAACCAGAGTAGAGGAACCACTAACCTGACTTGGCAAGACAGCAGTTTTGGTCACTGAGTTGTCCATTTTGGCTAGCCTTCCTTTTCTTTTATCTTCAACTTGAGCTGATGGACCAGTTGTCCATCATAATTTTTAGCATAATTTGTTATTATCATAAGAACATAAGAACATAAGAAGAGCCATGCTGAATCGGGCCTCAGCCCATCTAGTCCAGCATTCTGTGTCACACAGTCATTTGTTCTCTATCACCTATCCACAACCAGTACCGGGGGAAATCCTGCCTGCCTCCATCAACACAGAGGTGGCACTTTCTTTCCATTTCAGTAACTATTCCCTTTGGTATCCATTATCCTATGTTTTCCAATATATTCATGTTCCTTGTCAAATACAAGACAACTGTCAAAGCAAAATACAATTCAGTTGCATTGATCTGCCTTGTATAGCAGTGTAAACTCACAGTTCAATGCAGTTAAACTGCATTGCAAAACTACATTGTATAGCAGTATAGATGGGGCCATAGTCAACCATCCCCATTTTTTGGGTGTAGGGGAAGAGGACCCCCGCCAAAGTGGACATAGATTCTCCAATACAATTCTATGTTGTATTAGAGGACCTAGAGATTCCTAGAGAGAGCATACGACGGCGGGTTAATAAGTCTCAAGGCTAAATCCGGAGAATAGGGTGGATGAGGGAGCAATTTGTATACCAATTCATGGATTGTTGCTATGGCAACTGCACATGTGTGCACCCTTGCATTGTCCTGGTGCAAAATAACTTTTTTCTTGGCCAAATGCGGTCGGGTTTTTTTCAAATCCTCATTAAATCAACCCAATAAGTTGGCATAATATTCGTCATTGAGTGAATGTGGATTATACCGCGTGTATCCCATAAAATAGTCGCTATGACTTTATTGGCTGACAAACCCACCTTGGTCTTCTTTGGTACCGATTCACCCCGAGAAACCCACTGTTTTGACTGTTGTTTGGTGTCTGGTGTGTTGTGGTGGATCCACATTTCGTCCACAGTTACGAAACGGTGCAATAACTTGTCCATATTGCAGTTGAACAACCCCAAACACTCCTGTGAAATTGTCACAGGATTGCGTTTGTGGTCGGTTCTGAGCAAACGCGGCACCCATCTTGTGAAAAGCTTTCTCATACCCAAGTGATCATTTAAAATGGAAACCACTGAGTCATGTGAGATGCCTATGGCTTCCACAATCTCTCGCACTTTCAATCTCTGATCAGCCAACACCATATCCTTATTTTTTTTAATTGTTTCGGGTGTAGAGACCTCAACTAGGCATCCAGAACATTCAGCATCTTCCGTGCTTGTACGACCACAACAAAATTCAGTAAATCACTTTTTACCATTGAAATTTATGGTGCAGAGTCCCCACAGTATTTATCAAGCTTAGCCTTGGTTTGAGTGATGGTTTTTTTCCACAAAAAATAATGCTTAATGAGCACACGAAATTCACTTTTTTCCATTTTCTCCTCAAATCACGTGGTAGTCTGCTATCAATGGCTGTAAAACACAAACTAAATGACACAGCTTGTTCAAATTTTGGCAGGAGTCAATTGACAGATGCCTGTTGACAGGAGCAGTGTTGCTCTTTAAGTTAAGAGTCAGGAAATTCAAAAAGTCACAGACTTATTGACCCACCTTCGTATATTCCTTAAGTAGATGGTGCAAAAAATTTCCTACTTTAAAAAAACACACACAGAGCCAAACAGATCTCCACTTTCTTGCTTTCAATCCCTATGTCCTTAAAAGTTTCAGGTCATAGACTAGGTCTGTTTTGTTTCTCTTGCAAACACAAAGCAGATACTGACAGAGTTCTGGGTTTTGTAAGGAACCCGGCTTTACCAGACCCTGAGCCTTAAAGGATTCTCTTTGGAACTGTTAATAAATCTAAATCTCCTCCAGGTTCCATGTCTATTCACCTGGTAACCATTCTCAAATGTTTGGGCTGGTGAGTCATTAACTGTCTACCAGTCAATACTTGTTGCTGTTCATTTCCACCCAGGAGTGGAACTAGAAATGTGTTCATGCCATCTCAGTTCCTAACATCAATCACTAAGAAAGTATCAGGCACAGAAATCTAACACAACATTTGAAACAATGTGCTTGTCAATGACATTTACGTCCATTGTTATGGCCCTGCTATTGGACTCTATAATGTCTACAAGCAATAAACTACACACACAGACGCACAATACATTTTGTTGCTATGAGTAACAGTAAACATTATTCCAGATACTCCAGCTGGGATAAATGGTTGCCGCCCATAGACAGAAAATGGGTAATTACTGTCTTCGGGAAATGAATATGCTTAAGGCTGCAGCAGTCGGCAATTCATTTAAGTAACAGAGGCAGTGAGGATTTTGACTTTGAATACCTGAGAGCCAGATCAACAAGCCAAACTCAGCAGGGTTTTATTAAGTCACAAACCAAAGTGGTGGGAAGAATCCAAATGCAACTAATTCAGTGTTACACCACTAGGGAGGGTTGTCTATCTACCAATCTCTCTCCCGCTCCCCCCCCCCCCCCCCCCCCGGAAATGCACGTCTGCACTGGATTCACACATTATGTGGCAGCTAGCAAACCCGGGTATTCAATCAAAGCATGCTAGGTGGATTCCCATATTGTGTATGTGCCTTCACATCACTTGTCGACTTATGGCAAACCCATTTTTGCCCCCAAAGCATGGTGGATGGAATCACATAATGCATGGTAGCCAACTATCAAAGCATAGTGGGCAAATTCACTTCTCAGGGTTCTTGTGCCCGCTTTGTGCTGGTCAGTGACCATAATAAAGTTTTGTTGTTGTTGTTGTATTCACTGATTACAGTGTTCCCTTGCTAATTTGCAGTCTGCTTATTGAGGACTCACTGTTTCATGGATTTCAAAAAATATTAATTTAAAATATATATCATGGTATTTTTTGCTGTTTTGTGGGGTTTTGCCGCCCCCGCTCTCCAAGGCGCTTTCCCTCCTTAGTCCTCCCTCCCTCCCTCCAGCCTTAAAGGCCTTTCCTTCCTTTCCTTCACTTTCTTTTAAGTTTATAAATGCTTAAAATAGTATATAACTACTAAAATAATGTATAAATATTAAAATAAATAGAGTATCCCTTCATCACAGTTTTTCACTTATTGCGGGAGGTCCTGGAACGTAACCCCAGCAATAAGTGAAGTAACACTGTACATAGCATCTAATATGCTTTTAGCATGGTGGGTGGATTTACACATTACATGACAACTAACCTAGGTTTGCCATCAACTGTACACATTCAAAGTATGCAACTCTGATGTGTATACAGCCAATCCTGGTACATTAATGCATGCACCTGTGTGTGTGTTTTGCAGCCACATTAACCCATCAGATTTTTAGACGGACACATTGTAGATGGGGAAACTGAACACAAAATAAATGTTTAACTGTGAAGCAGTTTATTATCACAAACAGAAAGCTGATGCACAGAAAACTTCTGCAATGTTCCAGTTCTAGGGACAAGGGGAAAATATTTGCAAAATAACCAACCAAAGAGTAGCGCCTTAGAAACTGTCTTATAGTGAGTTCAGCTAGCATGGTTTTCTAATGCTAAATAATAGCATTGCTTCAGCACCTGAGGCAAGATTTTTCCCCTAGCTCTACATGGAAATTCCTGGCATTCTCTTGTCTCCCATCCAAGTATTCACCAGGCCCGATCCCACTAATCTTCCAAAAACAGACAAGCTTGGGTGTGTTCAAGGTGGCATGATGCCACCTGTCAAGTCCTCTGAAGAATGCATTGTCCTGCAAGAGAAATATGCTCTGTTAAGCCCAAGGGAAACAATTTTCCCATAAGAGTTTCAAGACTGAACAGCTAGTATTCTAATGAAGAATGCCAGTTTTGTTGTGCATTTACTGATTATTTTTTGTTTATTTCACTTATACACCACATTTCTTCAGAGTAGAACCTGAAGTGGCTCTTTCATTTTAAAAAAGCAGCTAAAATCTGACAGTAATTTTTTAAAACACAGCTTTAGAAAGTCATCATATCAAAGCAATAGCTGTAGATAGCATAACATTATTTTAAAAGCATAGTGAATGAAATATGCACACACACATCATAAGAAGAATCCTGAAAGCAATTATGCATTAGAAGCCTGCAAGCAAAATAAAGCCTAGGTTAGCCTCTCATGGAAGGAAATCACAGAAAGTGGGAGTAGGCACTTCAGAAAGCTGTCTCCCGTGTCCTTACCAAAAGTGACTCAATGATGCTGTGACATGCTGTGATGCTATATTATGCTATGATGCTGGCTAGACCAAGCATGACAAGAAGAACAGTGAAATTTTGGGAAAGCTGAAGAGAACCAGGTGATTTCTCCAAAAGTAATGACATCTCTTCTCCAAGACCTCTAAGGACTTTATTGCACAAGGCAGGCAAACCAGCATTGCAGCTGAATGTCACTATGTGCAATGCATCCTACTACTCGTGTTTTCTCTCCCTGTGATTATCCCATTCATCGCTGTCTATGGGGTGGGGGGAATCAATAGTTCACAATCCTGCAATGTTTCTGTCAATATTCTGTGCTGGAATACTGGCAGTCAAGTGGTGTCAGGGAGTGGGAGTTTCCTCCTTTTCTATCTCCCTCCTTAAAAGAAACCCACAAGTAAATAATCAAACCAATAGCATTATCCTACTAATGTTTCCCAGCAGACACATCTGTCATACAAACAATGTTACAGAGTCATCATTATGAATTATAAGTGTTTCTACACTCCTCAGTTTTGACAGTTTCATATCACTTTAACTCACATGCATTCATTCTGTAGAATACTAGGAGACATACTTAGAATTGTTTTCTACAGTGCTCTAATGCTATTGTTGAGTCAAGCTCTCTAGCAGAAAAGTCAAAATATAACTTGGGTATCCCTTATCTGAAATCTCAGACCAGAGGTGTTTTAGAGTCCATTTTTCTTAGATTTTGGAATGCCAATGTTTGCATATTTCTGAAGAATGGATATATTGGAGATAAGACCAAAATCTAAACACAAAATCCATTGTTGTTTTCATATATACTCAATAAACATAGCCTGGATGTAATTTTATACAATATTTCAAACAAAGTTTGTGCACACCAAACCATCACAAAATGAAGGTGTCACTCTCTCAGACAACCAAATGGACAGTTTTGGATTTTCGGATCCCAGCTAAGGGGTATAAAATAAATGAATGTTCATCTGTAATTCACTAGAGTATAGATCCCAGGTTTCCATAGGATGGCATCATGACATTTAAAGGAATTGTTTTGATATTTATCTCATTTATAACATTAGTCTCTAAAATTTAGCTAAAATCCTTCCTTCCTTCCTTCCTTCCTTCCTTCCTTCCTTCCTTCCTTCCTTCCTTCCTGTAAGTGAAGATAGATCTCTTTTGTCATCTGCCATGGGCAATATTGATCTAGTCACCTTTCTGGAAATGATGAGGAACTCTGGGAAGCCATCAAATTATCTCATCATTCTGTTACAGGCTATGTAGCTGACTCTGGCATCTGTTGACTTGTAATACTAGCCAAATACTAGACTTTATTAGTTAGCCTCAAAAATAGATAGCATTCACATAGGCAGTCAGTATAGCAATAGTACACATACAACATGGAAACATGTCCTTGTTCTATTTGACTCACTGCTGTTTATTCTGACAGGCAAGGAGTTGCCATTGCTGCAGGGAAAGGCTTCTCACACTCTTGCTACCTGAAATCATTGACCCCAAGATGCCTGGGCTTGAACCCATGACCTTCCAAATGCTCTGCATGACAGAACTATGGCCTGCAACACCAGCTTACTCTGGAGAATTCCTTTTATGTGCAAATGAGGCTACACTTGAGTCCATGGTTGAATGGCTGCTTCCTCGGCAAGCAAAAGAGAATAGCTTTGGATGTATATCAGGGAGGGACATTTTGGAATGAAGGCATTCCTCTAAATATATAAGCTTCAATGAGAAGAGCAAAATTCCATTCAAAGCCTGTTAACTTGCCAAGAACAACAATCAGACAAAGACTGGAGATAGTTCTGCCTTTGGGGCATTGTTCAATACAAAACAACAAAAACAATCTCAGCAAGCAACATTTGATGTTGGTTCTTCTAGAACTAATTCATGCTTCTCCTTTGTATCTGTGCAAGCTAATAACATGCACCCAGCCATTCAACATGTTACAGACATAGATTGGGTTCATATACTTCTTTGAGTTTCTTTACAAGGGAAGCGATTTTCTTCCCATTGTTAGAAAATCTTCAAAAACCAAGCTGTTTTCAAGGATTATTCTTAATTTGGAGTTTATTTTGCACAAAATTTTCACGTGCTCGTTTTGTGTAGAAAATAGCATCATCTGTGCAAGAAACTGGATTTTGTTTACAGAACACAATAGAAGTATTATTTTCTGCATGGAAAATTCTGGTTCTTTTAAAGCAAATATTGTTTACAATGTAAAATGCCTAACATGGATTTTGTGTAGAATACATTCTGAAGTACAGAAATTTCTGCAGAGCAAACAATGATTTCTGATCAGGAAATATTTCTGTGTAGGAAAAGGCTGCTTTCAATGCAGAAAGTGTTCTGAGCAAAAGTGTTTGATTTGTTTTGTTTTTACAATTCATTTATTTTGCAGAATATATCCTGAACTGCAAAAACTCTGGTCAATCCAGGATTGTTTTAAAAAGGATTGTTTTGGGAATTTTTTCAAATATTTTGATATCCTTTTCATTTCTACTTCACATTGGATATACTGAATCAGACCCCTAGTCTGTCCAACCTGATGTCACCCCTACCCATCTCCTCCCTACAGATCAAATACAACAAAAGGTCGGAAGCAGGGGTTTCTGTGGTTAATATATTGCCTCTATTGTTGTGCTTTAGGGCCTTCTTATTTTGAACACCAAGCTTTCCAAAATGGAGTGATAGAGATCTGGTCCTAGTTATCTGAAGGACTATATCTCCTTCTAAGAACCTGTCACACATCTATGATCAACTTGAGAGGGCTATGGGGAGAATGTCAAAGTTCCTCAGACCTGTTGTAAAGCATCAATATTGTGGAAATTTTCTGTTTTCCGTCTTCCAAAACTTCTATCTTCCATGTTCTTGGTGCACATATTAGTCAAGGCTAGAATGGTGACCATTCCTGGCTACACTGACTCTGTGACCACCCTCTAAATGCTGTCAAATCCAGGAAGGGTGATTGCTCCACTGCAATTACTGAAGGAATTGCTTGGCTTCAAGAGAAGGGTATGTATGTGTGTGTGTGTGTATTCATGTTCTTTGTTAGAGTTTTCTTAGCCAAGGAATACTTCTCACTTTGGATTCATTGAAAGTCTTCCACCAAGGCCAGGCTTGTAGATCTGGTGCTTTTGGGAAATATATGTGAAAAAAAGAAGTGGAAGGAAAAGGAGGGAGGAGTATTAGAGATATCAGTGGTATGTCTTTGTCTGATATATGATGTTATTTTATGTGATGTGTTCAATAATGTTTAATGTTTTATCAGGGGAGTAAGTTTTATGTTTTATACTGTTTTTATCAATGGCATTGAATTGTTGCCAACGCTGTGAACTGCCCTGAGTCAATACAAATACTCAAACAAATAAATACATTCATAACCACTAAATGACCCATTATAATTGGACCAACAATCTCAATTTATATGAAATCGTCCATAGGAAGAGAAGATGGTCATAGAAAAATATTATACAGTAATATGTATCTGCTAATGACCTGAAATACCTTCCCACCCACCCCCCTGGAAACAAAGAAACTACAAAACCACTTGCTCCTCCTGAAACTCCACCAGGTGACCACTGCCAGGAAATTAGGCCCTTCCATAATGCAATTGATAACCATATCTGCTTGGTCAACAGAGCTTTCTCTAATGCAATCTCTCCAACAGTATGTGGTGATGATGACTTTAGTATTGAATGATATAGCACATCTTATCTAGTTTCTTCGTAGCTTTTTATATAAAATATTTTTATTATAATATGTATTTTCCATAGTTTTTATGGTTTTTTAACTACTATCTCCATTTTTGAATTACTATTGGGTAAATAGTAATTGTGTTGCCTGCAAAGGTCCAGTAGAGTTTCAGTTTAACAGCAACTGTTTGCTAGTCCTTCGATGCCACTTTTTTAAAAACCCTGCAACTTCTTCTTCCTGTATAGTGTCACAACCCATCAGGGATCCATTTTTTATCTAACACCCCACAGGAAGTGCTTGGTACATCATCTTATCTGCACCATAAAGCCAACCTGAATTCTCCTTATTGCAATAGTAGAGGCATTACTAACAAACGAGGAAGGAAAAGACATTGCCTTAATCTCAAAACAGAATGTGTTTAAAGAATTAATCACCTGGAAGGGGTAGGGGAGGAAGTTACTGTTTTCTCAAAGAACAAGGCACATAATGTTCCCAGTGACACCTGGAATGAACAATCTTCAATTATTGTTTTAAAGATTATTCATCTAGCTTTAGATGATGATAGTGATTTTGTAAACAGCACTGGGTAAGTTATTGTTTCATCATTTGTAAAAAAAATCTATTGTGTTTCCAGGTGTTAGTGTGTGTACCTTCAACTCAGCTGTTGACTTATGCCAACTACATTAATTTCAAAGGGTATTCATGGGCAAGGACTATTCAGAGTCAACTTTGCCCATTCCTACCTCTGAAATATAGCCAAAAGCAATTGCTTTTTGTGGTTTCCTATCCCAGGACTACCCAGGGCTGACCCTACTTAGGCCCCTTCCACACTGCCCTATATCCCAGGATCTGATCCCAGATTATCTGTGTTAAACTGAATTATATGAGTTCCCACTACCAGATAACCTGGGATAAACAGATAATCTGGAATCAGATCCTGGGAGATAAAAGCAGTTTGGAAGGGGCATCAACTTCCCAACTCAGATGGCATCTGGTACCATTAGAAGATTCAGGCTTGTGTGCTTCCTAAATAAATAATAAATGTACCAGGAAGCACGCAACCTGAAAAATCTTCTGACAAAACCTTTGTGGAATCAATTTTTAAATAATTATTAATACATACTCTTATGGAGATTAGCAGTTTTACATTTTGCATGACTAATGTTTAGGCTGTGAAACCTCAACATCACCGAAACAAGATGATACTGAATCAAAACCATCAGATAATTCTAAGGATTTCCATCTGGTTTGGCCTTCTGCCACCAGATAGATGAGCTCTAGAGGCATTGTTAGGGAAATGGCCAAACATTAACAGCTATCCAGTAGTGTGAAAGACTTTAACTAACATTAGCGATCTTGTTGGGTACTTTTTGCATTCATTTTACCATCTGAGGCTAGGATAAGATGTGAAGGCTGAGAACCAACAAAGGGAAAGGGTTTTTTTCTCAGCTGCCAACCTAGGGTCCTTTCACACAGCCATATAACCCAAAATATCAAAGCAGAGAATCCAAAATATCTCCTTTGAATTGGGTTATCTGAGTCCATGCTGCCATATAATCCTGTTCAATGTGGATTTTATACAGCTGTGTGGAAAGGGCCCTACTGATGGGTTTGCGCTTCAGCACTTTGACTTTCTTTCTTTGCTTTCACACTACAGCATATAGCATTGGGGAGCCAGAAATACTCCATGATAGGTTCACATTGGGGTCACCATAATTTAGAAACATAATAAGAACAACAGATAATATGTAGAGTTGTGTGCGAAACCATTTCTCATTGTTTCATCCATTATTTTGTTACTTTCTTTACCTTTGTGAGCACATAATGGGAAGGCCCCTCCTTGTACAAAAATTAGCCAATTCCAATTCCTTGCCTAATTTTCATGAGCAGGCGGTGCTCCATGCCTCCTTACCTTGGAAAGAGAATGCATGCATGTGGGGCATGCAGGCCCAGAGAGAGCACAAGCCTGCCTGCAGCTGAGTCCCTCCTCTAGAGTAAGAATGATAACTTGCCTCCTTGCCTAGGAAAGAGAGTGTGTGCATGTGTGGCGTGCAGGCCCAGAAAGCGCAGATGCCTGCCTTCACCCACATGCCTCTCCTCTAGAGCAGAAACAAAAAAGAAACCTCCTTAAAGCATGCACCTGCCTGCAGCTGAGCACTTCTCTAGAGTAAAACAGCTTAAATGCTTAAAATGATGGGAAGAGAAGCCTGGGAAGTTCATCCCCCCAATAATGGGCCAATAAAAAACAGATCTTTTGACACCCCAGAGTGAAAACAGATATCTGCTCTCCCAATTTCAGGAGGCTCCCAAAAATGGATCAGGGCCCCCACTGAAAGCTGGGACACAAAAAAAAGGGTCAAGGTTTACCCTGAAAGCACAACCCTAGTAATATGTGTGAGCAGAGAGGAGTGAGTATGCAAGTGTTTACTGGAAAAAAATGTGAGCATGTACTGAATGCTAATTGGCTGGAAGAAGTGAAAGTAATTATTGAAAAGGAAAAAATAGCTGGAAAGTGAGGGTATGGTTTTCAAGGTGGTAGATGGTTTTAGTGGGAAACAGTAGAGGGCAGAATGGGCAGGAATTTCGAATGTGGTGATCCACTAAAACATAATGCATAAAAAATACGAAGCGGAAACCACAAGTTTGTATGAGTACACATGTAGTCAGCTTGTTTATTTTATGTATTGTTTATTTTTTAATAAAAAACAAACCAACCACATGTGTATATTTAACCCAGCAATCAAGGGCTTTGTCAAAGCAACCAAGGAAGTAATATTTTAGAATACTCTGGCATCCGCTGGTTTAAATCTAGGCTACTCAGCAGGTGGTCAGCAATTTGGCTTTTGGCTTCACCTTCCATTGGTCACAATGTTTAATGTGATATCTTTGCCACTTAACTCCACTCTTCAACCGCAAAACATTTATATTTTAAAATAGCACAGTTGATTTTCCAGCTCTTCCTATTAATCTACTGTAAAACCTAAGAGATATATATTCTAAACTTTTGACAATTTCTAAAATATGACACTGCTGTACAAGTCAATAACACCTGAAGTTTAACTGAATTGAAGAATATTCTCTAACACCTTTGTATTGTTATTCCCTTCTTGTCCTGGGTTGGCTCCATTCCTTCCCACAATTTTCCTCTCTTCTTCAACTCTCCTCCTGAACTTTTGCTTTCTTGCCTGTCTCTGGTTGACAACCTGCTGCACATATACCTTCATCCAAATTTGAGGCTTCTTCCATCCAACCTTAACCTCTATTATGCACACCCCTGTTCCTTCCTTCTTCCGCTTCACTGTAATCCTTGGGATAAGTTGTACTTATTTAATTATTCTTGGCATTTCTGACCCATTTCAGTGCTATAAATTAAGGTGTATTTATTGTTGTTGAATTCCAATTTATGGTGACCTGGGGCTTAAGGTGTGTGACTTGTAATTGAAATATTTATCTCTTTGAGTGGGTGGGTAATAGACCACTTAGTGGCAAGAATAAAAATCCTATAGCTGTGAATAGGCACAGAATGTCAAGTGTGTGCCTTTATCTCCCCAAAATGCACACCTGGTAGCAATATTTTATCTCTATATATAGATATGAAAATAGGCAGTGATGAAAGATGACAGTAGGAGAAATCAACTTATTGGACATTTGCTGCTAAATAGCAGTTTGACAGATGTAGTAGATTGTTAAACAGACATAAAAGTCCAGGGAAAAATAATCAAGCCTCAAATCCACCTAGAAGCCAAAACGACTAAACAGAGATCTCCTGTTCTGGAGATCTGGTCACCTGATATGCATCCTTGGAAAAGGCAACAATGCTTGATAAAGTAGAAAACAGTAGGAAAACAGGGAGAACATGCCACGGGTAGGTTGATTCAGTTAAGGAAGTCTTGTCCCCATAACTTCAAAACCTGGACAGAATAGTTATTATCAGGGTCTCTTGGCGGTCTCTCATTCATATGTCAAAGCTGACTTCATAGCACATGACACGCAACAGCAAAAGTTTCCCACTATCTTATTTGATTATCTTGGGAGAAGATGTTTTCTACATGATTTTCTACAGTGGAACTCTCTGCCGCGGTGTGTGTTGGAGGCTCCTTCTTTGGAGGTTTTCAAACAGAGGCTGGATGGTCATTTGTTGGGGGTGCTTTGAATGTGATTTTCCTGCTTTCTGGCAGGGGATTGGACTGGATGGCCCATGAGGTCTTTTCCAACTCTATGATTCTATGATTGTTTATAAGTAAAGAGGTAGGAAAGCACAGACTGACTGGGATAGGGAACAGTGCCTAAAAATGGGCAGAATCTCATGTCATTTTGTAACACCAAATCCCATCTATAAAGTCCCATCCATAAAGTCCACTGCTTGTCCAATAGCCAATTGTGCCTTTTCATGGGTGAAAGGGGGCACAGCAGGAAAAGAGATCCTGTGTTAGTCATCTTGCACAGTACTGTGGTCCAGGGACAATTTCACACATTTACACCACTATAATTCCATGATTGAATCCTATGGGATCCTGTGATCTGCATTTTAGAAATGGAATTTAAAATTCTCAGCCAGAGAGTTTCATTGGCTTCCCAATAATAATGGAAACAATATCTCCAAAACATGTTTGGACGCTAAGAAACCCTGATGGGATGAATCCTGGATTGATGAGTGTCTTCATATTTCAGGATCTAATTGGCACAGAATTCACATAGGGTGGTTTTGCACAGAAAAGAGCATTTTCTGTGCTGAAAACATTGTTCTATGCAGGAATGGGTTTCCTGAACAAACATGACCCACTGAAAAAGACAATACAGTAGGCCCTTCACTTTTGTGGGTGTTAGAGGCTCAAGACCCCAACAAAAGTAGAGAAATCCTGAATTTTAAAATTCGTTTTTTAAAAAAACTCTCTAATAATCTCTGTAAATTGTCCAACACAACTCCATCAGGTGGAAGTTGACCATAGAATGACACTGGAGGACACAATATATTTCTTCGACATCATGATGGTACAACAGTCAGGGAAGTATCTCAAATCTATTTCAGCGGACATTGGCACACTTATGTAATAATTGTGTAACTCCCATAATTGTGTAAGTTGAATTCGAAAACACCTGGAGGGACAAAGTTTGCCCATGCTTGGCTTACATTGCCATATAATCCAGTTCAAAGCAGATAATCTGGATTTTATATGGCAGTGTAGAAGAGGCCTTAGGCCCGTAAATGTGGAGAGCCAATTGTAAATCTCTGCTATTCTCTTTTTTTACGGCTCCTTATCTTCACTCTGGACTTGGACTGTTTAATATTTTCCTCTGTAGCCAATGTATCACATCTCCTTTAGCCCACTTCCTGGTCTCATTTTGCCAAGGCAGGTGTTTGTAAAGCGTGGGAGGGAAACGGTAATTTGCTTTTTAAAACTTTTAAGTGTGTTTATAATGCTTTCACTTTTCCTACCAATACACTGGAAATGGGCAGAGTAACACTGGAAGACAAAGAATCCACTGATTCTCTATCTCTTTACTATATTGCCTTGGCTGTTGTAATAATTGACAATTATACCTTTTATCACAAATATCAGGGAAGGCAGGTAATAAAGCTCACTTCCCGGAATCCTGCAAGATCATACTTACAAAAAGAGTTCAAGTGATGGCATTTGAAGCCATCCAAATAAGCAGACTCTGCTTTCTCAAAGACCTTTAAAAATTGAATGAAGTTATGTATACATGTGTGTGCACATGAGCACTATATAGAACATTAATTTATCAATTTGATTGTATTTATGCAATGCAGCAATCAGAAAAATCCAAGAAAAGCCATACAAAATATATTGGGAAATAATTAAATTAGTTCTAACATGTGCAGAATTCAGTTTCTTCTTGGCTTATTGGCTTCCAGTTATGATGACATTTAGGGTTTTTAAAAATTTTTTACACTCAATGGATATATTTTTGTCATGGGAATGGAGGAACAAGGACACCAGCACACAATTGTCCAGCAATGCAAAACGGGATAATCTTAGAACTATGGAGATCCAATGTGGTGTGGTGGTACCAGTGTTGGCTATGGCTATGGTGACCAGAGTTTGGCCATGTAACCAGCTTTGTGGCCATGGGCAAGTCACCCTCTCTCAGTCTCAAACAAAAGCAATGGCAAACCCCTTCTGAACATTTTTTTCCAAGGAATCACTATGATAGGGTCACCTTAGAGTTACTTGAAGGCACACCGTGACACTAAAGCGCTTAAAAGGTCCATCTAGTCAAGTGGTTCTCAACCTGTGGATCCCCAGATGTTTTGGCCCTCAACACCCAGAAATCCTAACAGATGGTAAATTGGTTGGGATTTCTGGGAGGTGTAGGCCAAAACACCTGGGGACTCACAGGTTGAGAACCACTGACCCAGTCCAACCCCCTACCTTGCAGGATTACACAACCAAAACACTTCTGAGAGATAGTCACTAAACCTCAGTTTAAGAAATCCATGAAAGGCAAATCTGCCTCCACTTCAAGGCAGATAATTCCATTTCCAAAAAGAACTTGTAATGAAGATCCTCCCAGTATTTAAGCAGAATATTTTCTCCTAAAATTTGAATCTATTGGTTCATGGTTTAGACTCTGGAGCAGCAGAAAACAAAATTGATGGATCTTCATGAAATTGGTTTGAATATTTAGAGATGACTACCACGTCACTTTTCAATCTTCTCCAAGCTACACAGATCCAGCTCCCTATGTTGTTCCTTATAAGACTCAATTTCCAGACTTTTGACCAACTTAGGTTATATCCAGAGCTCCCTAACAGAGAAGACTAAATATTTTACAAAACTACAAATCCCAGAATTCCATAGCATTGAGACATGGCAGTTTCTGGTGTCAAACTGCTATAATTTGTCAGAAGTAGGTCACCATTATCTGGTCCTTGTGCAACTGTGGAGCAAAACAGTCAACCCTGCATCTGTATGCCTGTCCGCAATGTCCTGCCTCATGTACAGAGGAAGAGTTGTTGGAGGCTAAGACAATGTGGTTGCTGTTACCCGGTTTTGATATTTAGTTGCTTGTGCTCCTATTTTTATCAGTTTTATACTAATTTATGCAATGCTTTTGATATGAAATAAATAAATTCTCTGGACACATTCTTTGTTGATATGCTTTTCAAATTGTAGTGCCCAAAATCAAATGCATACAGCTTTCAAATATTATATTAGTTTGTTGGGGCAACTTTGGAAAGGGAATTCTGGGAACTGTAATCAGAGACTTTTAAAGAACACCGTGTTTGGAAACCTCCTCTAACTTGTTAATTCATTCAACATGCAGCCTTGGCTTAAATTCAAGATGTTTAACTTATGAAACATTGCAATGAAATTAAAATAAAAATGCAAAGTACCTGTCAGTCATATCAGTACTTTTCCATTCACTGGCCTGAATGCTGGAATCTGGGAGTGAACAGAAAAGACAATGCAGGATGCTGCACAATATAAACAGGACAAAATTATGGAGCAGCTCAGAATCCATAGATTTTCGAAATATTACCTTGTTTGGAAATATTATCACGTTGGATTACAATCCCAAGAATCAGTATGGCTGAGGGATTCTGGGAGATGTTGCTTAAAATTGGCTTTTGGCAATTAACTAATTGTGTAAAACGATCCTTATAATGTGGTGGGAGGGTTGCCATATTTTTATTCTCAGTGCTATTTGATTCAGTCTTAAATAAGTGTTGTTATGATACAGTGGTTTGGAATAGGTAAAATTGATAATATTTGATACACATAAAATAGAATACACATAAAATTTTAAAGCTCTGAGAATATCATTGGAAAAGTGAACCTCCCATTATCCCCCTTACACACAGCCCTGAATAAGGGTGAGAATGTTACTTTTGGACTACAACTCCCAGAATCCCCAGCTATAGTGGTGCTTACAGATTAAAAAATAACTTTTTCCAGTTCTACTTAGCATGTCATGCTTCCTGTGTTATCAAGACAAAGTCTGCCTTTTCTGATCCAGTATCAAGTTTTTAACCATAGTAGCTTGGCATTCAATCTCTATGATTTCTAAGGAAGTTACCAGCATGGGAGTGTTACTGATGTAAAACATTTTATTTCCATTTCTTTATTATTGTTCTATAAGGGGAAAGGTAAAGCTAAAACACTGGCTTCCAGAATCAGATCCATTAGGAAAAGAGATTTTCTAATCACATAACTATTTGAAACGGTCCCTCCCATTACCTGAACTTGAGTTTGGAGCCTGTAATTTATGACCTCCCCACCCACGCACACATGTTGAAAGGAGATGAATGTTCCCACAGAAGATAAAACTGCCTTTCCGCAAGTCCCAACACCGCTCCAAAGGAAAGTGGTGATCAAGTACTTTCTTAAAAGGAAAGACTATATAAACGATGGCTCAGGTTTGGGGCTGCTGCTGGTGGTGGATAGGAACAATAAGTTATAGGTTCAGATATCTTGTGAAAGCCCTTTCCAATAAAGAAAGAGAAATAAAACATCATTATATTTCCATTTGTGTAGCGAATTTCACTGGGGAGGGCATTCCATAGATGAGGAGAAGGTCCTGTCTCTCGTCCCCACCGGTCACATCTGCCAAGGGGGTGGGACCGAAAGCAGGGCTTCCCTGGACAATCTTAGCCTCTGAGATGATTCATAGGCAGTTCACTAGAGAATTATCCTGACCTTAATTTAAGCTCATGCACTTTAGTTGGCCCCTTTCCTTTATTTATGACACTTTAATGGCCAAGGGCATTATCCTGGCAACCCAGTCCCCTGATTATTGCACCTTCCCTCAGTTCTACCAAGGAATCATTGTACTTACTCTGAGCCTGAACCCAGCTTCAAATTGTTGGCCAGCCAGGTGTTGTTCATATGATGTTAATTGATTTTAATGGTTTATTATTATTATTTGTTGTTATTGATTGTATTTTACTGTGTTTGTTTTAACCTGTAATCCTTGGGCTTGTTCATTTGTAAGCAGCCCCAAGTCCCTTTGGAGAGATGGAGGTGGGGTATAAAAATAAAGTTGTTGTTGTTGTTGTTACTATTACTACTATCACATTCCAGGGCACCATATTCCACTGTCAAACAGATGTTTACTGTCAGGAAGCTTTTCCTAATGTTTAAATGGGATCTCTTTTCCTGTAGTTTAAATCTGTTGCTCTGTGTCAGTGTCTGGAGCAAAGCAAAACATGCTTGCTTCCACCTCAATATGGCATCTTTTCCCATTTTTAAACATGGCTATCATACCATCTCTTCTCCAAGCAAAACATACTCAACTTCCTATGCAAACTTTTTCTTCCAGATGTTTAGGTTATGCAACATCCTGTGCTGTTCTTTATAGGGCTTGTTTTCTGGCCTTTTACCATTTTGGCCATTTTTCTCTTGTTATTTTCAAATTTTGTTGAATAATCTCCAAGAGTGGGCTTGCAAATTGTTAATTAGACAATTCCCTGCCCTCAGATTTACAATCTAAACAGGTCTGGACACACAAGAAAGAGGAAATTACAGGATACAAGGGATAGAAGTCCAGCAGATATTGCCGATCCTTTTCTTCGTCAGAGGCCACGGCGATGTTAGATGGAGGAAGGCCTTTGATCAGCCGCTGGCCCTAGGCACAATAGCTCTAACATGTTTACTTTCATACTCTATAAAAATTTTAATTTTCTTTTCTGAAGCCTGAGGTATTGAGGTTACAAGGGGGTTGCATAAAGTCAGGAAAATAATCCTATTGCAATTCCCAGAACTGAGCATTGCCTTCCAGGAAGTCAAACACCTGCCGAATCTTCTTATGCAATAAAAATCTCCTTATACAATAAAGGTATCTAACAGTAACAAACTTTGCCACTCCTGTATATGGAGAAGCTCTAGACAATGGGATTGGCTCCAGGTCAACCATACATTGCTTTGGGGTGATTGTACTAGACCTGTGTAGCAGGCCTGCATAGGATTGGGCTGCATTTCTGGCAGATATTGCTCTATAACACTGTTGGAGATTTTTAAAAAGAGTTAATACAAAATTGAATCTTTTGCACATCTCCCAATGGCTGAAGCAAAAGGATGAGGATAATATAGATGATGTTATTGTATAGTAGTGGTTCTCAACCCTTTTTTTGACCAGGGACCACTTTGAGCAGGGACTACTCTCCAACATTAATACCAAAGGGGTTACGAATTGGTTTTTGGTCAACTTTAGGGTTTGGTTTGGTTACTTGGGGTGCTGACTCAGTAAACCGTATTGGATAGACTACATCAGCTCTAGTTTCTGATACAGAACATTCAGTAGTCGCCAAACCATATTTAATAATCTAGACCTGATGTCATCTATCCAATGCAATTTTCTGAATCAGCACCCCAAATAACTGCAAGAAGACACCAAGGCACCCCTGCTTCCGAGTGCTACATGGAATGGCTCCGCTTAGGGGAGGGAGGAGGAGGAGATGCAGCAGTCAGGAGGCTTCTTATTGTGCCTTTCGTGGATAGTCAGCCTCTCCTTCACAACATTCCTGTTGCCTCAGCACTATAATATGGTTTCGTGAGGCCAGTTACTGTCATTGAAACACTGTGGTAATGGTGAGGCCACTGACCATATTTTAGTTCCTGGGAACCACTGGTGGTCCACGAACCACAGGCTGGGAACTACTGTTATATAGCAGGGATAGTGCACGTGTTTCCCACATCCATTAAGGCTTCAGTGTGAACCATGATTAAATGCTGGAGAAATAATTTCCACTGCAGTAAATTTATGGCATTAGATTCTGCCTCTGTTTTCCAACTGCCACTCACATCCAATGTGTGCAATGACTAGTTTGTACAGGTCTCTTGGTTTGTCATGAGTGGAAAAGCCACCTGCCAAAGATAATGACTTTCACATTCCAGCATGAAATCAGGATCTACATCACAGACTTACTTTCTTCCTACAGATCAACCATTGTCCCATGCCTCCTGGGGTTAATATTTTCAAAGGAGGATTGCATAGGATGTGTGACACAGAACACAAAAATTTCACTAAATGCTGCTGTGGGTATTATTAAAGCCTTTAGTAATTCACTCTGGGGCTAGATTACAAAATCGTGATGATTCACAATTAGAGGGCTCTTAATTTTGGCACAGCTGTAACAGATAGGATATCTGCACAAAGGGCACGTATATCTGCAAGTTATGATCATCTTCCGAGACCCAGGTCCATGCCCCACTGGCAAAAGAGATGAAGTGAGAATATTGGACACTTCAAACATGGTCTTTTCTGTGGTAACATCCTGATTGTAGTGTTCACTTCCAAAGGAAATTAGGACAGGATTATCTTTATGTTTTTGTGCTTCCTAATTTAAGATCTGTCATTTTAAACCCTGCTAATCTTTAAGAAGAACTTTGGGGGGATGTTAAATAATTAATGGATGTCAATATTAATTATTAATTCAAATGTCAGATTTTAATGGCTTAATTTGCTGTCTTTAAAACTTTGCCATAATATTTTGCTTCTGTTCCATTATGTACCAACCTGAAAGTTTTGGTGCTAGATGGTGCAGTGTTGCCTATCCGGCTCATTTGGAGCAAGCAACTGGCATCAATTCTTTGTGACTTTGCATCAAAGCAGCAATACTTATTAGGGCTGCTATGGTGGGCTGAGGCAGTGCTTAGTGTATATATTAATGTATAAGTTTAGAAGTTTAAGTAAAAATGAAAAAAATCATTACAAATATTGTATATAAAGTTACCTTCAGGCTATGTGTATAAGGTGCAAATGAAACTTAAATGAATGTCATGTTTGAACTTGGGTCTTATCTCCAAGATATCTCAGATATCCCATGGGGCGGCTGCCCATGGTCCGCCAGGCATGATTGGCTTGGCGGGCACTGTGGGGGAGCTCCCTCGCTGCCTCCCCTGGATGTGACTGGGGTGTTGGCGGAAGAGCCGGGGCTCCATCCCCACCACCGCTGCCTATTGTTCTCCTCCTGCCGGAGGCTCGCTTCACCCTGCGGGCCAAGTCACCTTGGGACCGCTGAGCCAGCCATGGTTTCCAACATGGCACCCGGCCCTGAAGATGCCAGTGTGGAACATGTGCCCTCTCCCTCATCCGGGCGAAAGCGAAAGAGACGGGAGCAGAGACACCGATAACGCCAGAAGCGGAAGCTGCAAGTTGAACTCGCAGCGTCCGGCTCCCTCACCCCACCCTCGGCCGCCCTCCCTCCCCAGCCAGGGAGAGGAGAAAGCCGGATGAGCAGGAAGCTGCTGGAGCCAATCAGAAGTGACCAAGGGAAGAGCAGGAAACGGCCCAATGTACAGCAGAGGGCTAATAGGGAAGTTGCCTAAAGCCAGCTAACCCTAAACAGCGCCCTCGGTGGCAGGGAGGTCAATAGACCTGCAAATCCATCAAGTGGATATAACAAGAAATCGAAGCCTAGGAAATATAGGACTAGAGTTTTCTGGGGGCTTAGTACAGGGAACTGGACCAGATCAGGGCCCGTGGGCCCAAGAACTAAGCCCAATGAAAGACAATTCCAGACTACACCTGCTAACCAGGAGAAGGATAACTTGCCACCTATGGAAGCTGAGCACCCAAACAAGGAGAACACTGGGTCGGGCCCACCAAGGAACAGCCCATCTCCACCCCAGCAGGAGGAATGGGAGGACCTGCTGTGCGGACAACAGCGAGGGTACTCAGAGGCCAATTTTACGCCAGTCCGGTCCTACAGACTTTACCGCCTGTCAGGCCCCAAGTCCCACAAGCCTCTGCTTCCTATGAACAATGCTACAGCCATGCTGGCTCTAAAATCCTTTCCAGGCCTGCCTGCATTTCCCATGTGAACCTGGTAACAGGCGGGCAGGGTGAATCGTTCAAGGTTACCAAAGCGAGCCTAACCGATAAGCAGAGAGGCCCGGGCCTGACAAGAGCCTGACTCCCCGTTGCAGCTGGAAATCCTAATTGGGTTTACATTCTTAAGGAGCTGAGGTAGCTTAAACAACAGCTGCCATCCATCATGCCCACTTTGGCTCTCGACGCAAAGTTACGTGGTTTAGATCAAAGGGTTTGGTCAGTATATCCGTGTGGAGTTGGCCTGGATCTCTATCTCGTGTCAACAACGCGTTCAGGACTATGGATCTCTGAAGGAGGCCACTGGGCCTTACTAAAGAACTCTGTCTGCCTATAGAGGATCTGGCCCGCTTGGGCAAAGCCTTGCTCCATTGCTATGTTCCTGTTTGTTCCTGAAAAGACTCTCCTTGCTATTGAACCTTGCTTGTTCCTGAAAGGACTTTCCCTGCTACTTAATCCGGCTTGAATCCAAAGAGACTTCCTTTGCATTTGAATCCAGCTTTGTTCCTGATTGCCTCCGGCTGAATCCTGATCGATTCGGGATTATTTACTCATTGCTTTGCTCCTGAGATTTGCTGCTATTGAAAGCACTATAACCTTGCTTTCAACCTCTTTCCTATAAACTATATTCTAAATAAACTTGTTGCACCTCAGCTGATTGCGTGGTTTATCAAGGGAGGTCTTGACCAAGGGCCTAGAGGGCGACACCGCCAGATGTCCCCTTGTTGGCAGCAGCCAGCCTGGGTGGGACCTGAGCCTGACAAACTCTTTTAAATGTTATATTTTCTTATATGTCACTTTCTCTTTAAATGCTGTATTCTCTTATATGTTTTCTCCCTGCCTTTGTTGATGTAATCATCTTTTACTCTATTCCGTGTTTTCTATTATGTACCAAACTTTGTAAACCACTCTGAGCCTTCGGGGAGTGGCGGTATATAAGTTTGAAACATAAATAAAAATTCTGTATATGCAAGTGTTCCAGGTGCAAAGGGTTAAATTCTTGTGCTGGCAGGACTGCTAACCGAAAGGTTGAGAGTTTGAATCCGGGGAGCAGGGTGAGCTCCAATACCGCATGTGGGGACATCTGTCAACTCCAGTATCTCATGTGGGGACATGAGAGAAGCCTCCCATAGGATGCTAAAACATCCAGGCATCCTCTGGGCAACAGCCTTGCAGACGGCCAATTCTCTCACACCAGAAGTGACTTGCCATTTCTCAAGTCGCTCGTGACACACAAAAAATGCAAGTGTTCCAAAATCCATAGTATTCCAAAATACCAAGTGCTTCTGTTACCAAGCATTTCAAGTAAAGGATACTCAACCTATACTGCCCTGTCTTTTTTCAGTTGCAAATCTTCTGTTCAACACTAGCATAAAATATAAAAGTCTTTCTCCTGTTTTTGAAGCCAGTTTATTATTATTATTTTTTGGGCATTTCTATCCCGTTTTACTCACCTCCGAAGAGGGAATCAGGATGGCTTACAGCAGGTATTCATTTGATGCCAGTCATTATCACCACAAACCAAGGAAGCCATACCTTGTCCATTTCTGAGATCACCTTACTGGGTTTTGTTTGAAGATCAGTCAATCCCTACAAAAGTAAAAGACAAGCAAAAGCAAATAAGAAAGCCAACTGCCCCTGGACAGAAAGAACAATATCTGAAAATGCTTTGTGCAAAAAGATTTGCCATGGGAGCGTGTGTGATCATACAGACATTTATTAAAAGGAGAACCATCCACTAGAGCTCACAACATTGAATTCTGTTTTGTGAAACTATGGCAAATCTCACTAAAACAATGCTCTCTTGTGAACAGAATCTAATATCTGATAGGAAACCCATAATGGGAAAGCATGTTAAGTGGTTGTTGTGTGTGAATTATTAACCAGAAAAAATATTCCCTACCTCTGTGATATCTACTGTTTACTTCAAACCAGAAAACTGTTCCCATTCTCTGTGCTTGCATGTGCATGTATCAGGGAACCCTATATTGGTTTATTTATTTTGATTGGTTAGTTTAAAAGCAAATGCTAGGAGTTAATCCCCTGAATATTCTTTTTGAAAGAATCATTAAGTAATTTTTGTCATTTCCCTGATGCTGTGAAAAAGTGTTTGAAAACTATGCAGTTTTTGGATACTATTCACAGTTCACAACTAGTTGTGTACAAAATTCACATGTGTATTGTTTGCACAGAAAATACTGCATTGAAAAGTGTGTGTATGTACATTTTCCTCCTGGGATACTTTGTATAACTGTGGTTGATGTTTGATGTATCCATCAATCCACAATCATTAATGATGTCACCATAGGTGGCCCTTGCAATGTCACCTTTCTAATGCAACCCTTCTCAACAAGATCTGTCTTGTGACATCACACTGCCGTCAAAAGGGCCCACCTCTTGCTATTTAAGTGTTGCCTTTAGGTCAGGACTCTAATCTCAGATTAGGACTCTGAAATCTCAGGGTTTGAGATGTTGCAGATTTGGTAAACTTAATCCTCAGGGCAAGAGGGAGGAATTTCAGTGTGAGAGCACTGCCTTGAAAAATGTTCCTTCTTTTTTTAAAAAAAAACAATAAGAGTATAATACTCTATGCAACTGTGATTGATATTAAAAGGTATCATGCTCGGTCACATCACAAGGGCTTGTATCATCAACCATTTCTAGATCTCAAGGTTTGACCTTGAAATATCAGGGCCTCTATACTAATATTGAGGCCCTTTCCTTCCTGACTGTGGTCCATACAACTGCATCTGTCATAGAGACAGTACTGTTTTTTTTAAAAAAATAAATCTACATCACTCTTTTAAAACTGGGTGGGGAACCAAAGGATCTGAGGCTAAATCCTCCTTTTCTTTCTCTTATATATATTCTCTTTGATAACCATTTTATGGTGGTTTCCCAGCTGTGGTTTTCCCCACCCCAAAATGTTGAAATCCTAAGCTTAGTTTCTACCCCTAGGCTCAAGACACAAGACATTCAAGCATTAAGGTAAACTACAAATACAGTTTTGATCTCACACTTGTTTTTGCATCACCTTCCACTTCCTTGAAATGGAATTTGGTCCTTGGGTTGAAAGAGGTTCCTCGCGCCCGCTTTCAAACCATGTCTGCCAAGAGTGCTTGACTTGCTGCCTATCGCAATGGTGCCTTCAGACATCCTTGAGGAATTCACCCCCTGTCCCAATTCCCTTTTCCAAACCTGTCCAATGGACCCCCCTCCATCTCTGATATCTTTAGTAAACAAATTTACCCTTTCTTCCATAACAGAGAAGAAGACTTTTTGATATAATATATATGACACTGTTCTAGGATTGCTGAGCTGCTGTAAATTTTGGCATCTTCCTAGATCACTGTATTGTTGTTGCTGTTTCATCTATATCCCTCTTTCCCCCAATACTGAGACTCATGAAATGCAAATGTTAATGTTGTCAATTGGTATCCATTTGGCTTCCATTTTTTTATCCTATGAATTTATTTATTTATTTACTATACTTCTATCCAGCTCTCTCTCACCCCAAGGGGGACTCAAAGCAGATTACAAACCAGCAAAATTCAATGCTACAGTGTACAAACAATGATCTTATGAGACCTCCAAGATATTCTATGACCCAAGTGTCTGTCCAAGTCTTGCAAGGGTATGGCTTCCTTGTTAGAGTCTACCTGTAATGTAGCTTTCCACTTCTTTTTGGGCCTTTCAATTTACTAATCACTATAATATTTTGTAATTAATTCTCTTATGATATTCCAAACTACAATAGCCTCAATTCGCTTCTATGAAGAGTTCAGGGTTGATTTACTGTATGATTTATTTATGCTAATGTTGGTAGTCCATAGTTGGTTCTCTTCCTGTCAAGTTTCTTCACTCACCAATATTTACAATTATACCTAAACACTGGAAATAGCATAACAATCTTGATTTGGTGTGCCATGGTTTATCTGCACACTTGACGATCTAGTTTCTTCACAAATAATCCTGAATACTGGCTTACACAAATTAAAATACACTGAAAAGCATGATAGTGACATAAGTCAAATAATACAATGGCTGCAGACGTGCATCCTATTGTGTGGCATGTCTATTGGCAGTTATGCCAAGCTAGCACAACACAACCCTCATACAGGAATTGCAATATTGCATAACACATGCTCAGAAACTGGGCTTTTTACATAATGCATAATGATAAGCCCAGAGTAATGTATCCCTTTCTGTATGTTCATGCACAACATTACCATTTACACAACTCCATGTCTACGCCATCAGCTGAATATCACAATTTCATAAGGCTTAAATAACTACTTCATAATTGTTATGCAACTTAGACTTGCATGTGTCACTTTTAAGAAGACAGATGATAACTAATTATTAAAACACAATTAAACAATCTATTGAGTTAACTCCCTATTAAAAAACATTGAAGACAAAAGAAAAACCTCAGCAAAACAACAGAGTATTACTATAAGACGATGCACCAATGACACCAGAAAGATTGTCTACAATAAAGATTCGACTAACATTTGTTGTAAACATAATCAAAAAGAGGGAAATTTTATTATTTGTGGAGAACAAGTGCCAAGGCAAAACATATTCAATTCTAATACATTGTCTGACAGAGGGCATTTTGAAATTTAAAACTGTATTGAAACCAGAACTTTTTGGTAGGGTCTTATGGATGAAGCTGGGAAAATGGAAGAAAAAAAGAGAGGCCAACCAAGGGCAAGATGGGTGGATGGTATCCTTGAAGTGACTAGCTTGACCTTGAAGGAGCTGGTGGTGGCCGCAGCTGATAGAGAGCTTTGGCGTGGGCTGGTCCAGGAGATCATAAAGAGTCAGAAGTGACTGAATGGATAAACAACAACAAATGGATGATCTGATGGTAAGGAAATATGGAACAGCCATCCAGTATAAGGTCACCGCTGCCAGACTGCTCTTTGCACAGAGATGGGGGGATGTGGCTCACAAGAAGATCACATGAAGATTGGTGCATAAAACTATTATTATTATTATTTATGATCCATCTTCCTCCCTGAGGGGAGTCAAGATGGCTAACAGTTACACATTTTGATGAATTTCAAACAAAGCAAATACAAAAATAAAAACTATTAAACAATATTGGGTATGTTAGGTTAAAAAATACAATTAATACAATTAAAATGCATTTTAGAACACCCAATCCCCCCACCCCCAAATCACACTCACAACCTTCCCAGCGATGTGCCCCTTATTTTTTCCCCAGACTCATGTTGTAGAACAAAGTATTGACTTGCCTGCAGAAAGTCAGCAGGGATGGGGCCATCCTGGTCTCTCTTGGGATAGAGTTCCACTGTTTGGGAACAATCACCAAAAAAGATCCTCATCTCCCGTGTTCCCAACAAATGCACTTTCTGTGGGACAGAGAGAAAGCCCTCCCCAGTAGATTGTAGGTGCATATCAGGTGTATAGAAAGCAATATGCTCCTTCAGATAACCTGGATACAAGCTGTATAGTACTTACCACAGCCTTGGAGATCGTGGGAACCTTACCCTGATATACAGTAAGAAGGTATTAATCGTGTCCCTGACCTACTCCACCAGTCCTCATCTGTCCTGTTTTATAAGCCAGAAAAGACAGGGTTCTGAAGCACATATGGTGGCTCTCAGCCCTCCAAGAATCCTGTCCACATCCTCAGGCTGCATGAACTGAAAAGTATCCATCAACACTGGACAAGCAGGAGCCAAGCTTACATCCACAGGAGCTGTATCAACTGTGCCATCTAAGACAGAGCAAATCTGAGCAATCTTATCTGCAAAATGATGAGCAAGTTCTTCACATGCGTGGAATTCTTTTTTGGGCCAGGTTGGATTAGGACCCTGATCACATTTGCAGAGATGGATACATTGATGAACTTGATCAGAGAAAAATACTTAAATAGTTAACATAAGGATTGGAAACAAATAATATTTTTCTTGAGAGAACATTGGGAGATTATCGGTATTACAATTCAAAGAATAGTAGGAGTGAATAAATAGGTAGAAGTTCATATAAGAACTATTTAGAGAAAGTAGGATATGTATGCAACTGTAATAATTAGCTGGAAAACAGGAAAACCTTGATCTATATCCTTTTTTCTTTACTATTTTTATTGTGGGGTGTTTTGGCATAGATTTATGATGTAGTTTTTTTAGTGGCCGTATTAGTTTTGGCTAGCTGTGTTTTGGTTTTTTCAAATTTCTCCTTCTATGTTGTTTTATAAATTGTTGCCATTCGCTTTTCAAACACAGTAGAGGATTAAACACCCTTGCATTTAATTCCTAAAAGTTCTGTCAGAGCACAGAAGTTTTCATTTGTGTGTGAAAAGAAAGCAAGGAGAGTATCTTCTTAGCTTCCTTGATGTGGACTTCCAAAACCTAGGAGCCACCACCAAGAAGACCCTCTCCTGTGTTCACACCAAACATCTCTGGGAAGAACCGTCCTAACAAATGTTACATCCTAAGCAGACTCATATATTGAGATATGCTCATATTAGTAATAAACTGAGTCAATGAAAGAACCTTTCTTTCCCTCCTTTTCCAACAAAATAAGGATCAGTTTTACATTGTGCTTTTCACTATAGTTGCATCCAGATGACAAAGGAAATCCATTGAACACCAATGCAACGCATGCGGAGTCCTGAGGTTCATCTCTTTAGAACCGATATGGTTTGATGCCACTTGAACTGCCATGTCTCAATGATATGGAATTGTGGGAGTTGTAGTTTTGGCAGAGAAGGTGAAAGATCTTCAGTGTGGATACACTCTTGGAATCCTGATCCTAATTCAGACATTCAAAAATCTCACCAGTTTTATTGTGATTGAAGCAGGACAATATTGCATGGATTTCTTCTTCCATCCATAGCAGGAAGCACCCAAGGCCCCATCTATAGTGTCATAATGGCATCCACATAGAGACATATAATGCAGATTATTTATTTATTTATATTCCACCCTTCTCACCCTGCAAGGGACTCAGAACAGATTACAGATACATGGCAAACATTCAGTGCCATTAGACATACAACATATAAAGCCAGACACAGACACAATTTAACATTCCGGCTTTCTGGCTTCATGAGAGTATGCTTGATTCCAGCCACAGGGGGAGCTGCCGCTTCAACATCCACTTGTGATACTGAGTCCTGGATGGAGTACTTCCTCATTCTTATGCACACTGCTGGAAGGTTTTATGGTGTCATAAATTAGTTGAATTAGCCTCACCCCCATAAAGCAGTCCTTAAATTTCCTACTTGACAGATGCAACTGTCTTTTGGGCTGCAAAGCTAAAGTATTAATGGTTGGGAGTTCAAACTCATGATCTCTTGGTCAGTAGTGGTTTTTTAAAAAATAATAATAATTTAAAATGATTTTTATGAGCACATATTTATGTTTCTGAGCAAACAAAGCGATGACTCAAAAACTCTTCCAAAGTTTTAATTGCAACCAAAAATGTTAAAGCTATTTATTCTGGTCTTTCTTCAGCGCCTTTGGTTTCTTTCAACATTTCTTGCCAATTTCTCTCAATTTCTTCCTTACAAGTAAGAAAGGCATCTTCCAGGCATCTCATTGAGTCGGCTAATTCTAGGTTAGCACGCATCACCACCATATCATAAGCCATCCATGTAGCCTGCACTGATAGTTTTTCCATGTCTTCCAGTAGTTTTTCTAAATCCCTATTCAGATCCTCAAGCTGTTTTACTATGTTGTCATAATTTCTTTCATAGGTTTCACATTTCGCCATCCTGCAGGGCCGAGGGAAGGGGCTGTGCAAGGCCCCGTCACTCCCTGTCGCCTAGGCTAATAGTGATTTAATGCAGCTGGCTACTAACTAGCTGCGCCACAGCCCAGTCCATTAATGCATGTAAACCGCATTATATGAGTCTACACAGACCATACAATGCAGTTTCAAACTGCAATATATGGGAGTGTAGATGGCATCCAAAACAGAAAAAGCTCACAAAGGCTGACTCCAATTATGCCTCTGGTTTCTCGAAAGCACATATTCAAAAATATATAAAGATCCATATGAATCACCAATCTTCCACTCCTGCATCATGAAGGGGAAGGAAGCTGACCCGAGCTTCTCTGATGTTAAATTCTTGTGGTCTCGTGTTGTCATTTCTTTGAATTCCTAGAAATCTCGGGACAACTTTGGTCATCCTTTTTTTGTGACACACCCAGTTCCTAAATCAAAGCAAGCTGTGCTTCACCAAGGTCAACCTAAAGCCTGGTTCTTCCCTCCCTCTTGCTTCTCAATGTTGCCCTTCTGGCTTCTCCAAGCCCCTCATCAAAATCAAATCCTTCATGTGTAAGTTATATTTAAGCTGAGCTATTTCTGGATGCTCCATCCCCAGCGCTGGCCTCAGCAGAGCCCTTTCATTAGGAATTAGCCGAGCCGATGCTGAGTAAACAGATTGCATCCCTGTTGCAAGTGCAGCATCCTTCCCTGCACTAACTCCACAGGGCTCCTTAGGAGAAAGGCATGCAGTGACCTTCTTAAGGAAAGGGAAAGCATAGATCCGGGCCAGCAAGAGCTTGTGTCAGAGGTAGTAACATCAGCTAATGAGTGGGTGCTCCTAATAATGATGGTAATGACAGAGAATATTTAAGGCGCCTGTTACATATCCGCATATCATTCATAGGCGTTGGCCAGTTAACCCTGTCAAATCTTTCTAACACCACACTTCTCTCTTCAAATATTCAGAAAGTACATCTTCAATGTAGAATGAATGCAATTTGACACACATATCTACTGTAGCTCAGTGTTGTGGAATGCGGGGGTGTTGTGTTTTACAAGGTCTGTAATCTTATCTGCCAATAAGTTCTGACTACAACTCCCATGATTCCATAGCATTGAGCTACAGCAGTTAAAGTGGTGTCAAACTGTATTAGTTCAACAGTGAAGATCAGTGTTTTTCAACCTTCCTAATGTTCTTTCTAAGACCTTTTGAAAATGTGTTTGCCATTGCCTCATGTTGCGGCGAACCCAACCATAAAATTATTTTTGTTGCTACTTCATAACTGTAATTTTGCTACTGTTATTAATCGTAATGTAAATATCTGATATGCAGGATGTATTTCCATTTGCTATTCCAAATTTAGTACAAATACCAACAATACTGGTGGGGTTGAGGGGTGTTGATTTTGTCACTTGGGAGTTGAAGTTTCTGGGATTTATAGTTCATCTACCATCACAGAGCATTCTGAACTCCACCAACAATGGAACTGAACCAAACTTGGCACACATAACTCCCATAACTAACAGAAAATACTGGAAGGGTTTGGTGGGCATTGACCTTGAGTTTTGGAGTTGTCGTTCACCTACATCCAGGGAGCACTGTGGATTCAAATGATGATGGATCTGGAACAACCTTGGTACACATATATACTCAATATACCCCAATGTGAACACTGGTGGAGTTTGGGGAAAATAGACTTTACAATTGGGAGTTGTAGTCTCCTACAATTGGGACAAGACACAGGGCCTTCTCAGCGGTGGCCCCTCGGCTATGGAATGCCTTTCCTAGGGACATTAGATCAGCCTCCTCCCTCTTAACATTTCTAAAAAATGTTAAGACCTGGCTGTTTGAGCAGGCTTTTGCAGATGAAATATAACTATCTAATTGTGATCACGGAATGATTTGATGATGCGATGGAAAATGATTTTAAAGATGAGACACTGGGAACTGTATTTTTTATTTTAATTGCTAATTATTCTATTGTTTTTATCTGCTAGTATACAACTATTTTTAATTGTATTTTACATTGTGGGCACTGGTTGCCATGTGTAAACCACCTCGAGTCACCTTCGAGCTGAGAGGGGCAGTATAGAAATATAGTAAATAAATAATTAATAAATAGTTGCTGGGATTTATAGTTCACCTGCAATCAAAGAGCATTCTGAATCCCACCAATAATAGAATTGGGCCAAACTTCCCACACAGAACTTCCATGACAAACAGAAAATACTGTGTTTTCTGCTGGTCTTAGGTGACCCCTCTGATACCACCTCGTGAGCGCCCCACCCCTCCTATGTTGAGAAACACTAGTGTAGATGCACCCAGAGAAGGGGAATTGTTTTCGTCTATTATACCATAAAGACACATAAAGGAATCTTTCCTGACTTGTGGTATCCTCATGGTGGGCCTATCATAGAGCTTTCTGGGCAAGATTTGTTCAGAATGGGATGATTTTTGTCTTCTGAGACTGAGAGTGTATGACTTTGCCAAGGTCACCCAATAGGTTTCCATGACTAAGCAGAGATTTGAACCCTGGTTTCTAGAGGCATAACCCATTGCCTGAATAATTACTGTGGTTTTCATGGATTTTTTTTGTTGGTGTGTGTTTTCAAGTATCTTCCAATTTATGGTGACCCTGAGGTGAGTCTATCACAGGGTGTTCTCTCTAAGACCTTTTGAAAATGGGTTTGCCATTGCCTTCATCTGAGGCTAAAAGAGTGAGTCCAAAGTTGCCAGATGGTTTTTCAAGGTTGAGTGGGGATTCAAACACTAGTCTTGGAGTGGTCCCATCTACACTGTAGAGTTTCTCCAGTCTGGCACCACTTTAGCTATTATGATTCAGTGCTATGGAATCTTGGGATTTGAAAGGAATCACCAGCACTCCTTGGCAGAGAAGACCTTATAAAACTACAACTCCTATGATTTCATAGCATTGGTATATGGCAGTTAAAGTGACTTAAAACTGTATTATTTCTCCATTGTAGATGCACTACCAAGGTTGTTTGATGGTTAAACAAAAGAAAATGTCTTTTTGGCGGTTGCTCCAAGCCTTTGGCCTTCTCTCTTTGAGAGGTTGAGATGGTTCTTTCTCTGCTGTCCTTCTGTCATCAGTTGAAAACCTATAGACCCTAAAAAGCTTTTAAGGGCTGACTTCAAAGTCTTTTAAAAGTGCATTGCTGCAGGTTTAGAAAAATTGTTTTCCTTTTTTTCCTGACAAAAAGTAGAAGGGTGTACTAATTAATTAGGTTAATTGGAAAGTTACTTTCAATATATCATTTATGCCTTTGGTAAGAAAGCAGGAGGCCAACTTTTAATTACTTTCACACTTAGTTCAAAAGTGTTAGCAGTTGTAGCTATACGATTTATTTGTCATGTTTTCATTACATTGTATATTAGATTTCATTTTTCTTTTTTGTTTTGTTATCTGTAGTTCTCTTGTGCTCAATAAAAACAGTGAGCTGTTTTATTGACTTCTATTTTCTTAATGGATTCCTTCTAAAAGATTTCAATTTCATGGGTAGTTTCATTGCATTTTAGCTGCAAGTTTTTATTTGGATTTTGCCTATGTCTGTATTTGCATATTTTTGATAA
Organism: Anolis apletophallus; assembly: GCA_030556195.1. NCBI lineage: Eukaryota > Metazoa > Chordata > Lepidosauria > Squamata > Anolidae > Anolis > Anolis apletophallus. The sequence goes on from JARBWK010000007.1 coordinate 133,116,287, forward strand.
GGTGCCTCGAGTCTCCGTTTGGGGAGGAGTCATACAATTTTGAGGGCATTGGGCAATTAGGCAAGTCGTTGGGGGGTAAACCTGGCAATAGGCGGAATCTCAGCCTGTTGGAGCTCAAAGATCTTTAGGAGAGGTCCTTCTCTCTATTCTAGTATGTTCTCTGGCTTATTTAGTGAGATCAAGGGAGAGGACCTTATCAGTGGCTACTCCCAGAATTTGGTACACCCTCCCTGCTGAGAAGTGAAAGTGACAATAAATTGCAAGCAACCTTAAGTCCCCTTATTGGAGAGAAAGGCAAGGCTGTCATTGAAGACAACCTGGAAACTGTAACTTGTGCAAAATACAGCTACCGGTAGTAGACTACCAACAGGAACATTGTATCAAACCTATGTGTTACTGCTTTTAAAGGGACTGTACTGGCTGCCAATTTGTTTCTAGTCTGGATTCAGGTTGCTTGTAATGACATTTAAAGCCCTAAACAGATGGTTGGAAAGTAAACAATTACTCTGCTAAGAGGAAACCACATCTTTCCTTTGGGACTCTCATTTTCTGCCCCTTTGATCTAATTTCCTCTTCTCTGCCACAGTCTAGCGCTGATTGCGAATGAATATCATGATGCGCATCGGAGCATCTCAGCAGAGTGGGTAAGGGAAAAAAATTCTTGGATTGGAATCGGATCTGCAATCTATTGATACTGTGGTCATAACCCCAGCCTCAAACCAGTTCCTAGGATGATTGTGTCTGCACTCTGCTATTCACATGGTTTGCCCATTGATAGTGAACATTGGGTTAATCGCAGGGAGAAGACAGATTGGCAACAGGATGCATATGGTGACAAATGAGGCTGACTTGCCTGCCTCATGCAAAAAAAGTGACTGGTGGCACCCCAAGATGCTCTAATAGCCCTTACCTCCAGGAATTTATTTATTTATTTCTCACATTTCTAACCCACCCATCTCAACACCTGATACCAGCTTATACCAGCAACCAGAGTGGCTTATACCAGCAACAATTTGATGCCACAAGATAATACAAATATAACCAAATATAACAACAGTTTCAAACAGTAAATAGAACATTAAGTTAAAAGCACATTAAAAACATTGTCATCAATCCATATAGCCAATTGCTTGCTTTCACAGAATTATAGCACTTGAGTCGCCATGGTTCTGTCCTATGGAGTCCTGGGATGAACAGTTTATAGATGGGCATTCACAGCCAGAGCACTCCAGCACATCCCCAAGCTTGCTTGAATAAGAACGCCTTGCACAATTCCTTTAGTCTGGACAAAAACACAGGGCAGATCTACTATTTCATTAGTAAAGAAGTCCCTGACCACCCAAATGGAGATGCTTGACGCTCGAATTCACAGACGGGGAAATGTATTCAGCCACTCCAGCATTGCAAACTCATTCACCTTTAGCTCCAGGCCAAGCTGAATGTAGATTTAAATTGCCGTCACTTGCTCCATACACACATCCATATGCATGGGCCCACACATGTCTGGCATTATTTCCAGAGTGTAATTTTGAACGTGGGCTTTCACTGCATTCACTGAAGTGACATTCCTGCCTCCTAGTCTTACAAATGATCTCATGTCAATAATTAGAAATAACATGAACACACCTCGGCAGTCTCATTTTTAAAATATCAGTGGCCCCAATCAAAATCCCAGCAATATTTTCAGAGGCATCCAGCAGGCTTCTTGCTGGAGACCCAGCCCTGTCTGACAAAGCTTTTCACCCGTTGTACATAAGCCAGACAAAAGAAGCATTATTATTCCCTTTTTAAAGTGAAGTATCTGAAGCTGCAAGACACCATGGGTGGAGATCTATGCATTTATTTTGGTTAGCGATCCAATTAAGACGAGAACTTTCCACCCTGCCTCTCAAACCATTCCAAGGAGTGTTCTGGCAGTCACCCATCAAGGATAAATAGCAGGGATGCTCTGTATGAGTACAGCTGACTATAGGATCTGCACATACAGAATGTGAACACTGACTGCAAAATGTAGTACTTAAGACACAGGTTAAGCAAAATGGAACACAGCATCTCCTTATAAGAATCCCACTGCACAAAATCTATTCCACCTCCTACAAGGCCCTTTGGCAGGTAAGTGGTTATTAATTAACAAGTTGTAGGAGGACGGAAAATTAATCTCTCATTTATTAACATTTCAAAGTCCTTGCCCCTGAAGACTTTTACAAGCACAATTTATTTATTTATTTATTATTTCAATGTGTAGTTAGAGAGGGCCTTCTGTGGTGGATAAAAACACAGCCAATAAAAACATCTAAAAACACACTAAAACACTGAAAACACTCGTGCAGTTAAAGGGCCTTCTCTGGGTGGCCCCGACATTAGGGACAAGCCCCCTCATTGGCAGTTTTTAGGAGGAGCCTGAAAACGTGGATATTCCAATGTGCCTTCCAGGAATAAAGTAAACAATGTCCTGCTTTGACCAATCCCCTACAAATGTCCTCTGATGCACTTTAACTACTTGTTGGGTTGATCTCCCCACATTACCCAAAAACCCCTCTGCTAGATACATGTTATTCCCATCCACATCCAGTGTTTGTTTATTTTAAAATTTTAATATATGACATCTGGCCTGGCCACTATGGTTTTAAACTTTGTGTATTTATTGTTTATATGTGTTTTATTGATTGTATTGTTTATTTTCTGTTGTGTTGTTTTTATTGCTGTGTCGTTGGGCTTGGCCTCATGTAAGCCACCCTGAGTCCCTTTTCAATTTATTATTTCATGAGTCGCTCTCCACTGCAGTGCTCCGAGTGACTTACAATAGCAATAAAACATACATATATATCATCACATAATTACAAGTTAAAAGCTTTAATGAGGGGGGCAAGTTTTAAGAGCCTGGGTGAATGACCGCAAATCAGGCATGGCTCTAACATATGGAGACAAGGAGTTCCATAGGGTTGGAGCAAGGACTGAAAAGGCCCTACACCTTGTAGAGTCTAGACGTGCTTCCCTGGGGCCGGAGATATGTAGGAAGTTTTCCTGGGCTGGTCTTGGTAGCCTCTGATGGCAAACGTATGAGATGGGAGATGGTGGCAGGATATAAATAAAGTATAATAATAATAATAGAGGTAATCATGTGCCTGATAACTGTTTTATCCATTTAATTTGTGTTTTGTACCATTTGTTTAATTCAGAAGACATGAAACTGTAAACTTCTATCCTGTACGAAAATTGCAGCAAAAAAAAGGAAAGTGGGAATGGTAACCATTTGGTCACCTGCTTTTCGGCCCATGTGGTGCTCTTCATGTGGCTCATGGAGAACGTGCTAGTGTATCTTTAGCCCTGTCTTTAACCTCAGTACTCTTCTGCAAATGGAGAAGAAACATCTCAGAATTAGTGGTATCTTAAGCCCCATCTTTAACCTCAGTTCTCCTCTGCAGATGGAGTGGAAAACATCTCAAATATAGTAGTGTCTTAAGTAACTCTCATGATTTTAATCCAGGTCATAATGAGGGATATAAGAACAAGTCATACCACTGTCAAAAATTATGGGAAGGTCAAGGGAATTTGCCCCCATTGCTGCCAGTCAAATAAATTAAATAGTAGGGGTAGGCACTGGGCTGTGTGTGTGGTGAATGGAGCAATTTTGACATTTGGAAGGAAGGAATGGGGCCCTCCCTGCCCAGCCTCCCTCCTTCTGCTGCTCCTGGAGAAGTTAGAGGGTGGGCCAGCAGGGGAAAGAGGAAATATTTTTAAATATTTCACTTGCAGAAAGAAAAAAATCCCTAAAAATTGGGGGATGATCCAAACATTATAAAACTTGGTGGGTTAAGAGTGGTAGATGTGCTCTCCAGGTGTGGCAATTTTCACCTCTCTGGCCCTAAAACTGAGGGGACGGGGAGCTTGAGAAGGCTGCCCATGTTGGCCAGTAGTTCAATTTCCTTTGTTCTATTGGACTCGGAACAACAAAGCTCATTCAGAAAGGAGTCCATTTTTGGGAGAGGCACTCAAAAATGAAAATTTGGCCTTACAAATGAAACAAACAGAAATGGATAGCGATTCTATACACATGCACAAGTCTACTTAGAGGTACCCTCCATGTTCCCTAACTATATATAAGGGAAATTTAACATTTGTATTTCCCTAACAAAATGCCAGATTCTACATGCTTCCTTAATGCAATTGTATTGGAGTTGTCCCCTGGTAGCTTTGCACTGGAAGTTTTTTTTAATATTCAAGGATATAGCTGTTCCTTTAGGTTATTTGCTTCTTCCTTGAAAGTTAACAAATGGTGAACCAAAGTGGAGTTTTATGCCCTTTCGACTGCCCAAAGACTAATACTTTGTGACTGGAAAGACATCTTTTCTCCATTTGCAATCAGGTGAACAGAAGATCTAACAATGATTGTAACATGTGAAAGAATGATGTAGAGCTGCCCTGAGTCCCCAAGTGGACATGAAACACAATATAAATAAAGTTGACTTGACTAGAGACAACATTTACAAATCTGGGGTGGAAAAAGTTATCTATCAAGAGTTTTTCCAACACAACAATGAATTTTTAAAAATCTCAATTCAGTTCTTCTAATTTTGAATATGTGCTATGCAAATTATTCAATTCTTTTAAAAGCCAAGAACTCAAAGCCCTAGAGTCATATATATGAGAGTTGGTCATACAGAGAAACTTTAGGATAAAGCAGAAAGAAGGCATTACATAAGGCATTTTTGCATCCTTCTGTGACAGACGTCTAGACGGATGGGAGTAACTGAGGAGGGAGACAGAAGCACTTTGATTGCTGATAGCATAGCCACCTTCTGAGCTCTTGCTAAGGAGGTTAAGAAAACTCCTAAGTGATAGCCTCAGGCTTGGGTTTGGAGTTGGGCTCATTCCCCTTGTATTCCCTTGAAGTTTTGCCAGCCTCATATTAGAACCCTAACCTCTCCCTTCGCTTATGCTCCTAATTTATTTCATCAAATGGATCCAGAAAGACAGGTCTCCCAATATTCTGGTGCACATAAAAGCAATTTTCTTGTTACATGGCGAAAGGAGTTGATGCGTTCCAGTTGATTATCATTTTCTGTTGACTTTAAATGATGAACTAGATGAGACAGAATGAGATAGGATATGATGATAAGCCATGCTTATCTTGGTTCTTTGAGCTAGAGGAATAGTATAAGTTCTTCAAGCAGGAATAAGTAAGAGGGTCTCCAGAGGTGCATTTTTGGTCACAAATATAATGTGTGGATGGGGGACAATGGAGAAAACACAAAATCTTCCCTGTGGCATTTTGTTACAGTCAGAGCTGGCTCCAGATTTGTAAGGACCCTTGCCAAAAGTTTCCACTTATACCCCTTTGACCCAGATGTGCATCCAAAGTGTCAGAGAGCCTAAAATGTAAATACATAGAGCATAGAGGAGTGTGGGGATGCCTCTACACCGGGGGTGTCAAATTCATTCTCATCAAGGGCCACATCAGCCTTATGGTTGCCTTCAAAAGGCCATTGAATCCATAGATGAAGAAGGGATATATAGATAGATAGATAGATAGATAGATAGATAGATAGACACACACACACACACACACACACACACAATGGTCAGTGATCCTTAGTTTTGGCCCTGTTTGGGTCCACGGATGTTACTGAGTTACAACTTCCATCATTTGTTATTCTCTGCCATGCGGACTGGGCATAATAGGAGTTGTAACTCAATAGCACTTGTGGTTCTGAGTTGGGGGGAAGTTAAAGGGCATTTTAACATCAGGAATAATATCCACCAGCACTCTTTGGTAAGGAAGCCTGTAAAGTGATAACTTCTATGACTCCATTGCATTAAGCTGTGGTGGTTAAAAAGATGTCAAACTGCATTCATTCTACAGTGCAGTTAGCTGTACATAGGCATTAGGGTAAAGTGACTGCTTAGGTGTATCAACAGGTAGGGAAAGGGAATCCCACAGTCCTGATGAAAACCACTCTTCTGAAGCTGCTGTTTGCCTCAGGAGGAAAAGTCTTATTAGTTACCTAGAATCATTTCAGTGCTTGGCAATTTTCATGTCTGCAGTCTCCTTTTATTTCCTGCCTTAAGACTGTTACCAAAGATGAGCACTCCTTGCTGCAAACCTCAGCAATTTCCCTCTCATGCACAGTTACACACTCTTGTCTTGTTTAATATGTTACCTAATGAAAACTTCCACAGCACTCAAAAACTGCACAATATTTTGCATATTTTCATAAGGCTTAACAAACTGTATTATCCTAATAAAGATTTTTAAAGTGTGCTTGTTATTAGTGAGTCATACTTATTGTAATCATATATGCTGCCATTTCAGCTGTCATACCAGTCACTACATGATGTGTGCGATCCATCCAGAAAAACAGCAGGTAGTGAGAAAAAGCTTTTTCAAACATAACTTTCAAATGATGAATAATTTGTGCAATTTATATTCCAACCATTATTCAGTTTGATCCCATAGTTCCAATCCTTTGATGCATATCATTCACTTTGCCCTTTATTTTTACTATCCCTCCTGGAATTTGGGTTTCAAAGTGACCACTATGTGAGAGAATTGGCCAAGTTGAGCAGGAGATTAAGGGTGGTAAAATCTTTCTTATTGTAATGAAAACCTTCCATGTCTAGATTGAGGGAAGTCATAGTACGACTCTGTCCTGCTTTGGTCAGACCTCACCTGGAATACAGTGTTCTGGGTATCACAATTCAAAAAGGATGTTGACAAGATGGAACGTGTCCAGAAAAGGGAGACCCAAATGATCAAAGGTCTGGAAGCCAAGCCTTATGTGGAGTGTCTGAGGAAATTGGGTATGTTTAGCTTGGAGAAAAGAAGATTGAGAGGGGACCTGATTGGCATGTTTTAATATTTGAAAGGATATCATATTTTGAAGAGCAAATACATAATATGTTTGCTATTTTAGAAATTAGAACACAGAGCAATAGATTCAAATGGCTGGAAAAGAGATTCCGCCTAAACATTAGGGGGAAAAACCTCCTGATGGTAAAAGCTGTTTGATGGTGGAATAAGCTGCCCCCTCAAAGGATTGTCACCTTGTTGTGGTGAGGGGGCTTGTGTGTGCCAATGAACCTGCAGGCATAACCACTGGAGTCATGCGCTCCCAGGAGGGGCCATGTGGGAGGTTCCAGATCAAGCACAATCCAAAGAACTGAAGACCTCAGTGGTTGATCAGCTGGAGGATAACATGGCACATGCTACAATGACTGTGAAGGGAAAAGAAGGCTGCAACAGATTTAGAAGCCACAGTCATCGTGTTTACCATGCCACTGGTTGGGACCTCACTCTGTGAAGACTGTGTGTTGATTGGCTGTGCACTGACCTCCACACATTACAAAAAATCCTCATGCACAGGTGTCTTCCATAAAAAATAAACAACTCTGACCAGGACCACCTTGCACCTAGAAACTGATGTCCTTATTGCGGGAGAACATGTGGATTAAGATAGGGCTCCACAGCCATGCCAGGATTGACCATAAGGCCAACGAGGCCATGGCCTAGGGGCGCAAGCCGGGGGGGGGGGGGCAGATCACGGACCAAAAAAACCCCTGGTCTGCGCCCCTCTTTTCCCCTTTCTCATGCCCCTCCTCGCTCCTTCTCCCGGCAAAGTATCTGCTCCGTCCCCTCAATCTCTCTCTCTCTCTCTCTCTCTCTCTCTCTCTCTCGCACGCTCTCTCTCTCTCTCTCTCGCATGTGCATGCTCTCTCTCTTGCACACTCTCTCATGCACGCTCTCTCTCACACACACACACACTCTGTCTCTCGCACGCGTGCTTTCTCTCTCTCTTTTGCTCTCTCTCTTTTGCTCTCTCGCGCGCTCTCTCTTGCACGCGCACACTCTCTCTTGCTCTCTCTCTCGCACGCACTCTCTCGCACGCACTCTCTCGCACGCACGCACTCTGTCTCTCTCTCGCGTGCATGCTTTCTCGCTCTCTCTTGCTCTCTCTTGCTCTCTCTCGCACACTCTCTCTCTCTCTCTCTCACTCTCTCTCGCACGCACACTCTCTCTCTCGCACGCACGCACGCACGCATGCACGCTCTCTCTCTCGTGCACGCTCTCTCTCTCCTCTCTCTCTCTCTCTCTCTCTTGTGTGCGCCTTTGGAGTGAGTTTGCACCCACTGCTGTTTTGGAGTGCATTGGGATCTTCTTCTTTGGAGGTTTTTAAACAGAGAGTAGATGGTCATCTGTCAGGAATTCCATGGCTGTATACTCCTGCAGTCAGATTGGAGTTATACAATTCAGTAGTACCTGGATCTTCAGAAGATCCCAAAATCAAAGGATAGCATTCTCCAGGTTCAAAGCATGTCTACTTCTAGTGTTAGGATTCAAATTGGGGTTTGCTAAATGCCATTTTCATTCATGTCAGTAATGTTGTACAACAATCCATATACATTTGCAGTTTTACTTTTTAGTCATGGATTTGATTTAAAATTTTCACTCCAGGAATCTCTAGGTCCTCCAATGCAATTCAATGGTCAGCCTCCAACAGAGGTTGGAAATAGAGTCATGCTGGAAAGACCGGGGTGTCTCAGATTTTAAAAATTGCAATTTCTTTATTCCAGGTTTTTTACTTTCATGGGAGACTTGTGCCTGTAACCATAGCAAATGTGGAGCTGACTGTGATGCTTCTTGGAATTTGCTATACCTTAGCCCCAAGTTGTGTGCAACCCTGTGGATTTGACTCTCTTGAGGCAGTTCAGCAAAGAAACTGAATTAGGTCCTTGGTTGGATTTCAAAAAAGAATCCACATGCCAATCAGAAAGTGGTAGATGATTTCATCCTCTTGCCTGTCTCCCTTAAACACACAAAGGAAGCTGATAGACGTACCCAGTTGACCTTTAGCCAGTTCAACTTGCATTGCTACCAGGCTTGTCCTGCGAATTCAACTGACAACCATAGGGGAAGTCAATATTTGTCAAGCCAACAAATTTCCAATGGCGACACTCTCAAAGGTACATTGGCTGGTAAAAAAACAAAGAGGGGCCACATGGCAAGACCTTTCTTCCTCCTCGACCCTTTCATTTCACTGCCCTGGCCAGGGTGACAGTGAAAGCCATCCAACTAGGCAAAGCTGCAAGATCAAAGATTGACAAGACATTTGAGGAGAGGAACTGCCCCTAATAAGGTGAAATGTGCTTTGCAGAATTCTGGAAAATTTGCCTTTAAACTGAGAAAGACAAGCCCCTAAAAAGCTCAGGGAAAACCAATAATCATGTTGTCACAGAGTGAGGCAATCTGCGATAAGTTTTTCTCTTTGTTTAATTCTGAGTATAGCAAGCGTTAAGAAACAAACAAAAAATGGGAAGAGCAATGGCCTCCATGCTGCATCCACAGAATTTCATCAAACATAGGTCAAGCTGACATTTTGGGCATCACTAAAAAGAGGGCTTTGATCTCCAATCAAAGGTGCTTGACCCCAGGTTGTGATGGAGGACTGGGATTGCACTGGAAACAGAAAAAAAACAAGTTAGTTCAAAACATGTTGGTCACTATTAAAGTAAACCCATGGTATATGCACACTGGAGAATTATAGCAGTTTGACACCACTTTAACTTCCATGGCTCAATGCTACAGAATTCTGGGGTTTGTAGTTTTTTGTCACTAGATCTCTCTGAAAGAGAAAGTGAAACATCTCACAAAACTACAAACTGCCACATTCCATAGCATTGACCTCTGGCAGGTACAATGTTTCAAACTATATTAATTCTGTAGTGTGTTTACAACCCCATAGTATAAGGTTCTGAATAATGTGTGAACATAGGATTGGGTCCAAAGGCAGAAATGCATTCATGCCCAATGAATCAAAACATCATGCACAGCACTGAATGAATAATTAGAATGATCACAGAAACTGGTCCTATCATGAGTGGAATAAGGCCTAGGATGCCATGGGGAGCAACAGTATAGATCCTTTTGCCACTCTTCCTTGGTCCTCCCTACCCAGCCATTCTCTGTTTTAGGACCTGGCAGTGTACACAACACAGTATGAGTCTGCATCTTCTAAACTTGCCTGCTCCCCATACATACCATGGAAGACATTTTCTGGTCATCGGTTACTATTATCATTGTCACCATCATGGTGCAGTGTTGTAAAAGAACAACAAAACAGTTCCCTGTCCTTAGACTTACAAGCAAATTATGACATGGCAGAAAAAAGAGGATATTAGCAGTGTGGGAGGGGAGCACATCAGAAACTGTCTATTCTTCTTTTCCTCTAAGGTCAGGGCAGTGGCAGTTTGAATAGAAGGGAAAGCTTTTCTTCTGCCTCTGGGCTTAGGCCTAATTCTTCTCTCCCTCTCCAGCTTGGGAGGCGGCAGTTGGGATGAAGGGAGACCTTTTGTCTACTTCTGGATCTAGGCATTATGAAGCCATGTCTGCTCTTTCTTCTCTCTCTGCAGCCAGGACAATGGCAGTCAGGATGGAGGAAGGATCTTTCATTTGCTTCTAGATTTAAGCAGGATGGATCTGTGCCTTCTTCTTCTCTCCCCCTGCAGCAAGGACAGTGATATCTGGAATGGAGGGAGGGTTTTTAAAAATCTGCTTCTGCACCTAGAAATGATGGAACTGTGCCTTATTCTTCTTCTCTCCCTTTGTGGACAGGGTAGTGGAAGTTGGGATGGAGGGAGAGTCTCTCTTCTGCTTGTGGGCCTAGGAATGATGGAGTTCTGTCTGTCTTTAATGTCCAATTTCCAGTCTACTACTGTACATGGAAGCTATCTTGTCTTGGTATGACCCTGTCATCTTTGATAGAACCAGTTGAAAGTGCTCCTTGAAAAGACACACTCCCTGAATCTATCAGGAAGGGACATAGCTCGGGAAAAGTTTCTGATTTATTCCTGGCCTCTTTAACTGAATGTCATAAAGCCCTCAAGATTTTCTGTATGTGAAGTCTTGGCACTGCCTTTTCCTCTCCTTTGCTTCAGTTCCCCCTGTTCATAGATTTTCCCTATAGTGTAGACATCTTCCTTTGTGTTAGGTTTTTGGTGGAGCATAACAGCCCCCAGAGGTCAGCCTTAGTTGGTCTATTCCATTTCCCTGTATAGAGCTCTCTTGCTGGACTCCTTCCTTTTCTACAGTCAGTAAAGGCTTGGGGCATTGTCTGGTCTCCTAGGCCCAAACAATCAAAATGAGGCATTCTTAGCACCTGCATTTAGCAGTATTATTATACCAAGAGTCCAAAGGACAATGGAAGCTTTTGGCCATCCTAAGCTTCACAGGAGAGAATATTAAGACAGTTTTTAAGCAACAATTTATAATCCATCACTTTACACCAGAGGCAAAATACTTTCAAAGATTCCAGAAAAATTACTGTAATCAGCAAAATGTAAAGTATTGTTTTAAGTTACCTTATGATAGTCCCAGGTGGAGTTATCCCTTTATTCATCTTGTTTCAGTAAACTCATTTGATTATCTTTTCACCTCGCCTAAAATGCCTCTGTCTGCTAAAAATTTTAACAGCCTCTTTTGATTCTGCTGAGACTGGGTGGAAGAGTCTTAAAACCTTTTAACAATAACCCCATTAATATGGGATATAATGAGCATGGTGATCAGATCATGATTTAAATGCACATAACAGTTTAAATAATGTACCAGTAAGGCCTTCGCAGACCACTCTGATATGAGTTTTGGCTACATGCCTGCCGCCGAGTAAAGACAATATAGTTTTCCCAAAGACTTGAGCGTGCCAGCACACTGTAAATAATCCAGAAATTTACCAGTGTATCTTCTTCTAATCCCTAATTTCAAAGGTTCAAATCCTATAGCACACCTACAGATATGCCCTCCATTATATAGAAAAAATGAAATATTCAGGTTGCGAAGCACTAATGCATTCCTCGTGTAACCTTTATCTAGATTGTTCATGTTAATGATGATTTGACCTTTGTAAAACCAAAGAAACATGTCAGCCAAGTGAACAAAGGTTTCATCCAGGCCTCTGCAAACCTTGTACACAACTTCACCACTTGATCTTTAGCCAACCTAGTTATTGCTGAAATCAAAACACTTCAGCTAGTGTGCTTGTTTAGCGTGGTACATAAACAGATGAACACACCTCAGACCATGTTTCTATTGCCTACATAGAGGCAGAATCCATCAAACATAAGGATTTCGAGTCCAGCTTCAGTAAGTTTGGAATGGAGAATGTGTTCAAATAATTAATATTGATAGAATGATTGACAGTGCTAGAAGTACACATAAGGCAGGGATGATGTTGAACTGTATCTCCCATCAGCCTTAACCAGCATACTTAATGACAAAGGAGTTGCAATCCAACAATTTCTGAAGGGCCACGCTTTTCAATGGGCACAGATAAAGAACCATTTTCAACCTGAGGACTAAATTAAGTTATAGACTTCTTATGGGCCACATTTCATGGAAGAAAGTTACAAGAAAAAAATAGCATATTTTAGTTTTAAGCTCTTTTTTCAAAAGATTATGGCAACTTTTCATAGTAGGGAGAACAATATTCAAGACCCAAGGAAGCACCAATGAGTGTAGCTTAAAGAAGGGGATAAAGCCAGCTATAAAACACCAAAGACTGTGTTTGGTCCCAGGGCCTAAGGCTCCCCATCACTACTTTTTTTTTAATTTCATGCACTTTTACCCCGTCCTTCTCCACCCGAAGGGTGACACAGGGTGGCCTCACACAAGCATCATATGATGCTGTCAATAAGTAAACAATTCGAAGTACAATTAAAGCATTAAAAACCATTAAAACATTATAAACCATTAAGACACATTATATAATTCATTAGACAATAGATTATACATGCCGGTAAAACTAAATCCAAGTCTAGGCAGATTCAATGTCGTAAATATCCTAAGTCTTCTTTCCAATTGCCGTTATCCATTAATCAAACGCCTGGTTCAAGAGCCAAGTCTACACTTGTCTTCTAAAGGACAGGGGGGAGGTGGCCAACCTGATGTTCCTGGGGAGAGAGTTCCACAGACAGAGGGGGGGGGGCACTGCTGAGAAAGCCCTGTCTCTCGTCTGCACCAACGTTTGCGATAGTGGTGAGATCGAGAGCAGGGCCTCTCCTGAAGATCTTAAACTTTGTGATGGTTCGAGGCAGGAGATACATTAGGACAGGACTTAAGATTGATTTCAGATAGGGTTTCTAGATCTCAAGGCCTGTCTACTCAACTGTGGTCTGCAGCTGAAAAGAATCTCAGGGTGAGAGTACTGCTTTGAAAAGTGGGGTGGGGGGAGTATTTTTATATGTTAGACTAGTAAGGTTGTTTGTTTTATTTGGTTGGCATATACTGTGAAACTGGGCTTGATGCTTAATGTATTACACTCAATGGCATCACCATGGGCTGATTCTTGTAAAGTTACTCTGAAACATCAACAGAGGTCTTCTCTTATGATATGTGTAGTAAAATGTTTGTCTCACTTAGTTACCTTGTAGTTGTGCAATACCATTCTTCTGAATACTGATAACTAGTTGTACAACTATTTGAATACTGACAATTCCCAAACAAGGAGAAAATGATGGTGGTGATGTTATAATAATAATAACAACAATAATAATAAGCATTATTTATATCCCACCTCCTCTCCCTGAAGGATTCGTGGCAGCTTACAACAAAACAGTGAATACAGTAAATGATATAATCACATACCTATATAAAATCACATACCTATATAAAATAAAAATATATAATGTTCATTTGTGGGATTAACATAACTCAAAAACCACTGGACGAATTGACACCAAATTTGGATACAATACACCTATCAGGCCAATGAGTGACCATCACTCAAAAAAAAGACAAAAACACAGCAGAAGGGACTTAAAAAGCAAAAAAAAAACAAAAACAAAAAATACATTACAACACATGTGCAAAACCACATATATACACAAATACACACACACATATATATATGCACACACAGAGAGAGAGAGAGAGAGAGAGAGAGAGAGAGAGAGAGCCTGGGCCACAGCAACGTGTGGCAGGGGACAGATAATCAATTAATAAAAACAAAATAGTACAATATTATAAACACAAATAAATAGTTTGAAAGACTATTTAACCCAATAAAACATTACAGATAGATAGATGTCAGTGTGCCTCTTTATTCCCTTATGATGCCCATTCTTTCCTACAATCCCAGTGAACAAAATGATAAGCTGTAGACACTTGAGAAGAATTGAGTATCCTCCTAAACAACATGGTTAGAATCCTGTTGGTTAGTCCCAATTAGAGTAAACCTATCAAATGACTAGTAAACACATGAGTAAATACAACCAATCTAGTTGGGTGACTTTACTTGAGATTGATAATAAAAAAAAATAGGCCCAAGTATAATGGTTACACATGTGGAACTCGATGTATGCAGCCATGAACTGAACACATTGGGTCTGCAGCTTGGAAAAGAGAAGGTTAAGAGAAGATATGGTAGCTATGTGTAACTATTTGAAATGACATCATATTGTTTTCTGCTGCTCCAGAGATTAGGACATGGAGAATTGATTAAAACTGTAGGAAAGGGATTCCATCTAAACATTAGAAAGAACTTCCTGAAAGTAAGTGCTGTCTGATAGTAGAATATGTTGCTTCAGAGTTTTCTTCTCCGGAGATTTTTCAACAAAAGGCTGGATGGCCATTTGTTAGTAGTGCTTAATGTTTCTGTTTCTGCATGGCAGGGGGATGAACTGAATGTCCCTTGGGATCTCTTCCAACTCAATGATTGAACAATGGCTGAAATAGTACAACCACATCTGCAACAGAACTAACATAGATGTATAACACCAAGAAAATCCTAGTCATTATTTTTGTATTATGTCTAAATAAAGTTCAAAGACCCATAGTGAGGACTAACATTTGAGCTCTGGGGTGTGTCTCCCTCCCACCTCCAAAAAGATTTACATAAAGTGCCCAGTGTGAGACACCGGGGAATTGCTACAAAACCAGCCATTTATCTTTGCCAGCTGATGAAAGGGTTTTCTTCTACCAATGATAAACTACCCGGGGTGATTTGGAGAAATTAAATACCTCAAGCTTTCACTCTTCCTGATGATTTGTAAATGAAAGTGCCATGATATATAGCTCTGGATGATAAATGTCAAGCCTAAAGTTTATACTTTTGAAAAATGACATATTTAAATGCTAACAAGGATGGGGAGAAGGGCAACCCCCCGGAAGTTTCCAGCCTTGCCCAAGATCTATGGGTTATAATTTCAGGTTGCTAATATTTGGTATTGCTGCCTCCAAGGCCTAATCAGCTTCTTTCTCAAGGAAACAGATATTTAAATTTAAATCTATGCAGAAGCAGAAGCTAAGTCACTTCTAGCCCTTCCTCGGCAACGTCAGGATCCTGATGAAATACTTCCTTTTGCAAGCTCTTTTCGTTCTCTCGAAATGAAGACAAATCACAAAGAATAATATGTACTCATTCATTCCAATGCCAAAGAGACTTCTCCACAATAGGAAGAAGAGTAGGGGGTGGAAGGAACATTACTAGATATTTGCATCCATGATTTTAAAAAAGGTATACCCCATGCATTCGGATAGCTGAAAATCCTTGATGGATGAGCATCTTTGTATTTCAGAATTTTTGTGCAAAAACCACATGGCAGATTCCCTGTGTAGGTGCATGGCTTTCTACATAGAAAGCAATTTGAGTGTGCAGAAAACCACTGCCAATATTGTACATCACCTTCTTAGTGACAAATGCATAACTTGACTCACTGGTAGGAGGGGGACTGGCAACTAGGCTTGTACACAGATTCAGTTTGGTCAGTTCCCTTCAACCAATCCGGCTTGTTCAGCTTGTTTGGGTGGCCATAACAGTAAGGGCTCAGCCACCACATCAAACATCCGGGCGTCCCCGGGCAATGTCTTTGCAGATGGACAATTCTCTCACACCAAAAGCAACTTGCAGTTTCTCAAGTCGCTCCTGACACAAGAACAAAAATCTACTTTTCTACAATTAAATAGAAGTTATTTCTAAATAAATGTTTTTAGCATCATTGAACAAACTCCTTTTTCCTGCGATCATGACTGGTGCTGTGAACTTATATGAATTATCCTCATGAAATGAAACGTGTCCAAATATTTATTTTCATATATCTATACTAGCTGTCCTCTGCCACGCGTTGCTGTGGTCAAGTCTGTCTATATGTGTTTTGTGGGTATATATGTGTGTATATGTGTATATATGTGGTTTTGCTCATGCATTGTAATGTATTTTTATATTTTGGCTTTTTAAGTCTCTTCCACTGTGTTTTCAGTGTTTTATGAGTGATGGTCACTCATTGGCCTGATAGGTGTATTGTGTCCAAATTTGGTGTCAATACGTCCAGTGGTTTTTGAGTTATGTTAATCCCACAAACGAACATTACTTTTTCATTTATATAGATTTATGATCTAACTATCTGTTGTTGTGTTTCTCTGTATCATTTCCAAAATATGTCAATCCTAAAGTGAAACAATTATAGGGTTTTCTGAGGCTAAGTGTGTGACTTACCCAGAGTTATCCAGTGTGTTTTCATGAGCAAGGATTTGAACCTTTGTTTCCAAGGTCTTTTAACACTCAAATTACTATTCCACACTGGCTCAAAGGAGAGCTAGGATTGTTGTTATTGCTGTGGTGGTGGTGGTTGGGTGCCTTCCTTGTTGAAATTCCTTTTTTGTTGTTGTTGCTCTCTAATCTGTTAGGGTCATTTTGAATTCTGATCCTGTCCTCTGGCATATTAGCTATTTGGTGTCTTCTGCAAACTTGATAAACACACCCTCTAAATCTTCATCCACATCATTAATAAAGATACCGAACAGTGCTCAGCCCTTCCAGTTGTTTCCAACTTATGGCAACTCTAAGGTGAACCTATCACAGGGTTTTCTGGGGCTGGGAGTATGTGAAAATGGCTTTTGCATCTCAGAATGAACAATTGGCTCATCCTGTGATATTTCCTTCATTTTGTGTCCTTTGTTGAGCTTCTTCCATTTGGACTTGAACTGTTTGGTGTTTGGATTAACCCCTGTTTGGAAGCTAGATCTTGGTTTCACGACACTTCCCTGGCCAGCGAGATGTGAGGCTCATTATAAAAACTTAAGGTGCTGACTTGGCAGCAAAAAATCTCATTAATGATTTGATAGATATCTAAGGGACTTCTTGTAAGAGAGAGAGAGAGAGAGAGAGAGAGAGAGAGAGAGAGAGAGAGAGAGAGAGAGGTCTCTTCTGCTAATAAAGCAAAATTTAAGATTTAAGTTAAGAGGGTTTGCAGGAGTCCAAGATCATATCTACCTGATGAACGCCTCTGGGGTCAAAATGTTTTAGTGTGTAGTGTGCGTGTGTGTGTGTGTGCATGCTCATTTTTACTTCATCTTTTAATGAAGTCAGGATAAAGAATGATTTTTTAAAGTATTTCTGTGCAAATGAACTCA
Source organism: Anolis apletophallus (assembly GCA_030556195.1). Taxonomy (NCBI): domain Eukaryota; kingdom Metazoa; phylum Chordata; class Lepidosauria; order Squamata; family Anolidae; genus Anolis; species Anolis apletophallus. Next base: position 133,133,685 of record JARBWK010000007.1, read on the forward strand.
GTAATGGGAACTGATAAGAATATCTTCCCTGCTCAGCAGTGTTAAACCTGCCTAATTAGGAGATTGCTATTCTCCAGATAATAGGACTACAAAGGCAACTAAGACATGTTGGACGAAATGGTCTGCCCTGTTTTTCAAAGGTAAATGGGCTGGAAAACCAGGCATAGAGTGCTTGGAGCTGTGGTGCCCACATGCAAGAGGTTCCTTTCTGATGCAGAAAAGGAGAGGATGCAAACGTCAATTGACACTGGATATAATGGAGTTTGGGATCACAGAAACAAACCACAGGACTTTACTTAGTAGGTATGATAGCAACCTCCTCTTGTTTTCAATACATCCCTGGCTATTTTGCATTTAGCGGAAGCTCTCATAGAGCTGCGATTCAAAGTGAAACGAATATGGAAATATGCTGTTCTTCCAGAAAAGAACAGTACTGCATAGGGCTGTTCTACAATTTCGGATATACCCAAATTTTGGAAGTTTTTCGGATACTTCCGACTTTTTAAGCAATTTCAAGAGCAACCCTCCCAATAGGAATTCTGAAATCCAAAATTCCAAATTTCTGAATTCTGAATTTCGGATGTCATTTCTGAATTTTCTTGCTGATTGCTCATTGGCTGATGGCTAACAGCTGACTCTCCCTTCTGCTGATTTTTTTGCCCATTTTTGAAAGCAGATGCCATTTCCGAAGACTTCCGAATTTTGGAAATACTTCCAAATCAATTTTGAAATTTATCATAAATTTTTCGGAAGTCCATATAATCCGAAACGACAGCTACAATTAGATCCAAAACGAGTTTTGAAATGTTTTTTTCTTGGATCAACCAGCCCTAGTACTGTATATTAAAGTGTAAAGTATTTGGAGCCATCTTGGTCTAGGGATCCAGGGGTCTCACTAGACCACTAGGTGAACATAAGCCAACAGTGTGATGCAGCAGCTTTCAAGGCCAAAGTGATTCTAGACTGCATCAATAGATCCATAGTATTGGGAAGTAATAGTACCACTCTATTCTGATTTGATCAGAGCTGCCCTGGAATATGTTGTCCTGTTCTGGCCAGCACAATTCAGGAATGATATTGACTAGCTGCCCAGAGGAGGGCAACCAAAATAGTGAAACGCCTTGAAGCCAAGTCCTATGAGAAATTGCTTACGGAGCTAGGAATGTTTAGCCTGGAGAAGAGAGGAATGTGATAGTCATGTTGCAAAATTTGAAAAGATGTCAGATGTAGCAGACATATTTTCTTCTAGGGACTAAGACATGGAGCAATGGATTTGAACTGCAGGAAAGTTAGTTATCTCTGAATTTTAGGAATAACTTTCTGATGAAAAGAGTTGTGTGTTCAGCATATGCTGCCTTACACTGTGCTGAAGTCACCTTCTTTGGAGGTTTTTAAACAAAGGTTGGATGACCCTCTGTCAGGAGTGCTTTGATTGTGTGTGTTCCTTCTATAGCAGGGGTTTGAATCAAATTACCCTAGTGGATTCTTCCAATTCTATGATTCTAAGGTCGGGAATTAGCATGGAAGAACATGAGCATCTGTGGCAAAGAAAGCTAGAGGCCTTGTAAAACTACAATTCCCATGCTATATTATTGACCCATGACAGTTAAAGTGGTATTAAACTGCGATCCATCTGGGGTACCTTCTGCCCCATAGAAATACTACCCTAACAGCCATAGTTTCATCCTACGGACTACTAGGATTTATAGTTCTATGAAGCATTGGGTATTTTCTGTCAAAGAAGTCTATTGCCTCAAAAAAGTTTAGATCCCGGGATTCAAGGCATGGTAGTTAGAGTAGGATCAAATTGCTATAATCTGCAGCGCAAAAGTGTCTTTTTATCTCAGAAACATTGAATGAGCCTTAACCTTTTATTATGAATGTTTGAGAGTCCTTCAACCTTTTGCTTGGAACAACTATACTTTCCACCATCCTTTGCAGAGATGAAAATTTTGGAAAAGCACTCTATATTCTCATTCACAAATAATGTCCTTTGTAATTTACAACATTAATCCAGACACGATGTTTGAAAAGTGGTTTCCAGTTGAACGTCTGTTGACTCACCGCCGATTCAGATTAATAAATGTCAATGACAAAAAGTGCAAACATTCCTTTTGTTAGCATCATCACAGAGAGGCTGCCAATGCTCTCATCTTCACGGGTTATTTGCCATGCAGTTGTTCTTTGCCCTTTGTTGCATCTGTTTGTATAGCCAAGTGGCATCCAATCTGTCAAAGCCTTTTATGCTAAATATTCTTTCCTCCCTTGCATCTCCTTGTGGTTTCCACTCTGTGCAGCATCAGACTAATGGTTTTATGCATTGCAATGTCTTAGTAGTCAAAGTAGTAACTATTTCTTGGAAATCAAAGGGTGCATCTCTACACTGTCAAATTAATGCAGTTTGGCATCACTTTAGCTGCCATGGCTCAATGCTATGGAACTGTACAGGGTTGTAGTTTGGTGATATACCAGTACTCTTTGGCAAAGGATAAAAACCTTGTAAAACTACAACTCCAATGATTTCATAGTATTGAGCCATGGCAGTGAAAGTGTTGTCAAACTGCATTAATTTGACAGTCTAGGTCTATCCTATGGCTCGGGAGCCAGGTGTGGCTCTTTTGATGACTGCATCTGGCTTCCTCTCGTGTACTCCGAATTGGAGGGGAGGGGGAGGCCAAGGAGACAGAGGAGGAGGAGGCTCGCCTGGAGAAGAGTGTCTCTCTGTGTGTGTCTGAATGTATACCAGCTCTTCGGCATTGGAAAGTGTGCGGGGTAAGTGGGCCGATGCAGGGAATGTGCTCCCTCCACCGGGACCTGGGCATGCGCACTCTGCAAAAGCTGTCTTCTCCCATGCTGCGAGAGGGGGAGTGTCCCTCTCGCAGCCTTTGCAAAAGCGTGGGGAAAGAGGCTGCCACCGGGGTGCTTCTGCCCATGGCCCACTGTGCGATGGTGGGCCTCTCCTGGAGGCTGTGCCTGCACCCCTCTGGGGGCCAGCAAGTAGGCCTCTCCAATCAGCTTTGGAGTGATTTTGATGTAGAGCTGAAGCGATTGAAGGTACTGCAAATCTCATCATATGTTCTACCTCCTCCCCCAAGCCCCTGAGCACCCAATATTTTGTGGGGCTCAGAATGCTCTTTGCTGGCTGGTGAACTATAAATCCACACAACTGCAACTCCCATGTGTCAGGGTCTGTTTTCCCCAACCCTCCCAGTATTTTCTGCTGCTCCTGGCAGTTGTGTAAGCCAAGTTTGGTTCAGTTCAATTGTTGGTGGAGCTCAGAATGCTCATTTATTGCAGTGTACTATAAATCCATACAACTGCAACTCCCAAATGTCAGGTTCTATTTTCCCCAAACTCCACCAGTGTTCAAATTTGGCCATATTGAGTATTTGTGCCAAGTTTGGTCCAAATTCATAGTTGTTTGGGTTCACAGTGGTCTCCGGATGTAGGTGAGCTACATCTCCTGTAAATCACTTTCAGTTTTATGTGTGTGTGTGAGAGAGAGAGAGTGTGTGTGTGTGCGCGCGCGTGCGTGCTATTTAAACTAAATATTGTGAAATTATGGGTTTTTTCTTGAAGTGGCACACTACTCGAATTATGCTCCATTTTTTGGCAAATTTTGACACACCACGCTCAAAAGGTTGCTCATCACTTTCATAGTATGTATGTACATATAAACTCACATTTAGTTGAATTCAGTCTTAAAATATATTATGTATATTATATGGCTGTCACTGAAATCAATTTCCAAATATTTTGTTTTTATGGCTCTCTGAGTCAAAAAAATTCCCGACCCCTGGTCTAGGTAAACCCAAAGAATGGAGGAAAGCAGTTAAAAGCTGTACTGTATCATGCAACAATACAACACAGAAATAACTTACTTAATTACTTAACTTAGGCAATCCCTCGTAGCTCGAGGATGATTGTCTTCCAGATGTGGTGTCTTGGCGGTGGGTCCGTAGGTGGCTGTGGAGCCCTATTCTTGACCTGCATGTTCTCCCGCAGTGAGGACATCAGTTTCCAGACAGAAGACAGTCCGAGTCAGGGTTGGCTTGACGTGCCTTCCTCTTGGCACATTTCAACCTTTCACCCTCCACTCATGCCTCTTCAAATTCTGCAGCACTGCTGGTCACAGCCAACCTCCAGTTAGAGCGTTCAAGGGCCAGGGCTTCCCAGTTCTCAGTGTCTAAGCCACAGTTTTTAAGGTTAGCTTTAAGCCCATCTTTAAATCTCTTTTCTGTCCAACAAAATTATGTGGCCCGAATACTCAATATGCCAAAATGTGAATATTGGAGGAGTTTGGGGAAAATAGACATTGACATTTGGGAGTTGTGGTTGCTGGGATTTATAGTTTACCTACAATCAAAGAGCATTCTGAACCCACCAATGATAGAATTTGGCCAGACTTCTCACACAGAACCCCATGAGCAACATAAAATACTGTGTTTTCTGATAGTCTTTGGTGACCCCTCTGACACCCCCCTTGCAACCCCCCCCCCAGGGGTCCCAACTCCCAGGTTGAGTAATGCTGGTTTAGGGGCTTCAGGATTTGTATTCTAAAATGTAGGTTTAGGGTTGACCACTGGTGGATTCTGGGAATTGTTGACCAAAAAGCTTCCCAGAAGCTTTGGTTATCAAATTTCCACTTTATAGGTAGGTAGCTGTATACACTGCATCCATGATATCCAGGAACACATCACCCTTCTGTTACAGTTGGCACTGATAAGAAGACACCCCTTATGCAAACAGATCCAACTAGCAATGATGTGCAATTGTATATTTTCTGGCCAAATCTCAGTGCATTGTGCATGCCAAGATCTCTGTACCCTGTTATTTCAGGACATAGCCCTGGCATGCTGGGGTTGCATGTCTTACATTCTGGGACTTGGGATTTGTTTTTTGCCTTTTTCCATGTTTAAAAGAGAGCAAAGGGGAAACAGCCCATGTTAGGACAGCATGTAGTGATTGCCGGCAGTGTCAGCAGTACAGGCAAAAATCAAACATACTTTGATTAACTCTGAATCATGAGTTGATGCCACAATTCACATCAATCATCACTGATGGTTGTGTAACTGGGGGATGTTGCATAATAATCAGAGGAAAGATGACCCTGGAAATCAGATGCAAAGTGAAAAGGCAATGGCCAGCAGCCAGTCTCTACTGAAGATTTCATGAATTACACTGAATGGAGCTGTAAGGATAAAAATGTTTGGCTATGCCTATTCAGAAAATGCATATTTTCCCCCACACATGCCATTCATACAGATCTTAGCATAGAGTTGTCTTTTATGGCAAGTGTGGTGGGATGGCCATCTGTCTGGGGCACTTTGTGTTGTTCTTTCACTCATTTGTTGTTTTTATGCATTACTTTAATAGCGTCTAAACATAATCGCTATTTTAATTGCCTTTTAACTTTTGTATAAATGCAGTTTCCAGCTCTATCTTTTTAAAGCCTTTATGCTGCCTTGAATGCCATATTTAGAAAAAAAAATGTAGAATATGAGTTAAATAAATAAAGTGAAATGGATTTGCCTCAAATTTGTTATCTTTCAAAATTTCCCTCTGAGCATTTGCACTCTGCTGGGTTTCTCTTAATGTTTCTCGGTTACATGAATGTTGAACAAATATGTATTATGTTGTATCAGCATTTGACATCCAATAATTTGTCATCAGCAGCACTTGATGTGATACATGTAATAAATCAGCATTTGGTTGAACATGACAGCTTATGCTATTAGCGAAACTGACACCATTTTTAATTTAGGAAAGACGCACGGCTGACTTAAATTTGCATTCTGGTTTCCAACATGGATTATGTCAATTGGAATGTTATAGTTCTTCGGGGAGAGGTGTGGGATATAAATAAATATTATTTTATTATTATTATATCTGTAAATGGGAAGGGGGGAGGGAGAACAAATGGTAGCATCATGAGCCACATTTTTGAAAGCATCCCTCAAAATATGATGCTGTCTTACTATATTTAGGCGATCCCTCGTAGCTCGAGGATGATTGTCTTCCAGGTGTGTTGTCTTGGCGGTGGGTCTGTAGGTAGCTGTGGAGCCCTATTCTTGATCTGCATGTTCTCCCGCATTTTGCTTTCTAATGCTTCAATGTACACAAATATGCACAAAATTATTAAAGATATGTATAAAAACTACCTTCAGGCTATGTGTATAAGGTGTATATCCACCAGCATAGGCAAATCTGTGCTTAAGTCTGTTCAGCAGTTCACCTACCTGGGAAGCATCATCTCTTCAGATGCCAAGATTGATAAAGAGATAGATCACAGATTAGCAAAGACATATAATGCATTCAGAAGGCTTCACAAAAGAATCTGGAGTAACAAACACTTGAGACAAAGCACCAAAATCAGTGTGTACAGAGCTATCATACTGTCTATTTTCCTATATGGGTCTGAAACATTGGTCACCTATTGCCAACACCTACGACTCCTTGAACACTTTCATTAGTGCTGTCTTTGCACAATCCTAAATATACACTGGGCCGACTAGGTGACAAATGTTGCTGTCCTTGAGCAAGCAGGGATCACCAGCATTGAAGCCATGCTATTTAAAACACAACTGTGCTGGGCAGGGCACGTCTCTAGGATGGAGGACCACCACCTCCCAAAGATACTATTCTATGGTGAACTCGCCACAGGTCAGTGCAAGAGAGGCACCCCCAAAAAGAGATGTAAGGACTCCCTGAAACAACATCTCAGGCTCGGCCAGATTGATCACCAAAAATGGTCCACCCTGGCCTCACATCAGGAGGCATGGAGACACACTATCCACAATGCTGCGGCCTCTTTCGAGAAGACAGGCCAAACGGGTCTTGAAGAGAAATGACAACGCAGAAAGAACCGCAACTTGGAAACAACATCACCCAAGGAGACTTTCTGCTGTGCTTTCTGCAACCAGACTTGCCTATCTTGGATTGGCCTTTTTATTCATCAACATGCTTGTAAAAAGTGTGGGATGAGTCCTACCTAAAGAATCTTAGTTCACGAAGTAATGCCAAGAGAGAGATTTTTGTGTTTAGACTTGGATCCCATCTCTAAGATATCCCGTTTTGTACTTATAAGCAAATACAGGCCCTCCAAAAGACTTCTCATCCGAAAAATTTGGATAAGAGATACTCAATCTGTAGTAGGAAAAGAGAAGACAATATGGCAGGTGGGCAGACTCAATCAATGAAGCCATGACCTGACCATGAAGCAGGCATGTAGCCAGGGGGCTAAGGGGGCTTCAGCCCCCTTGAAATTCATGGTCCGCGAGAAGGCCTTACTGGTACATTATTTAAACTGTTATGTTTATTCATATCATGATCTGATCACAAAAAAGCCCATTATATCCCACATTAATGGGGTTATTGGGATAACAATACAAAAGGTTTCTAGGGTAGACCCTCTTCCACCCAGTCTCAGCCCCCCGAACCAAACTCAGCCCCCCGAATCAAAATCCAGGCTACGGCCCTGATGAGTAGGATGATTGCTAACAAAAGCCCTTGGAAGTCTTTCACTCTTCATAGGGTTACCATAGGTCAAAGTCAACTTGATGGCAAGTAACACCCATCCCTAATAACACCTATTGAAACACAAAGCTGGCTTTATACCTTACTAAAACTTGGCTTTATACCTTACTAATTGTTGCATCTTCATTACAGCTCACCAGCATTTTTCTGTTGTTTCAAGGACCATATACAACTTTCCAGTTTACAACTCCTATAAGCCAATATAAGTAATTAATGATGGGAGCTTCAATCTTATAACAACTTGAGAACTTTCAGATTCTCATCCTTGTATTAGAAAGTTTTATCTCTAAAAGCATGTTATATACCCATCCTGGCAGCCATGGTTTTCTGGAGTTATCGTGTATTCAATAATAATTATTATTATTAATATTATTTATGGTATATACTGATTTTCCCACCCCTTGGGGGACTCAAAATGGATCACAGCAAAGTAAATGGCAAAATTCAATGTCTCACAAAATATAAAATACATCACATTACTAAAATAGCATATAACAATAGATATAAAACCAGTAAACTATAACATATCAGACATAGACAAATGTAAAACATAGAACATTCGACACTGCACCAATCCCAAAGTTGTCTTGACTACTTCATCTCACTCCCTGAATGCTTGCTTGAAAAGCCACGTCTTATGTTGTTTCCTAAACACCAGAAGAGAGTGAGTCAATATAACCTCACTGGGGAGGGATTTCCACAGCCGAGGGGTCACCATTGAGAAGGCCCTGACTCTCATCCTCACCATTCACGCCTGCGAGGATGGTGGAACCAAGAGCAGGACCTCCTCAGCCAATCTTAATGCTCTAACTGGCTCATAAAAGAGATGCATTCAGATAGGTAAGCCGGACCGGAATCATTTAGGAATTTATATGCTAATGCCAGCACTTTGAATTGAGCTCAGTAGCAAACCAGCAGCCAGTGGACCTGGCCCAACAGAAGGGTTGCATGTTCCCCGGTGTGTTGTTCCAGTTATAAACCTGGCTGCTGTCCATTGAACTGCTTGAAGCTTCCAAACCGTCTTTAAAGGCAACCCCACGTAGAGCGCATTGCACTAGTCTATTTGAGATGTAACAAGAGGGTGGACCACTGTGGCCAAGTCTGCCTTCTCAAGGTACAGGCACAGCGGGTGCACAAGTTTTAATTGTTATTCAAAGGTGTTTTAATTGCTATTCAAGGCTGTTGGAATCTGCACTCAAAAGACATCAGGGTTAGTCATATATTCCTCATAGGACTTGGTTTACCTTTTATCATTTCGGTTGCCCTTCTCTGGACACATTCCAGCTTGTTCATATCCTTCTTGAATTATGGTGTCCAGAACTGGACACAAGCATCATTCCAGGTGAGGTCTGACCAAAGCAGAAAAGAGTGAGACTATGACTTCCCTCAATCATGGTGCTCTTGTTGATGCCGCCTAGTATTGCATTGTTGCATTTGCTGCTGCATCATAATATTGAGTCCTGTTCAGCTTATGTTCTATAAGACACCTAGATCCTTTTCACTTGTGCTATAACCTATTTCTTCAGATGCTGTAAATTTATGCTGAAAAGGGTGGATAAGTCTTAAAGGAGTCACACAATTCCTTTTCCCTCCCTCTTCTCCGCAATGACATTAATTACCCTATTGAAACTGCATTTTATCAACTGCGATTTCTTGAGTGTGCGTTGTGCATTCCAATCAAAAGCATGAAATCTACATTTATTTTATACACAATACATTATCACATGCTATATTAGGGGAAAAAATCACCCAAAGGAAAGTGTGATTAATATTAAATTAGCCTGATCTTTGCCTCAGTTGTAGGCAAAATGCCCGTGTAGATTAATGTTCCCATTGCATTAGGTACGTCTTCCAAGTTCCTTGCTGGGTTTCTTTTCCCGGTATGTGGCAGTCACTCCGTGTGAAATTGTTTCAGCTTGACAATACGTTCTTTGTCCTGCAACTGTTCCTGTTTTGCAACCGTACAGAATATATGCACAGGCCTGCAGGAATAGTCAAGCCTTTAATAAGAAAAGGGTTTGGCATGCCTTTTCCATGTGCAAAGTCTACAATCAAGTCTCAACAAGAATGCTTTATATCTCGTGTGGTTCCCAATCTTGTTTAAATATGCAAAATGTTATTTCTGGCAGTGATACCCACTTCCTGAATGCCAGCAAGCTCTAGTACTCATTCTTAGGTTATCAATGATGCCTTGAGCTGTTTTGTTTCTCGTTTCCACCATTGACTTTTCCCAGGTGTATTAAGTTTTCAGAGAGGCCCCCAAAGTACTCGCGTTGCCTTTTAAAGATACATGAGCATGATCCGTGACAAGGGTAAGCAGCACAAATGTAGAAATACCCGGGAGAGCCACAGCACGCAAGTAGGGAATAGCCAGAGGCCAGAACTATGGCAGCAGCGCCTCCCCAACAAAGCAGAGGATCATATGGGAAGTTACACATGGGAGGAGATGTTTCTTAAGATAAGCAGACCCTGCATGTTGCATTCCAACTCAGTGAGTTACTCATGAATTCTCTCCCTGAGCAAAACCTGAAGCCTCACTATCATCTCTCTTCCTGTGGACTAGTAGAGATGCATCTACACTGTAGAATGAATGCAATTTGATGCCATTTTAACAGCCATGGCTCAATGCTATGGAATCCTGAGAGATAAAGTATTACAAGGTATTTAGCCTTCACTGCCAAAGAGTGCTTCACCAAACAAGAACATTTTGGTTATCATAGCATTGAGCCAAAGCAATTAAAGTGATGTTGAACTGCATCCATTCTACAGTGTAGATGCCTCCTAGGATGCAAACCTAGAATCTCAGCCTCACTTCCATAGTCCTCAGGGCGAAGTGGAGGAATCTTAAGGTGAAAGCACTAGCCTGAAAATGGGTGTGTGTATTCTTTTTTATTGGGTTTCTTTAGTATGCCTTGATGAAGGGCATCTATCTATACCTATATATGAATGATACCTCTCTATAATCTTCCACATCTTTTGAAATGGTGAGCAAATAAAAATAAGACATTAAAAACTGTGCAGGACAACATTATTTTGGCTGCCTTTGGAAGCTTAAAAGAGATGGAACATTAAGTCTAGTCATATCTAGACTAGAGCCGGCATTATTCATTGACACCTCCAAGGTCATGTGGTCAGCATGACTGAATGGACTGCTGTTACCTTCCCACAGAAGCGGTACCTATTGATCTACTCACATTTGCATGTTTTAAAACTGCTAGGTTGGCAGAAGCTGGGTCTAACAGCGGGAGCTCGCCCCGCTCCCTGGATTCAAACCGCCATCCTTGCGATCAGCAAGTTCAACAGCTCAGCAGTTTAACCTGCTGTGCCACCAGGGGGCCCTAAAGTGTGTATTACAGTAGTCTAATTGAAAGGCAACTAAAACATAAACCACTGTGTCCAGATCTGCCTTCCTTGGGAAAAGGCATATGAGGAAAGGTTGAAAAAGTTATGTATGTTGTCTGGTGAAGAGAAGCCTGAGAAGTGACAGGATTGCATGTCTCCCATGACTTTTTTGGACCATGTGAGAGGTTATATATGGGAGGTTACATAGATAGTGACCCCTTCTGGCTTGGGAATTATGGGTAATATAGTCCAAAATCATAAATTTGAGATAGATTTAGCTTTGAGGCAACTCTATTTACAGGAAGTAAATAGAGTTGCTCCCACTTCACCAGTTTGCTATTAGAGGTGAGACAATGTGATGATCATAGCACAGGGGTTGCCCTTTGCAAAATTGCCCCTTTAACATCATCAAGGTTTCCCTCTTGTGACATTACAAGGGCTCATCCCAAGTCTTAGGTCTTGGCACTGAACTCTCAGGCACAGATGCTGAGTGGAGGCTGCACTGATAGTGAACAGACACACCTCACTCTATGTACGACTTTAAAAGTTATTTATTCTCCACCTTGATATCCCTTTCTTAAGGAACGCATCTAGAGGGCTGTGCACAATACGGGGGCAGGTTTGACCTGTTTCTACTGGGATTAAGCCATAGAATCTCCTTGATGGCTGAGGAATAAATATTTGGTGCTTTTTTCCTTTCCGGTGTCCCTTTTCCCCACTGTTGATATCTTGCAGAGACAATATTGAGCTCTAAAGGATTTACAACATGAAAAATATTGCTTTCATCCACAAGAAGAGACAAAGGGCAGTCGATTTTTGCTCCTCTGGGGTGGATTTCTATTGCATTCATTATTCCCCATTGGCCTGCAGTGCCTACAGCTGCTAACTTCAGAAAGACCTTTGAATGAATTCTTTCCACTTCCTCAGGATGGGATGTATGGGCTATGTGGACACATGAGAGTATTGTAGGCAGAGTGCATGAATGAAACAATAACTGAATGATGGATAAGATGACCCAGTTCCTTGTAAATCTGAGCATAGTCAGTTGAAGAAACCTTTTGCATGCCTGAGGAAAAGAGGATGACGTTATTTCCCTTTCCACAAAGTACAACATCAGCGTTTCTCAACCTGGGTGTGGGGCCCCTGGGTGGGTTGCGAGGAGGTGTCAGAGGGGTCACCAAAGACCATCAGAAAACATATTTTCTGTTGGTCATGGGGTTCTGTGTGGGAAGTTTGGCCCAATTCAATTGTTGGCCCAATTCAATTCAATGAAATACTCTTTCATTGTAGGTGAACTATAAATCCCAGCAATTACAACTCCCAATTGTCAAGTCTATTTCCCCCAAACTCCACCAGTGTTCACACTTGGGCATATTGAGTATTCATGCCAAGTTTGGCCCAGATCCATCATTGTTTGATTCCACAGTGCTTTCTGGATTTAGGTGAACTGCAACTCCAAAACTCAAGGTCAATGCCCACCAAACCCCCTGGGAGACTCTGGGCCCTTCCACACAGCCCTATATCCCAGAATATCAAGGCAGAAAATCCCACATTATCTGAGTGTGGACTCAGATAAACCAGTTCAAAGCAGATATTGTTGGATTTTCTGTCTTGATACTCTGGGATATACAGTGTTCCCTCACTACTTCATGGTTTGCTAATTCCAGATTCGCAGTTTCGCAAATTTCAAAAATATTAATTTAAAATATATATCATAGTATTTTTCCTGTTTTGTGTGGGTTTGACACCGCTCTCCAAGGCACTTTCCATCCTCAGTCCTTCCTCCCTCCCTCCCTCCGGCCTTAAAGGCCTTTCCTTCACTGTATTTTAAGTTTATAAAGACTTAAAATAGTGTATAACTACTAAAATAATGTATAAATATTAAAATGAATAGAGTATCCCTACATTGCGGTTTTTCACTTATTGCAGGAGGTCCTGGAACCTACCCCAGCTATAAGTGAGGGAACACTAGGTCTGTTTGGAAGGGCCCTGTGTCCACACTCAGGTAATGTGGGATTTCCTGCCTTGATATTCTAGGATATAGGGCTGTGTGGAAGGGCCCTCAATTTCATTTTGTTTTCTATTTTTTCTTAACATAATAATACATACTCTATCTGTCCTTTTTAATCCTCTGCCATCCCATTTTCTCAGCTCCTTCTAAAAAAAATATTGGTTTCTTTCTTCTCATCTCATTTTCTCCCTGTGTTCTCAGCTTATGTGAACTGCTGCAAACTTTCAAAGTCTATAAGTCACTTTGATTAATTGGAACCTCTTTGTGACGGCAGGACTGCTATTTATTGATTTATTTACTGCATTTTATCCCATCCTTCTCAACCCCCCAAGGGGGACTCAGGGCGGCTTACAAATTAGCCCCATCAAGAGGCTACTTCAACAGTTACAGTAAAATCATAACAAGTAGACAAACCAATAAAACATCATAATTAAAATCAAATACAGTCATCAGTTAAAAACATAAACCAGCCTCATCCGTCTTAACATCAATCCAGTTTTATTCCTTTAGGATGCTGTTATTTCTATTGACCAAACGCCTGGTCCCAGAGCGGAAAGTTAGGAGAGAAGAGATCGCTGTTATGTCTGTTGGGAGTGTGTTCCATAGGCGGGGAGCCACCGCTGAGAAGGCCCGGTCCCTCATCCCCATCAGGCATATTTCAGCTGTTGGTGGGAGTGCGAGTAGGGCCTCCCCAGATTATCTTAAATTTTGAGGTGGGTCGTAGGGGTGGATGCGTTCGGATAAGTAAGCTGGGCCAGAACCATTTAGAGCTTTAAAGGTCAAAACCAGCACTTTGAATTGGGCTTGGAGATGGATCGGCAGCCAGTGGAGCTGGCATAACAGGAGGGTGGTATGCTCGCTGTATGACGCCCCAGTTAGTAACCTGGCCACCGACCATTGTACTAGTTGAAGTTTCCGAACCGTCTTCAAAGGCTGCCCCACGTAGAGTGTGTTGCAGTAGTCTAATTGAGATGTAACAAGAGCGTGGACTACTGTGGCCAAGTCAGACTGCCCAAGCTCTGGGCGCAGCTGGTGCACAAGTCTTAGTTGTGCAAAAGTTCCTCTGGCCACTGCCGAAACCTGTGGTTCCAGGCTCATTGATGAATCCAGAATCACTCCCAATCTGTGAACCTGCGTCTTCAGGGGGAGTGTAACCCCATCCAACACAGGCTGTAACCCTATGCCCTGTTCGGCCTTTTGACTGACCAGGAGAACCTCTCTCTTGTCTGGATTCAATCTTGTCTGGATTCAATTTCAATTTGCTAGCCCTCATCCGGTTCAAGGTCTGGACTGCTGACTTGAAGGTTGGGTTGCTGACCTGAAAATTGCTGGTTCGAATACAGAGAGAGTGCAGATGAGCTCCCTCTGTCAGCTCCAGCTTCATGCAGAAACATGAGAGAAGCCTCCCACAAGGATGGTAAAACATCAAAACAACCAGGCATTCCCTGGGCAACGTCCTTGCAGTTGGCCAATTCTCTCACTCCAGAAGCAACTTGCAGTTTCTCAGATCGCTCCTGACATGGAAAAAACCTCAATTAATTCAACTTAGCAAGGGGAGAGAGAAAAACTGGTGAAGTTTGGCCCTTACTCATAGGCTAAGGCAAAACCAAACTGCTGCAGCCGTGCTCTGATGTCCCTGATCCCATCTGTGAAGTGTTAGTTGGACTGCTGGGAAGCATGTCTTTGTTCTTTTCTTTCTCTAACCACACAACAGAGCTGAAAGAGAGGCTCTCCTGCTTTTAATTCAAACCCTATTAAAACCACATGAACTTGTTTCAGCTGACTTTTAAAAGGGTTTTAGATTGAGTTGTCGGCTTCTAATGACAGCACAGCCTCTCCAAGGTGTGGAAGAAAATAACTATATACCAAACGCAATGAACTCAGCGCATTGCATGCCAGCGGAAGTGGGAGAGAAGGTTATGTTGGGTTAACATCATGCTGGCAGTGTGTGAGAAGGTGGGGATGCTGTGGGTAAGATAGGACGATTTAAAATAGACAAGTGTCCTCATTTAGTCTGCTAGGAGTTCAGTCTTTCTCTGAAAAGAAATATATTCTCGGTAGCATCCTTAGTGCCAGCTGATGCTGGCAAAGTTGCGAGGCTTAACCCAGGTTGCATGACTGAGGTTGCATAAGGTAACTTTGGTGGTGTCAGCTATTTTCCACCACAGTTGGGATTTGTCATCGCAGCAAGATGAAAGGTGGACTTTTATTTTTATTAAGAGAGCGTAGCCCTGTAATACTTAAGGGCAACACCTCCCAAATTGGCCATTTTACTTACAGGGTAATTGCATATAATAAGGAGTGTGTGACACACACATGGCTAATAAAGTTATCAGGGAAACACAAGGAGCTGACACACAAAAGGGGGGAGTTCTGTGCAATCCCCAAATCCATCGTTTGAATGAAGATGTGCCAAAACTTTGTCAAGGGAGGAGCATTTTATGAGTATCACCCATGGTTTTAAAGGCATCTCTACCTGGACTGTGAGGCAGGGAAGGACAACTGGTGAAATAAATGTTGCTCTCATTCACAGTCAGATGATATGACTGAAAAATTGGAACTGGGACAAGTTTGCGCCTATGAATTTCTGGTCCCTACTGTTCTTCGGATATTCAACAAATATTGGCATATAGGGAGCATACAACCCCGCCCCCTGTTGCCAGTTTGTTACCAAGCACAATTAAAAGTGCTGGCTTTGGCTTATAAAGCCCTGAACGGCCCTGACCCAACTTACCTGTCTGAATGCATCTCCCTCTATGAACCATCACAGAGGTTAAGATCTTCAGGGGAGGCCCTGCTCTCAGTCCCACCAACTTTTTGCAGGCACAACTGGTGGAAACAAGAGACAGGGCCTTCTCGGTGGTGTCTCCTCAGCTGTGGAACTCCCTCCTGTCATTTCTCAAACAAGTGAAAACTTGGCTTTGGGAGAAAGCATTTGGCCCAGCATAATTATGTGTGCAATACAGATGGAATTGACCCTAGATTGATGAATATGATTATTTGACTATCTGGCTTTGGATCTATGCATGATTGTCGTCTAATGTTTACATATGTTGTTCTGATGTTGTTTTAAGTTGTGGTTAAATTGCTTTTAATTGTTATTGTTGTTTGAGCATAGAATAATCCCCTCTCCACAAAAGTCAACATTGACACAGGGTGTTTGAGGACCGGGACATCCGTAGGGATACCAAGGTGCTTGTTTATAAAGTTATAGTCCTCCCAACCATGCTATATGCCTATGAAACGTGGACTATCTACAGACATCACATGCAACTCCTGGAACGATTCCATCAGCATTGCCTCAAAAAAAAATCCTGCAAATCTCTTGGAAAGACAGGCAGACATATGTCAATGTGCTGGAAGAAACAAAGACCATCAGCATTGAAGCAATGGACCTCCACCATCAACTCCGCTGGACCGGCCACATAGTCCGAATGACCGATCATCATCTCCTAAAGCAATTGCTCTATTCCAAACTGAAGAATGGCAAATGGAATGTTGGAGGACAGGAAAAGAGATTTAAAGATGGACTCAAAGCCAACCTTAAAAACTTTGGCACAGACACTGAGAACTGGGAAGCTCTGGCCCTTGAGCGCTCTAGTTGGAGGTCGGCTCTGACCAGCAGTGCTGTAGAATTTGAAGAGGCACAAATGGAGGGCAAAAGAGAGAAATGTGTCGAAAGGAAGGCACATCAAGCTAACCCCAACCGGAACCACCTTCCACCTGGAAATTGATGCCCTTACTGCAGGAGAGCATGCAGGTCAAGGACTCCACATTCACCTACATACCCACCACCAGGACACTGAACTTGGAAGACAATCTTACTCGGACAATAAGGGATCACCTAAGTAAGTAAGTAAGTAAAGAATCCCCTTCGGGGTGAGAAGGACGGAATATCAATGTCGCAAATAAAGAAAAATAAATAAATTTTCATATCTTCTGAAAGGTAACTGATGGCAAATAATAATAATAATTATAAATCTTTATTTACATCCTGCTTTTTGGTCCTCATGGGACCCAAAGTGGCTTACAACATATTAAAATCATGTAAACAACAATCCAAATGCATTGATAAGTATAAAACATCAAAAATAACAATTTAAGACAATAATATACATTCCCATAGGGACTCCAGAAGCAGCTTTCCCTTTTGTTTTGGCTCAGCAATAAGACTGCTGTATCAAGTAAATGTAATATGCACCCTAATTTTGGCAAGGTCATTTAGCCCCAAAAGGTGAGCATTAGATTTGAGTAAATAGGGTGAAGCCAAGGGAGCAGTGAATGAGCTCTTGAATGTCAAAAATATGGAAGGGAGGAGAATAGGGGTCACACAACAAAGGATCAGTTCAACTCCCATGATCCCGTTCCAAGATGGCTGCCTCTCCAGTGCAGGTGAATAAAGAATATAGTCTTTCAATGTTTGACAGTCGGCATGCTATAATACCACAGTCTTATTTGAGATTTAACTGCCTGGTTCAATGCTATGGAATAATAAGATTTCTATTTTAGAGAGGCACCAGCATTCTTTGGCAGAGAAACCCAAAGCCCTTGTAAAAATACAACTCCCAAGATTTTGTGGCATTGAACCGTGACCATTAAAATGTTGTCAAACTGCAATAATTTTAAGTGTAGCTGCACCGTAAGAGTACCTAATCTACACTATATAGCTATAACAGTATATTACCTTCAAGTGTCCTGCCTCAATCCTAAGGGAGCCCAGGATTTGTAGTTCAGCGATGGGTATTATGCTCTGCTAGAGACGAGTGTAGCACAGATAAACAGCCAGAGGGCAGGAGGAAATCCTAGTACTGCTCATTTATGAATGGCTTTCGCATGTCATAGTATTAATTCTTCATAAAACTTACAAGCTCTGATTTATAATATTTGTATTACTTACAGTGGTTCAAAGTAAAGTCAGGGTGTGCTGATTTTTTAAATCCAAAACAAACAACATCCATTTAGGAATGTGCAAGAGAAATACTAAAGCTTATTGGGGAAAGTTCGTGTTTGCAGCCCAAGCAACCTCTACAGCATTTTGCAGCAGAGGGAGGTTAAGGACACTTAATGCTTTGGGGAATGGTTTGTTTAGCCCTAAGCTTATCGCTGTCAATCACACAACATCTCGCCTTTCTGACTGGTAACCTAACTGGAGTAAGCCAACAAAGAAAGAAAACAGTTTGATCTTGCCAACACAGCATTTCCTTGAGGCTTAAGCGATGGGAGGCATTTGCCTGGCTGAGCTCTATGGGAAGCAAGAGTTAGCAGTTATGCAAGCAAGGAAGACAAGGAGATAGGTGTGGTCCCATTTGAATCTTGAACCCGGAGGATATGTTCCTTGGTGCATGCTTCCTGTGCTAGGCCCCTTCATGCTGCACAAGTGTAGCACTGCGGCGTCGCTTTAAATGCCACGGTTGCATCCTGTGCAATCCTAGGGTTTATTGTATGGAAAGATTCTTGAGCTCTCTGTTTGAGAATTCAAAGTATTCCTCCCTCCACTGCAATTCCAAGGATTCCATGGGATCGAAGCATGATAGTTGAAGGGGAACCATAGCACTATAATGCTGTCATGTGAAAGGGACTCTGCAAATGTTGATGGGAAGGTGGAGAACTTTCCCATGATGGGAAATGCTGGGAACTTAGGCATGAAACATGGAAAGCAGATTAAATGACTGATCTGTCTGTGCCACACTGACATTCATTCATTCCTAAATATTAATATTTCCACATTAATTTGCATTTTTAAAATAAAAAACCCCACAACTTTTAGAGTTAAATTGGACTTACATCGAATCCTAGAGTTGGAATAGACCCCAAGGGCCATCTGCTCTAACCCACTACAATGAAGGAATACACAATCAAAGCACTCCTGACAGATGGCCATCTAGCCTCCGATTTAAAACCCCAGAGAAGGAAGCTCCACCACACTCTGACGCAGCATATTCAATGGCCAAACAGCTCTTACCATTGGAAGTTTTTCCTAATATTAAAGGAGATATTGACAAGATGGAATGTGTTCAGAGAAGGGCAACAAAAGTGATCAAGGGTCTGGAGAACAAGCCCTATATGAGGAGCGGCTTGAAGAGCTGAGCATGTTTAGCCAGCCAAAGAGGAGGCTGAGAGGAGACATAATGGCCATGTATAAAGATGTGAAGGGAAGCCATAGGGAGGAGGGAGCAGGCTTGTATTCTGCTGCCAAGGAGACTAGGACGTGGACCAATGGCTTCAAACTACAGGAAGGGAGATTCCACCCAAACATGAGAATGCACTTTCTCACTATGAGTGCTGTTTCGCAGTGGAACTCTCTGCCCCAGAGTGTGATGGAAGCTGCTTCTTTGGAGGCTTTTAAACAGAGGCTGGAAAGCCATCTGTTGGAGGTGCTTTGAATGAGATTTTCCTGCTTCTTGGCAGGGGGTTGGACTAGATGGCCCATGAGGTCTCTTCCAACGCTATGATTCTATGACTCTATTATTCTAATATTCAATGTTCCTCTTCCTTACAACATCCTTTCACCCAACATGTCTCCTTTCAGTTTTCTTTTCTCCAGACTAAACATACACAGCTCCCTAAGCCCCTCCTCATAGGGCTTGGCTTCCAAAACTTTGATAATTTTGGTCGCCCTTCTCTGTTCCAGCTCATACATATCCTTCTTAAATCCTTCCGATCTGGACACAGTATTCCAGATGAGTCCTGACCATAGCAGAACTGAGTGGGACTATTATTTCCCTCAATCTAGACACCATACTCCTATTGATGCAGTCTAGAATCACATTGGCCGTATCACACTGTTGACTCATTTTCAGCTTGTGATCTACTATAACATGAAAATTTGCACATTTTTTCTGGCATTTTAAATAGTTTGCATGCTCTATTGTGAGATTGTGGATTCTCTATTGAAAATATCATCCTAATTTCATGGGACTTGTTTCTCTTTATAAGGGGTGTATATGCATGGTAATATAGTAGCTTGAGTTTTGGACTATGACTCTGGAGACCAAAGTTCAGATCTTCACTCAGCCACAGAAACTCAATGGGGGACCTTGGGCCAGTTGCGTTTTCTCATCCTCAGAGGAAAGCAAATAAATCTGAATAAATCTTGCCATGAAAACCATGTCAAGGTAGATTTGACTCAGGGTTTCCATAAGTCAGAAACAACTTGAAAACACACATAATCATAATCATCATCAACAACAACAACAACAACATATGTTATCCATGAACCTGAAGTAAGACATTCATGTCTTCACCTACAATTTGCATTCACTTGTGCGTCACCAAAATGCTCTGTTGTGAAAGGCAAGTAAGTCCTCCATGTCCAAATACATAGAGCGGTGCCCACGCACACCTGTGTTCTGCAGGTATGATCTCTGTCATAATGATGGCACATGAAATGTACCAAGCTGGAGATGAAATTCTCAGAAAAAGAGATACCAAACAATTCATTAACCTAGCATCCAGCATCATCACGTAATTGCCAAATTAGCTCACTCATGACTCTGCATGTTGAACACTCCTTTGGGCAGGTACTGTTTAAATACCTGAAATTTGGGGAATAATTGTGAACTAGGTCTCAGGTTTTACATCAGCAGCAGCATTTCCTGTAAGCTTTCACAGCATCTGAACTTCACAGCCAAATTAATCATTATGCTAAGTGGTCTCCGGAGTAGATTTGGGTCAAACAGGGACCCACATAATTCACCTGAAAGGTCTCTGCATCATTTACATTCAGAATCAACTGTTTCTGTTGCTCAAGGCTATTCCCTTACCATGTTCCACGGTCTAGTTGTGGCTGAGAAGCAGAATTACAAAAGTGTGAACAATTTGGCCATGTGATATGAAGAGGAGTTGATTACAAACGTTAGATAATTTTAAGGCAGGGATGGCGAACTGTGGACAACCAGACACTGCTGAGCTCCAATTCTCATTATCCTTGAAGCTTATGAGAGCTAAAGTCCAACAATATATGGAAGGCTATTGTTTCCCCAGAGCTCCCCGGTGGCGCAGTGGGTTAAACCGCTGGTGAGCTTGTTGACCGAACGGTCACAGGTTCGAAAATGGGTAGCGGTATGTGCTCCCTCTGTCAGCCCCAGATTCTGCCAACCCAGCAATTTGAAAACATGCAAATGTGAGTAGATCAATAGGCACCGCTCCGGCGGGAAAGTAATGGCGCTCCATGTAGTCATGCCATTCACACGACCTTGGAGGTGTCTACGGTCAATGCCAGTTCTTCGGCTTAGAAATTGAGATGAGCACCAACCCCCAGAGTCAGACACAACTGGACTTAACATCAGAGTAAAACCTTTACCTATTGTTTCCCCATCCTAACATGAATTATTATTAGCTGAGAATGTGTACTTTGGGCAAAAAGAAAGTGTAAAAGGATATTGATAATCATTTCTAAGGATGGGCATCCAAGCAGATCCTGGAAACCACACTTTATGAGGAATTCAGGGAGTTGGATATGTGAAAGAAAAGACTGATAGATGACATGATAGTCATTATTAACCATCTAAAAGCATGGCACATAGAACATGGAGCCAGTTTGTTCTCTGCTCCAGAGAGGAGAACATCAACCAATAGATTGGCATGTCAAGAAAAGAGATTCCACCTCAACATTACTATAAAAGTATTCAACAGTGAAATGACTGGCTTGGAGAAGACTCTTTTTCATTGGAATTCAAGAAAAGGTTGGGTAGGCATCTTTCAGGATTGATTTAGGTCTGTGTGCTGCATATCCTGATGGCCTTTGCAGCTCCTTCCAGCTAAAGAGTCTGGGATTTTATTATTTTGTGCTTACCCTTATAAACTGATGTAGTGGCTGCCAAACACTGTTCCTCCAATCCACCCTGAGTCCCCTTTGGGGTTGAGAAGAGTGGTTTACAAATACTGCAAATAAATAATAAATAATGTTTGGATTTAGAAAGTCTCAAAAAGCTTGGCCCATTGCAATACATCCTGAAAAGTGAAGTTCAAAACACCTGGAACATGAAAAATTGAAAACCATTGGTCTAGAGGTTGCCCTTGGTAGTGCCACAGCCTGTTGTGATCTGTACCAAAATTGTTCTGAAGATTACTTTTATTGTGATGGCACCCACAATATGGAATACTGTTTCATCTCATTTTAGATACAGCCTGATAATTCTTAGTTTTCAGTAGGCTTGTGCATTTTGGGTGAATCACTATCTGTTTCTGCTTGACGGATACCATAAGCCACACAAACAGAAGAACAATGCTGGACTGGTATACAAAACTAAAGAAACACACTGAGAAAATAGTCACTCTGAATGACCAGATACTACACACAGGAGTAGCAAAATATCAATATACTGTAATGTATAGCAAAGAATAAAAAGAGCATCCCAATTCCTAACATAGGACAATGTGTCTAACATCAGTAGTAATACATATCTATGGGGAATTACAGTTTACATATATACAGTCATAAATCAGATACAGTGCCTTCCAGGTGGGAGGTTACAATGCAAAGTGAATAAACACAGATGGCAATCACATATCAATGTCATGTTAAATGCAATAGCAAATATATCGCACCACCAAGTCTCAGCATAGGCTAGAAAGATAAACAATTCTCGCACAGTACATATAATCAACAAAGCAAAATGCAACAAAAGAAGTATAGGAGCCGATACTCAAAGATCCAGATGGACGGTGACCAGTGAAGGAGGCTATACGATATCTGTATGTGTCTCACTAGGCTCCACTTGCTCTAGGAAGCTCGCAAACCATTAGAGCTGTGACGTCACTAGGGCACGCCCTATAGGCCAGTCGCCCAGGTATCGCGTTTAACAATGGAGATGGTCGCTCATGATTGACGTAGCGCAAGTAGCGGGCAATTGCCAAATAAAGCTAAATATAAGGGAGAAGCCCCAAATCAATATTATGTGGCAAACTAGCTGTATAGTCTCTAGGAAGTTCGTAGATTTATAGAGTTGTAACGTCACCAGTGCGCGTCCTGTAGAGCAGTCGCCCAAGTATTGCGTCTAGCAGTAAAGAGCATTACTCATGAAAGACGTGGCCCAGGTCGAACGAATTCAAAATAAAGTTCAATAAAGGGGAGAAGCCCCAAAGCAATATATAATAGTACACAAACTAGGCCAGGTGGATCATGTAGATGAACTAGCCAAATGAGGCAAACCTTCGTGGTCGCTGTAGAACCGGTGGAGCCGATGGAACCCACTCGGAAGGAGGGGGGCTGAAGGGGGAAGAAAACAAGCCGCAAAAGGCGCCCAAGTGCCGTAGCACTATGCAGGCATGTAACCAACTGGCTGTATAGCCTAGTGTGGCAAGTAGAAGTAAGCAAAGCTGAAATACAGTGGCAGGCTTGTTTCTGTAGCCCCAAACCCTGATATAGATGGAGGGGGATGTCTAGGTGAGACGAAGCAAACGCCTACGGGAATTTACCGCTGCGCTGCACCCGTTTCGGACCTCAATGGGTCCAACTTCAGGGCGAAAGTAAACACAGGTATATATGTGGCTTCAAAAGGGATTTCAGTAAATCTGGAATAAATTATAACAAATCTTGCTCAGAATATACACAGTCACAGGAAAAAGGGTGGAAGCAAAGGCAAGGTAGGTAGCATACCTGTATATAATTTTCAAGTAGCATCAATGATGGGTATGACCGACATACGGTGGAGAGGAATTTAGAGGGTGGGGTATAAATACCCTTAGAGCAGCTGTGAAAAATCAGGGAATTAAAGTGGATTAACTCAAAAGGTTGGAAATGCTTAAAGGCTCATTTAGGCCAGCAGGGGTCTCACTTCTGACCATCGAAATCCAGGCACTTTCCTTGCGAAGAAGCTGTTGTCTGATATCATAATGGGGATGGGTTTTAACCCGTTCAAGCCCCATGAAATGGAACTCCTCTTTGCCTTTGTGTATAGATTTAAAATGGCAGCAGAGTGCTGATTCTTCATATCCTAGTCTGATCCTACTTCGATGTTCACCTATCCTGACTTTCAGCATACGAGAACTTTGGCCTATATAGATCTTATTGCACGAACAGACAATGCAGTAAATACACCCCTCAGATTTGCAGGTGATGGCATCCTTGATTCTGAATGATCTAGATTTGTGAGTCACATATAGTTCTCGTGTGTTAAGGGCAAATTGACAGACACTGCAATTCCCACAGCGTCTCATGCCCGGTGTAAGAATGCTGTGTGAACTCCGTAGTCTGTGGTCAGTATGGATCAAAAGATCCCCAAGGTTAGTAGTGCATCTATAGGCAGGCATAGGTTTGTGTTGAAGATCAGGAATGTCAGCTATGAGGGGCCAATGCTTATTGACAATGTGTAGTATGTCAGTGGAATGAGTGGAAAGAGTCAATGACCAAATGGGTCTGTTAGGTCTTTGTCTAACATGTGTCTCTAGGGTGTGGGTCCTCTGTAGATTATCCACTTTGTGTTTGGCTTGCTGTAGAATATGCTGGGGATATCCTCTATCCCGAAATTTGGTAAGCATGGATCTAGAGTCCTTTTCGTAATTATGGGGAGAAGTTGAATTCCTTTTCATTCTAAGTAGCTGGGAATATGGCAGATTATTCTTCAACGGAAAAGGGTGAAAGCTCTGGTAATGCAACAAAGAATTTTTATTGGTGGGTTTGTTATAATTTTTGACACCTAGTTTGTTGTCGATCTTGTGTATAGTCACATCTAAGAAATTGACTTCCTTGCGATTATATACAGTATTAAAGACAATATTAGGATGCCATGTTGAGAGCCAGGCATCACAAATAGATGTATTAATGTCACCCTTCATTAAGAAGAAAATGTCATCTATATACCTGCCCCAAAATGAAACGTGGCTAAAAAAAGGATCAGCATTGCAGATGTGTATGCGCTCAAGCGAAGCCATATAGAGATTGGCGATCGTGGGTGCAAGGGGGGAACCCATGGCCACCCCAGATGTCTGCAAGTAGTAGATGCCCTCAAAACAAAAATAATTGTATTCCAACACACAATCGAGGAGCTCCAAAAGAAAACCCGTCGGGGGGTTCTGCGGGTGAGGCCTGGAATCGAAAATGGTAGCAATGGTCTCTCTAGCATCCTCTAGAGGGACATTCGTGTAGAGGGCAGAGATGTCGGATGAAACAAGGTAAGTATCTAGGGGAACATTCATCCCTTCTATTTTGAGTATCAGGTCCTTAGTGTCACGAATATACAAGGGTGTCAACTTAACATAAGGTTGTAATAAATTGTCCAAATATTGTGCCAGGGGTTCCAATAACCCACCACATCCTGAAATAATCTACTACTACTCCTGTGTGTAGTATCTGGTCATTCAGGATACCATAAGCCCCCATATCTGAATGGGCCTTTTTGTTCTATGACCAAAAACAATGTCCTTTTTGGCCCATTGGCGGTGATGGGGAAATTAGGCTCCCCTTTTCCTTGGGAGCCTTTTCTTTCTTCCCTTCAAGGGAGCCTGGATGTCAGCAACAGGGTTAAGAAGCACCCTATCCAGTCCATTATGGTGAGGACTGTCCACAGGCTCCCCTTCAATATCCTTAATTAAACCTGGTTTTAAAAAGCATCAGAGTTACTACTCTTTCTGGATTCTATTCCTTTCCTTCTGTTTGTAGAGGAGGAGACCAGGTTTAATGCTTCTTAAAGCTGTTCTACTCTAGAACAGAGGCAGGCATGCACACTTTCTCTCCCAGCACTAGCACTGCATGCCATAGTTTTCTGCGGCATTTTAAGGAGGCCCAGGGAAGGAAGAGCAATGACCTGGAGCTCAGTGAAGCTGTCCTCCCTGGACTACCTTAAAAATCCCCTCTCTTGCCTGCAATCTCCTTTCTGTTTAGGGTTTTGCTTCCTCAAAGCTGTTTCTACTTTCTACTCTAGATGAGAGGTATGCTTCTCATTTTGTTTTCTGGAATTACTATTATTAATCATTATTATCTTTTAGTAGTATTTTCTGAATAGAGAAAGGAAAGGGGAAAACAAAGCTAAAAGAGTGACTCTCCAAGTCCCCAAACACGTGCATGCATGCACACCCCACCCACCACCCCTCAGGTCCCCAACTCCCAGTCAGTCCTACTAAATAAAAAGAATCAGGAAACTAAAGGAAAATCAAAAAGATGCAACTGTCATGCCAAATAGGGGAGGAAGAGCCAATTTTGGCTCCCGCTTGCTTTCATAATGGGCAGGTTTTCGTACTGGGAAGGGCCCTTACCATTACGGGCTGCCACAGGTACTGAAGGTACTGAAATAAAACAAATCCATGCACAAGTCTACTTTTCAGTAGAGGTGGAAGACTTAATCATTTTTGCAAGCCTTTCTGATCAATTAAGATTTGAATGTTTGAATAAACAAGGAAGATGTTCTCACATGCCTTACTAAACTAAATGTCAACAAATCACCAGGGCCAGATGGCATCCACCCCAGAGTTCTTAAGGAACTCAAGTGTGAAATTGCTGAAATTCTAGCCAAAATATGTAACCTTTCTCTAAGATCAGGCACTGTACCCGAGGACTGGAGGGAGGCAAATGTAACTCCGATCTTCAAGAAAGGATCCAGGGGTGATCCAGGAAATTATAGGCCAGTTAGTCTAACCTCAGTTCCAGGCAAAGTGATGAAAACCATTATTAAAGAAAAAATCACTAAGCACATAGAAGAACAGGCATTGCTGAAGAAAAATCAACATGGTTTCTGCAAAGGCAAATCATGTCTTACTAACTTGTTAGAATTATTTGAGGGTGTAAATAAACACATAGATAAAGGGGACCCAGTCGATATTGTTTACCTTGACTTCCAAAAGGCTTTTGACAAAGTCCCTCACCAAAGGCTCCTAAATAAGCTCTTCAGCCATGGAATC
This sequence comes from Anolis apletophallus, assembly GCA_030556195.1. Lineage (NCBI taxonomy): Eukaryota > Metazoa > Chordata > Lepidosauria > Squamata > Anolidae > Anolis > Anolis apletophallus. The sequence continues at coordinate 133,160,410 of JARBWK010000007.1, forward strand.
AGAGGACAGGTCTTGTCCTGGATTGGAACCTGGCTAAACTGTAGGAAACAAAGGGTGGTAATAAACGGACATTTCTCTGGGTGGAAAGAGGTGAGAAGTGGCGTACCCCAAGGTTCAGTTTTGGGTCCGTTACTTTTAATTTATTCATTAATGACCTGGATGTAGGAGTAAATTCTGAGGTAGCAAAGTTTGCAGACGACACTAAATTGTTCAGGGTAGTTAAAATGAAACTGATTGTAAAGAGCTCCAGAAAGATCTCTCAAAATTGAGTGAATGGGCAACAAAGTGGCAAATGCATTTTAACCTAAACAAGTGTAAAGTCATGCACATCGGGGCAAAGAACCCCAACTACACCTACCAATTGATGGGGTCAAAGCTTCCGAGACAAACCAGGAAAGGGATCTTGGGGTCTTGGTGGACAGCTCAATGAAGATGTCAACCCAGTGCGCAGCAGCAGTAAAAAAAGCAAATTCTATGCTTGGCATGATCAGGAAGGGAATCGAAAATAGGTCGGCAAATGTTGTATTGCCTCTCTACAAATCTATGGTGAGGCCACATCTGGAGTACTGTGTACAATTCTGGTCACCGCACCTCAAGAAGGATATAACGGAACTGGAAAAGGTACAGAAAAGGGCAACAAGAATGATCCAAGGGATGGAGCAGCTCCTTACGAAAATCAGGTTGCAACGCCTTGGTCTTTTCAGCCTTGAAAGACGGCGTTTAAGAGGTGACTTGATCGAAGTGTATAAAATCATGCATGGGATAGAAAAGGTGAATAGAAAAAATATTTTCTCTGTCACACAACACTAGGACTAGGGGGCACTCCTTAAAGCTCCAAGGTAGGAAAGTTAGGACTAATAAAGGGAAATATTTCTTCACCCAGAGGGTCATTGGGTTATGGAACTCACTTCCAGAGGAGGTTTGTGACAGCGGTCAGCCTGGACAGCTTCAAGGCAGGATTAGACAGATTCATGGATACCAAGGGAATCAGTAGCTACTGAAATGGACATCCAAGCGCCACCTCTGTGTTGAAGGAGGCAGGCAGGATTTTCCCCGGGTACTGGTTGTGGGGGGTCAGGAGCAGGTGAGGGTTTTGCCCTCCTTTCTGCTAGAGATCCCTGTGTACAACTAGTGGGCCACTGTGTGACACAGAATGCTGGACTAGATGGGCTGAGGCCCGATTCAGCATGGCTCTTCTTATGTTCTTATGTTCTTAATGTAACCTGTTCTTGTGGTCTGGATCTACTGTGATTCTGTTGAGGAATCCAAATATTGTACTGACCTCTTTTCTTTTAATAATGACGATAATGAAGTTGTTCCTTGTATTCATGAAAATACTTAATGGCCTACTTGCCTTGTCCCACAGTACATCTACATTGTAGAATTAATGCAGTTTGACACCACTTTAACTACCATGAGTCAACTTTTCTGCAGAAAAGGAGTTGACCTGCAGTGTCATATTGTCCCTTCATCTTTGCTTGAACTGGCAGCATCCCATCAATGGGAGGGATTGAACCAAAAGCATTAGTAGTGACTCAAGTGTACCCACCGGACAATAAAAGATCCCGATCACTGCTTCCTCTTAGTCACATCACAGGCATTTCTCAAGCAAACATACCCCTTAGAAATGCAAGGTTATTGAGACTATTTCTAAGCCAAAAGAACTGTTCCCTGGGCATCTGCCAACACCTTACCATACATGAGTGCGTAAGTCATGCAATGGGAGTGTTCAAAGTGTCCAGACAAGAAAAGTTTGAATTGCAGCCAGAGGAAGCTTTTGGTTTCAAAATGAAAGAGATTTGAGAATCACTTTCCCTTAGCTTTAAAATACATGCAAGCCATCAATCCATTGAAAAGAAGGAATTCCATCTGAGGTGGACATAAGCTACAGAATCCAGAACTATGTGGCATAAATAAACACTAGATATGATTGCAGACCTCAGGTATGTATGTCAGTGGTGCACTCCAAGCCACAGTTTAGAAAACAGCTTTCACTATGGCAGCCATGCTGGCTGGGGGTTCTAAGAACCATAGTCCAAAGCATTGCCTTCCCAAGCCCTGCTGCCAATCATTTTGCAGGCTTCTAGCTCGCAACTGGAGGTCCCAGAGTCAGCTCCATTCTTTAAAAAGCAGAAGGAACACCATCACATCGATCTCAATTATTTTTTTATTTTTTTATTTAGGACATTTCTACCCTGCCTTTCTCCCCCCTGGAGGGGACTCAAGGTGGCTTACACATAGGCATAAAACAATGTAGGTAAAGTTTGTTGTGCAGCAAGCAAATTCTAGCCAACGTCCCATGCAAAAAAAACACATAGGCAAGAGGAAAAATGAACAGAAAAATATTTACTCTTAACAGCAGAAGTGTAACATAAACTTCCAGTGTTGCATACAAAAACAAACAATGCAACTAACTTACATAGTCTTTGTAAGAAACATAGAATAAAGCATCTTCATTATCAATCACACGAGAGAGCAAAACATAAACCTTGAGTAAATAGCTATTCCACCATAGCCTCCTTCAGAGTAGCTTCTCCAAACTGCTCCCCAGAGCAAAGCCTTTGAGCATAGAGCTCCTCAGGCAAAAGCTGACCTGTATTCTAAAACCCATACAGTTATACCCCACCGGGTGTGTCCCAAATATGCTGGCTGACTACATTACCAACTGCACATTGTAATTAACAGTTTTTCTTCAACACACACATGCACACTTGGTCCTGCTAAGACTTACTGTAACAAAGGTTTTCCCCTGACATTAAGTTTAGTCATGTCCGACTCTGCGGGTTGGTGCTCATCTCCATTTCTAAGCCACAGAGCCGACATTGTTCATAGACACATCCAAGGTCATGTGGCCGGCATGACTGCATGGAGCATCATTACCTTCCCGCCAGAGCGGTACCTATTAATCTACTCACATTTGCATGTTTTCGAACGGCTAGGTTGGCAGAAGCTGGGGCTAACAGTGGGAGCTCATGCCACTCCCCAGATTCAAACCTGCGACCTTTTAGTCAGAAAACTATGTACAATTAGAATAAAATTATAAAATACATTTAAACAATTAAAAACATTTAAGACAATATCTTCACAATTAATCACATAAGGGGAAAGAGGAAATAAAGTCTCAGGAGAAAAAAGTAGAGGTGTCAATTGAGCTTGCAAGTTATTGGTGGCTCTCTTCAGAAGGTTTTATTTATTTCATTTCAAAAGCATTGCACATATATATATATATATATATATATATATATATATGAAAAGGATTTGTGAAATATGGTGCGACCCCATACATTTCATTATTACAGTTTATGTAGGTGTCCGTATCTCTTATGAGGGATTGGTTTAACCTCCAGTTTGCCAGTAAAACTGAATTACTGTGTCGCGAAATGATGTGTGTCAAAAAAGTGTGTCAGCAAAATGAAAGTACTCTTGTCTGATTGAGGCAGGTGTGAATGTTGCAAATGGCCAGCTTGATTAGCATAGAAAACGGGGGAATTCCAGACAGGAAACATTCAGGGCCAGATAACATTTTCCAACAAAGTATTCCCCCTGGGAGGAAGCAGTCAGGCTTTGAAGTTGCAAGGCTATTCAACTCTAATCAAGCTAGTCATATGCAACATTCATACTTGCCTCAAGCAGACAAGAGGTCTTTCTCCAAACCTGGACATTCCACAGATATCTAAATCTCACTTGCCTAGTTTCAAAAAACCCTTGCTACCTCTGATGATGCCCGCCATAGATATGGGCAAAACATCAGGAGAGAATGCTTCTGGAACATGGCCATACAATCCGGTAAACTCCCAGCAACTTAACAATTATATAAATAGATTAGGTCCATCATAATTTGATAAAGGAAAAACCTCTCTGAACTAATCTTGCCAAGCAAATTCCTGTAATAGGCTGGCTCTAGTCTTGTCATAAGTCAGAAATGATTTGAAGGTACACAGCAACAACAACAGTTTGTAATGGGTGGGCAATTGGAATGGGGATCTGGGTCATTTTCACACTGGAACCAAAATGGGAACTTGAAGGCAACTGGAAATCATGTCACACCACTTTGTGCTTTTTTCAGTGGTTTTTATAGGATTTTTGAGGTGATTGGGAATCTTTGGGGGGATACTGTTTTGTCTTGTGACAGTTCCAGAGCCATTTTTGACACATTGGAGGCAAAAATCACCAATGAAAAAAAGGGCTGGAGGCTACAGAATTGGACTTTCTGGTGTACACTTTTCCAACTTTTCCTTTAAAATAAGCAAGAAGGTCCAATCCACTCAGGCTTACACTGACCCCTATATCTGCCTTTTCCCCCATGTTCAGAAAATCTGTAAAATTAGCTTCTACTCCAGATGTTCAATATCCCTGAGTTGTAAAATGGCCATTTTTCAAAGTGTCAAAACACTGGTCAAAAATGAGAAAGTGGGCACACATAGTTTTCCTAAATAGTTTATTTGAATGCCAGTTATTCTTTCTAAAATATGGATGTTGAAATACCTATAGGGTATGCAAATTTTATGCAAAACTCTGTCTTGGTTGGGTGATGCATTTCCTCCTTTCGGGGGCAATGCATTCATGGCCAGTCCACCCTGGTTACCACCGTGTTGAGCGATCCCTTTAACAGAATTGAAATAACTCATGGATAAAGTTCCCTGCTTTTGAATAGATCGTTATTTGAAGTCAGATTCCCCCACACATCTCTTTCCCCCACCTCACTTTTGCACAAATACAACCATTTTGTTCTGTGTGGATAGGACCTATATATAAAGGCTGAAATTATGGCTTGGAAAAACATTCATGCCAAGAAATTTCCATAGGGCCAGGAAGAACCTGGCATGGTTTCTGAGCCTGGAACATTTGTGGACAAATCTCAGGCACATGATTTAGGTTATGTGATTGGGACTGATGTGTCACATGGAATGTTTTCTACTCCTTGATTTGCTAAGTGTGGGTTCCACCTTCATCGGGTGGCCTTTTCGTTGGTTGGCGTCCAAACAGTGCTCTGTGTGTTGTTTTGATACTCTTTTTCCATAGCTATTTGTGCCAGCAGGACTTAGTTACTGAAATGTTCCTAGAAAGTTCATACAACCCTGACAGTGAAGCACATACCATGCCTTTTCAATAGCACTGATGAATTTACTGCTTAATCCTGGATATTCCAAACTTCTGCTATGGAAACAACAACAATAGTAAGAATAACAGTTGACTTTCAGTATTGCAGCAACCGATTCATATCTTCGAGTTATGAATATTCAGTAAAACTACACAGTCTTACTGTTAAGCTACATATATACTACCCCACTCTACCTTAAGAGCCAGCTGCCAGACTGAGCAGAGGATGTCCATTCAATCTTAGACCACAAAAGCCATCCAGTCCAACTCCATTCTGCAGAACACACAATCCAAGCACCTCATGCAGATGGCCATCCATCCTCTGCTTTAAAACCACTAAAGAAGAAGACTATCATAACACTCTGAGGCAGGCTATTCTACTATTGTCAAACAACTCTTATTATCAGGAAGTTCTTCCTAGTTCTTCCTAGTGTTTAGTTTTCCCCAGAGATGTGGCCACAAGGAGGATGGTATTTTCAACTCCCTCCTGTTACTAAATGAGGCTAGATGCATCAGCAACAGGAGCCTCATTGCAAGTCCTTGTTATAGCCTCGTTCACTCTGCAGAACAGAGTAAAAGCAGCATCTTCCTTGTGCACAAGTCATCGGTTGATGGACCTCCTTTGCCCAACCTGGCAGCTATCTCTTAACATGGTTCCTAAGGTAGACAGTGACAGGAAATGTTAGAATCATAAACACATCGGAGTTAGGAGACACTACAAGAACCATCCAGCCCAACCCCATTCTGCCATATTAGAATCAAAGCATGCCTCCAGATGTTCATTCAAAGGAGAGTCCACCAAAGGAGAGTCCACCACACTTTCAGACAGCGTATTCTACTGTTGAAAAACTCCTGCCGTCAGGAAGTCCTTTCTACGGCTTTCCCTTAATTATTTGCAATTGTTGTAGTAAGCATAATTGCACAGTTAGAGCAATAAAACAAAAAAGATAAATATATGTATAAAATAAAAGGAAAACAGGCAGCTAAGGAATAGCAAGGATCCGTAGAGAGGAAGAGAATCCCACCCGTGACTTCACACCACTGCCTGCATGTCAATGCAAAAGTGGAGCCCCCAGTGGCACAATGGGTTAAACCCTTGTGCTGGCAGGACTGCTGACTGAATGGTTTGCAGTTTGGATCTGGGGAGTGGGATGAGCTCCCATCTGTCAGCTTCAGCTTCTTATGCAGGGTGATAAAACACCCAGGCCTCCCCTGGGCAATGTCCTTGCAGACAGCCAATTCTCTCACACCAGAAGCGACTTGAAGCTTCTCAAGTTGCTCCTGAAATGGGGGAAAAATGCAAAAGTGGAAGGAATATATCACATTAAGGTAAGTGATAGGAATGTTGGGAAATTGAGAGCTATTGTCAAATAAAAACCCATCAATAGCTAGGGACAGGAGAATCGTGCAGTGTGGGAGACAAACCAACAGTGGGATGCACATCATGGGATAGGGACCATCCCCAGGTGCAATGCTGGTTTTCCTGCCTCCTGTGATAAAGTACTGACTTTCTTGACCAGCATTTTAGGGGAAGAAAAAGGTAGAGATCCTGCTTCTGCCAGACAGTTGCATGTGCTTAAGTCAAGATCCAACTAATATTTTTACCATTACATTAAAGCATAGAAACCGAGAGAAGATGACCTCTCTACCTTCTCCCAGGTCGCATGGGCAGCTCTCTTGATGCCAGACTGAAGTGCTATGATGGCCAGAAACTCACAAGGAGCTCTGTGACCTGCCGGAGTGCTGATGATGATGACATTGGGATGATCCATCCACTTCTCTCTGTTTTAATGAGTATGGAGTAAAGGTGATGGTGAAGTGTAGTTCAAAAAAAGGCAAGTTTTCCAAGCTTTGCCATCAAGAATTTAAATGAAGTATAGATTCAGTTTCAGCACACAAGACAAGTTCCTGGCTTAGAATGCTTTAACTCTAAACATTTTGTACCTGTATCTCCCTGATGGATAATGGTGTTTAAGGGGTTTTTATTTTGTTTTGTTTAGAGTCCACAGCTTATGGAGTCTGCCCACAGTTGAAGTAAAGGCCTCATATTTGGGCATTTTCTCTGCAATTATTATTCTTTTTACAATTCTGGTTCATATACTTATTAGCTAATTGGCTGCTTTGTAACAAGAGCCTTTGGACTTCTAGTAGCCACGTTCCTTTGCCTGACAGAAGAGATGCAGGGCAACACAATTGCTGAATGCCCTTGTAGGTGTCAAATGCCTTAAAGAGTTTAGCATCTTTCACCATTCCACAAAGAAAGTGAGATTTCTTTGCCTCCTGGGTCTTTATGATGAGTTTCTGTCTGTGTTCACAGAATAATTGTGTAGTCCTTCACCTGAAGATCTTTGCAAAGCACAACAATCAGAAATTCATCACTTGTTGTAAATGCCTTGTAAAAGTCCAGGCATTTTATCCCAGTGGCAGCAAGTGAGAAGATAAAGTGAGAGGATGAATGATAGGATGGATGAATCAGTGGATGGAAGGATGGATGGGGCATGCATAGTTTATCGCCAAGGTGCTTGTAAATAGGGATACTTTTGCAGATACTATTGGGGGAGGGGATAAAAATGTTGCTTGTTCATATACATTTCCTTTTTCTTCTGATCAGATGGTTTTTGCTGGGTTTTGATGTGACATCAAAAACAAGAGATGTTGCTGAAGAACTTAATTATCTCATATAGAATATGAATTTATCATGCTCCTATTTGGCAGTTTTATGTCTGAAGCCTCATTTCCATCAGATGTTCTTCTCTGCTATGGAATATAAAATAGATTTTACACATGTGTAACCAGACTGCTTGTTCTGGTTCAAAATTTACTACAGCTCTGTGATTCTTGACTCTTAAAGTTTCTATAGAACAGCTGTTTTCAACGTGTGGGTCCCAAGGTATTTTGGCCTACAATTCCCTGAACTCCCAGCCAGTTTACCAACTCTTAGGATTTCTGGGAGTCAAAGGCCATCCATAGGTTGAGAATCACTGCTTTAGAAAGAACTAGTTGTATGTCAATGCCATATAAAATAAGAAAAAGTTAGGAGAGTTGAAAAACAGAAATATTCGGTTGATATGATCCAGGAAGACTTAGGTTTGCTTTCAAAAGTATGTAAAGGGACATAGAAAAACATTGACCCAAGGAAGTCCAGAATGGTGTAGGGGCATAAAGGGATCCTTGCATATGTCTGTACCCTTAGGGGTACACTTCTCAAGCACACACATTGAATATCAAGAAAAAAGTCGGTGCTAGAAATAACATCATACAAAAGCTGACTGGCACAACCGGGAGATCACAACCAGACAGAGTGAGGACATCTGCCCTTGCACTTGGCTACTCTGCTACTGAATATGCGTGCCCAGTGTGGAATACATCTCACCACATTAAAACAGTGGACGTGGCTCTTAATGAGACATGCCTCATTATCACAGGATATCTATGCCCTACATCACTGGAAAAAGTATACTGTTTTGCTAGTATTGCACCACCTCACATCCATCAAGAAGTAGCAGCCAGTAATGAAAAGGCCAAGGCATGGACGTCTCCGGTCCATCCTCTGTTCGGATACCAAACAGCAAGCCAATGCCTTAAATCAAGAAACGGCTTCCTAAGATCTACAGAGATACTTGCAGGAATACCTCAGCAAGCAAGAGTCCAAAAGTAGCAGGCTAAAACTGGGAACCTCCATCCATGGCTGATACCAAATGAGAAACTCCCTCCTGGGCACACAGAAGACTGGGCGACTTGGAAGGCGCTGAACAGACTACACTCTGGCACCACAAATTGCAGAGCCAACCTTAAGAAATGGGGCTAGAAAGGGGAGCCCAGCCATGACACGTAAGTGCGAGAAGAGCAAACCAGAGACCACTTACTACAATGCAGCCTGAGACCTGCCACATGCACAATGGAGGACTTTCTCACAGCGACACCAGGGGCACTCGAAGTGGCCAGCTTCTGGTCAAAAGACATTTAGTATAATGCCAAGTTTGTAACTTTGTTTGTGGTTTATCTATACAATATAACTATGTTCTCAATTCGCTTCTGACACGATAAATAAATAAATATTGTCAAGGAAATGAAGCATGTTTTGTATGTGCTGCTGATAATTCTTTTGCAATTGAATGTGCTTCCAGGTATCATCATTAAGGATCCAAAAGCATATATTTCAGACCTTGAAGGAAGCAGAAGGAAAGGTGGCAGAAGCAATTAGATTTTTGTTAATGTCAGAAAAGGCAGTGCCACTGTTGCCCAGTTAATTGGGGAAATCACTGCACCGCAGTTGGAGATGCACAAAAGGAGACCCCGAGTCTTCTGAAATGAAACCTCAATGCAAAGAGGAGGGCTCTGCCAAGCAGAAACTCTTCTCTGGGAGTCAAAGAGAGACTGGAATGGGTTAAGCCCTATCTGACTCAGTCCCCAGTAGACATAAAAATCACCTGAGCCTGCTCTGAAATAAATCAGTGTCCTTTTTCTGCTGCTGCCGTTGTCTGGAAATAATGCAAATGCACCAGGGCCCGCAGTGACATTGTGCCGCACTCGAAGGATACACATAATAAATTGTCCCCTAATACTGTTAAAGCGACATTTTCTTCTTACTCAGTAGCTTTTGAGGTTGAACTGAGCTCTTCTCTTGCCAAACGCCGTAATACGGTGTCATGTCATCTTGTTCTCTTATTCATCCCCCCGCATCCTTCTGCCTCATATATACAGCTTTTGAGCTGTGAGATGCAGTTTTTTCCAACTCTATGCAGCTTATTGACATAACCTAGAGAGATTCTCTTTTTCCTTCCTCCCTTCCCTCCCTTCTCTTTCTTTGCTTTCCTCTTTCCATCCATTTCTTTCCTCTTCCTTTCTTACTTCCTTCTTGTTCTTTTACAGAATCTCTTGTTTTCCTCAGCTGCTGTCAGAACTGATCTTTAGATCCCGTAGGTCTATTTCTTGCATTCATCAGAATCACAAAAAAATCCATATAACAGTGGTTTCTTTTTCAAAAAAAAAAAAAAAAAGGGGGGGGGAGGACAGGAAGGATTTGTCTGTCCATTGGGGAAATGTGTTGCAGCTTGGTAATTGCTCACCAGAAAGAACCCCTCGTCAAATGGAAACAAGATGTAGGCATCTCGCTATCGATTTGGTCCTTCACATGGGATTTAAATTCAGAAAGCATCTCCTAAACAGAAGGGCAAGCCCAGCAGCCAATATAGCAGAATCAAACTGGAAACAAATAGAATTATTCTTCATAGACACAACTTAGGACTGTGTCTATGGCAGACGTACAGTACTGAGATGCTCCAAAATTGAGGAGAGTTGCATTGATCTAAATCAGTGATTTTCAACATTTTTTGAGCCGTGGCACATTTTTTACATTTACAAAATCCTGAGGCACACCACCAACCAAAATGACACTCTAACTGTCATTTTACTAACTGTCACCCTCCCCCTCGTGACGCCGCTGCTTCCACCAATCCCCCCTCCCACCCCCGCCCCCTGGGAGGCCCATGTGCAGGAGGCCCGTCACCATCCAGCGGGGGAGGGCTACGCTGAGTGGCCAAAGCGCACGTGGGCTCGGCTGAGCAGGACAAATAGGAATTGAGCACACGGAGTGGCTCCGAGCCTCGGAACAAACTGCAGCGGAGGCTCACAGCCGTCGCCACCCCCAGCTCTTCTTCCTGAAGGGGTTCAGCCCCCCCCCAAGAGTGCCCCCCCGGTCCCTTTGGCCTTCCTGCTGTCGCCTTGGGGCCAGATCGGGAAGGAACCAAGCTGGGTTGTGGAGCTACGCATCCCGGCCTCTGCTCTGCTCTGCAGCGAACCCAGAGCCCAGCCAGGAGAGGCAAGGAGATGAGGGGTTGCTCCCCTTCCCCAGCATGGAGGGGCTAGAGAGCAGAAAGCCTCACCTTGAGCCTCCGGAAGTGGGGTCGAACAGGGACAGCTCCCGCGGACTCCTCCTCCCTCTCCTCCTTGCTGCTGGAGGGGAGGAGGGCAGAAGAGCACCCAGGAGCCAGGAAGCAGGAGGAGCCGCAACCTGGCCAGATAACCCTTGGTGCGCAGAGGGAGGGAGGGAGGGAAGGAAGGAAGGGAAGAAGAGAGAGGGAGGAGGGAGGGAGGGAAGTTCTGGATGCCGAGGGCTCTTCCTGACTGCAGGCAGGCTGGCTGGTATTGCTGCTTTGGCCAGGAAAGCCTCATTTCCGCTGCCTGAAGTTTCCTGCTAGACTCTCTCTCTCTCTCTCTCTCTCTCTCTCTCTCCAGTGTAATTTCCCACAGCACACCTGAAGATCTCTCATGGCACACTAATGTTCCGTGGCACACTGGTTGAAAATCACTGATCTAAATGATAGACTCAACTTTTGATCTATAAAGCCCTATACGGTGCTGGCCCAGTTTACTTGTCTGAACGTATCTCCCTCTATTATTTATTATTTATTTACGGCATTTCTATGCCGCCTTTCTCAGCCTGGAGGCGACTCAAGGCAGCTTACAACTGACACAATTCAATGCCACAATAGTCATAAAACACAATTAAAAGCATTTAGCTATGACCCACCTCAGAGTTTACGATCGTCAGGGGAGGCCCTGCTCTCAATCCCACCACCCTCACAAGCACAATTGGTGGGGACACGAGACAGGACATTCTCGGTGGTGGCCCCCTGTCTATGGAACACACTCCCCAGTGAAATCAGGGTAACTCCCTCTCTCCTCTCCTTTAGAAAAAAGCTTTAAATCTTTAAAGCATTAGGGCAGCTGATTGAGTAGCAATTACAATGATTCATGAGAATTGCCAATTACTAGATCTTGGATTGGAACTTTGGACTATGATTTGGATTTGCAGGCTTTCGCTTGGTTGTGTTTTAATATTTTAATTGCCAAGATTTTAATGTATTTTATAATCTTGTTGACTTATTTAATGTTAATTGTTTGTATTGCAATTGTTTGTTGGCACGTAAGCTGCCCTGAGTCGTCCCCCCCCCCTCCCTGGGAGTTGAGAAGGATGGAATACAAATGCTCGAAATAAATAAATAAACCAAATTCTTCCATTCTTCGGTGGCTCCTGGAAATTGCAAACCCTACCAAAAGGGTAGTGAGAGGGATAAGAAGATTTGGGTGTGTAGTGAAAAAACACAAGTTAACTTTTAAGTTGGTGAGATGCCTAAATGATACTTTCATGCCCATTCAGTTAAAAATAGCTATATTGGAGGGTACAGTATAGCCTTTCCATGTCCATTTCTGAGAATCTGTCCCTGACATTTCTAACTAACAGTGGAAAAACCTCTCCATCTGAAATCCTGGGAATCTGCTACCAGACTAAGGTGGTCAATTTTGGAGGATCCTTGGGCCCAAAAAAGGCTTTTTAATACCCCAAGTGAAAAAAAGACATGAAAATCAGAGCCAGGTATATGAGTTAGAAGAGTACATATGCTTTTATTTTGGCAGTTTCTCGGGTTCTTCAACCCATTTGCTTGTGAAACAGATGCTTCTCCTGAAAGCTTCTGGAAGTGGAGACGTGCATTTTGTTGAAAGAGACCATCAAAATGCACCTGTGTCTCATATAAACAACCTAGCAGTTCAAAAACATGCATATGTGAGTAAATAAATAGATACCACTGTGGTGGGGAGATAACGGCATCCCATGCAGTCATGCCAGACACATGACCTGGGAGGTGTCTATGGACAATGCCGGCTTTCGGCTTAGAAATGGAGATGAGCACCAACCCCCAGAGTTGGACACGACTTGACTTAATGTCAGGGGGAAACCTTTACCTTTACCTTACACCTAAAATGCTTGATGAGATACAAGGAGAACATACACATTACAGGTAGAAAGACTCAATCAAGGAAGCCACAACCCTGAGTTTCCAAGACCTCAATAGAGCCTTTGATACGAAGGTGCTTTGGGAGTTTCTCATTTATGGGGTTACCAAAAATCAAGCATGGCTTAATGGCAATTAACAACACAAACATGCACCCTTGTCTTCTTCTGTAGAATGTAGCCATAGCAGTTGAAGGGGAATTGTAGTGCTATAATAATGAAATAATAAGAAAATGTGGAGGTAGTGACAGACTTTGTATTTCTAGGTGCGAAGATTACTGCAGATGCAGACTGCAGCCAGGAAATCAGAATATGTTTCCTTCTTGAGAGGAGAGCAATGGCCAATCTCAATAAAATAGTGAAGAGTAGAGACATCACATTGGCAATGAGGATCCACATAGGTTTCTCTGTAATAACCTATGGATGTGAGAGCTGGACCATAAGGAAGGTTGAGCAAAGGAAGGTAGATGCTTTTGAACTGTGGTGTTGAAGGAAAATTCTGAGAGTGCCTTGGACCACAAGAAGATCAAACCAGTTTATCCTCCAGGAAACAGTGCCTGGCTGCCCACTGGAAAGAAGGATATTAGATGCAAAGGTGAAGTACTTTGGCCACATCATGAGAAGACACGAAAGCTTGGGAAAGATAATGATGCTGGGGAAAAGGAAGAGGGGCTGACTAAGGGCAAGGTGGATGGATGTCATTCTTGAAGTGACTGGTTTGACCTTGAAGGAGCTAGGGTGGCAACATCTGACAGGGAACTCTGGCATGGGCTGGTCCATGAGATCACAAAGAGTCAGAAGTGACTGAACAAATAAACAACAATAATGAAAGGGCCCCACATTACAAGATGGGTCTAAGTTCTTTGAGTTTCCCAACGTTACTTAGAATTATTGGGATGCATAAAGACAAAACCACACACAAAACAGTCCCTCTTAGCATGTTGATTCCATCATACAACCCAATGGTATAGCCCATTTCCAAGAATCCGTAACCCTGCCCAGCCTATTTCAGCCATTTTCAACATCCTTCATCTGCAATTTTCTTTCAAACCATCACTTTTAACTTTCTGAATGATGTCTTGGTTAAGGTCAAATCCCATATTACACTGCCCTTCAAGCAATATTGGATCGGTAAAGTATCTTTTCAGTTACGGCTATATTAGAGATAGCTATTGACTTCCTTCTTTTTTATTGTGCTATAAAACATGTTGTAGCGAAATAAAAAAAATAAAGGTTTACTTTGCAACGGAGAATTCACGGGCATCGTTTATAGCTGACTCTTCAGCTCCTTGGCCACACGTCCTGATGCTCATCTTGTTCGGGAGTGCCTGAAAACCAATTATCTCTCCTCCAACCAGTGATGCTGACATGTATAATTAGAGCTCACTCTTTATGCACATCTATAAGTAGATGCTCAAATGGTCCCATGGGCCTTTGGTTGTATAATCAAAACACAAATAAAAAGTTATGAGTGCCCATTTCTTTGCTTTATTGTTTCAAACCAACAACCTGCTTTTTCTTCATTGATTCACAAGTGGCTGGATATTCTTCTTCATCTTTGTGTGTGAAGTGATCACAGTGCCTGGTTTTCCTTGCTGTTTCTTTGCTGTTGGTGGTGCTGTCAGCCTTGGCTATAGAGAAGGAAAAGAGTTATCTGGAGATATAGAAAAGGTAAAGCTTTTCCCCTGATGTTAAGTCCAGTTACGTCTGACTCTGGGGGTGGTGCTCATCTCAATTTCTAAGCCGAAGAGCCGTCATTGTCTGTAGACACCTCCAAGGTCATGTGGCCGGCATGACTGCATGGAGCGCCATTATCTTCCTGCTGGAGCAGTACCTATTGATCTACTCACATTTGCATGTTTTCGAACTGCTAGGTTGGCAGAAGCTGGGGCTAACAGCGAGAGCTCATGCCACGCCCTGGATTTGAACCTGCAACCTTTCAGCTAGGAAGTTCAGCAGCTCAGCGGTTTAACCCACTGCTGCTTCAAACAAAACCTTGGCACGTGTCACTGTTCAGTGGTTGACAAAGGAGCCATTGATTGAAGAACGCTTGTTAAAAACAAGTAACATTGAAAAACCCAGAGTTACAGATTAGAAAGGAACTGAAAGAGGAGATGAGTTGGAGGAAATAATGATTCTTTCGTGTGGCAAATGGCCCACTCTCAAATCCCAAAGAATTCCGAAATGATTTGGGAGTGCAATGCATAACTTCTTCCAGTGGATATCACTGGTTTTTCAATTTAAACCATCTTTGCCCCAGTTTTAGCAAAGTTGGGGGGTACTTTTGAGTTTACTAGAAACTCCAGAGTATACCAAGGTTTCTGAGAAGTCTGGACAGCAGGTTCAGATCTAATTGGGTCCAATCCACTGGCCAGACTCCACACCAGCACTATCATCAGGGGATTTATTGTGCCTCTGTGACCACTGCACTTTACTTACTTAGCTGATCCCTCATTGTCTGAGTATGATGGCCTTCCAAGTTCTTGGAAGACGCCTGCGCAAGAATTTTTTTGATGTGTGGAGATTGGTGCACAGCCGATCAACACATGGTTTTTACAGAGTGGGGGTCCCAACCAGTGGCATGGTTAGCACGATGATGGTGGATTCTCAATCTGTTGCAGCCTTCTTCCGCCTTCACAGATGTTGTAACATGTACTATGTTATCTTCCTCCTGATCCATCATGAGGTCTTTTGATTATGCTTGGTCTGGAACTTCCCCTGTGCCCCCACTCCCCCTGGGAGTGCATGATTTCAGTGGTTATGCCCACAGGTTCATTGGAACACACAAGCCCCTTCACTACTACAAGGTGACAATCCATCAAGAGGATTGTCTGTGGCTCCTTGCTAGCTATGGAGCTCCATCAGTGTTCCAGTCCTTTTTGATGTCGGAATGGGGCACCTGCAAGATAAGCAAGAACGTGTTGAGGACATAGCACAGCTGGAAAACATCCCTGGATTCAGCACTAACATGTTGATTCTAGGATTGCTCCAGAAGCTGGTGGAGATGAGCCTTAAGTCAGGGGTGGGGGAACATGTGGCCTTTGGACTGGACATGCTGAAATCCTCGCCAGTCTCCCCAAACTCCCTGCATGATGGGATTTAAAGAGAGCTAGGATTTTCAGGTAAGTATCACCTGAGCTATACCATCCCCAGATGAATCATGTGTCAACCAATACCATTTTCCTACAGTTATATCTTGGCCAAAACAAGTCCCGAACATGATAAGACATCACTTCCAGTCAAAGCTGTGGCTGTAAAATTGCAGACCGAGGAGGTTTATTTGATTGACATCAGGAGGTTATGGCCCACGGGGAGGAGATGACAACAAGCTCAGACATACTTAACGAAACCTAATCTATGTAGTCTAACCATCTATCCATCCACTGGTTTAACCATCTTAAGCCAGTTCCTGATACCACAGCAATACCCCTTTCCCAGAGCTGGCTTTATTGTGTGCCCCTTGCTTTCTAACAATCCAAACATAGGAAGAAAGGCATATTGGGCAGCATTTCTTTCTTTCTCTGCCCCACCCCCACCTCACCAACCCCCCAGGGCCAGCTCACATTTTATTCTACATGCTAACAAAGAGCCGTGGCTTAATTGCCTGATTTGATCTATTTCATTATAGCTCTTTCCCCCTCTACTTCAAAAGGTTAATGCCAGTCATATTTCCTTCTTTTATCGTCTGGCTTCACATAGCACCATGGAACAAGGCAGAATAAGCAGTTGCTCCAACGAGTCATCATTCATTCCAGCAGAGCAGCAGGCGGGTTGTAACTCAGGCTATTTTTAAATACAAAACGTAATGAAACCTGCTAAAAATACAGTGGCGTACTGAGGCCAGACAAATAGAGCTTGGGAAAAAATGGGGCGTAGCAATTAGCGTTCTGCCTCCCAAGAGTGGAAGCTTTGATGTGTAAATCTTGTGACTATAAGGATTGTTCTTTGCTATCAGGCCAACCCATTCATTGTCATTTAATGGCTTCATTAGAAACAGATTGTCTTTGTCCCCATTATTTTTAAACCAACCCAAAAGCACAATAACCAGCTAAGAGTCAATGCAGAGAATCTATTCCTGGACCCAACTGATCTGTCAACCCAGATGATGGGAAAGTGAATTTTTTGGAGTACAGCTCCCAGAATCTGCAGAGTCATTTGTGGATTCTGGGACTACAATCATAGTCCTGTGGATTCTAAGACTAGAATTATAGGATTGTAATCTCAGAATGTAATCTTCAAGTTCTGTGTCCACTTTATTTATTTATTTTCTAAATGGGGTGGAAATGAGATGCTCTGACTTCCAAATAGCCTTCTTGAGTCCTAACTTGGGGGGGGGGGAGGGAGGCTATAAATAAAGCAATATAATGCATTCTAAGAGGTACTTTCCTGCTGTAGTGTGCCCTCATTTTCTAACTTGGTGACTCTAAGGCAAAACCTTGGTGGGATTTGTACAGAAGAGATTTACCATTGCCTCCCTCTCCAGCTGAGAGAATGTGACTTGCCCAAGTTCACTCTGTGGGTTTCATGGCTGAGCAGGGATTCAAATACTCAGGAATGTCAGGAGTTCTAGTTTCCTAAGGTACCAGCACTTTCTGTAAAGAAGGCTCAAGACCTTGTAAAACAACAACTCATTGACTTCATTATGACCAATTTGTTAACATTCAGTGCTCAGCATGCAAATGAGTTTCACTCTCTTCACCCCTAAAATCAGAAGACATTTACTTATTGGGAGGAGAGCAATGACCAATCTTGATAAAATAATTAAGAGTAGAGACATCACACCGGCAGCAAAGATCTGCATAGTTAAAGCAATGGTATTCCCCATAGTAAGCTATGGATGTGAGAGCTGGACCACAAGGAAGGCTGAGCAAAGAAAGATAGACTCTTTTAAACCATGGTATTGGAGAAAAATTCTGAGAGTGCCTTGAACCACATGAAGATCAAACCAGTCCAGGAAATAATGCCCGACTGCTCACTGGAGGGAAGGATATTAGAAGCAAAGATAAAGTACTTTGGCACATAAAGTACATAATGAGAAGACAGGAAAGCTAGGAAAAGATAATGATGCTGGGGAAAATGGAAGGAAAAAGGAGGAGGGGCTGACCAAGGGCAAGTTGGATGGGTGTTAGCTTTGAAGCGACTGGTTTGACCTTGAAGGAGCTGGGCGGTGGCCACCGCCAACAGGAACTCTGGTGTGGGCTGAGGTCATGAAGAGGCGGAAGCAACTGAACAAATAAACAACAACAAACCCCTAAATACGTAGTCAGACTTCAGTCTGGATTGAGACAATGTGTTACAAAAAGTTTAAATTCCTTCTGACGATCTATTTTCCTAATTTGCTTTTTTGCATGCACATGCACACATATACACATACACATCAACACATCTTTTATATGAAGCTAATGTATACACTAGAATTCAGAGAAGGAAATGGCTCCGCAAACTCTGAGTATTTCTTTCTTAAGAAAAACCCTATGAAATGTGTGAGGTTACCATAAATTAACAGGCAACCTATAGACACGCACATTGTGTAACTTCTTATTCATCAGTAGTACACACTTTTTCTGCTAGCCTGACAGCCACAATGATGGTTAGTGACCCACCCGTCAGTGGAATAGTGAATCCATGTTGTGGTTTAAATACCATTTTCAAGGAGATAACCATAGTTAACACATATAGTGAGGATAGGATTCAGTACCTTGGATAGCGCTTTTAAATTCAGATAAAACCCAGATTAGATTTACTGCCCCATGATTTGGGAGCCATCAGCCACATCTTCCAATATGAAAAATTAAACATGTTCATTTGAAAGAATAAGACCCCGGTGGTGAAATGGGTTAAACCCTTGTGCTGGCAGACCGACAGGTCGGAAGTTCAAATCCAGGGAGAGTGCAGATGAGCTCTCTCTGTCAGCTCCAGCTACCCATATAAGGACATCAGAGAAACCTCCCACAAGGATGATAAAACATCAAGACATCCGGGTGTCCCCTAGGCAATGTCCTTGCAGACAGCCAATTCTCTCACACCAGAACCAACTTGCAGTTTCCCAAGTTTTTATTTATTACATTTATTACATACATTTCTATCTCACCCTTCTCCCCACACGGGGTCTCAGGGCAGCCCCTGACATGAAAAATAAAATTAAAAGAATCAGTTCATCTGACTTTCTTTTTAGTTCCAGAGTTGCAAAGCTGCTCAGCTTTTCCACTCACCTGTGAGCTCAGTCATTACTGGGTTTTATTGCAGATGGCCAAACCTTGGCCATTCTTGCCTAAAAATACTGCCATGGGCAAGACTCCAACATATTACATGTACACCTAGTGGTGGTTCAATGTGATTAAGGCAGTGTATCTGCTCCAGATGTCAATGGAATTATCCTGGGTTCTGTTCTATTCAGTACCTTGGAGAGCTCTTTACAGTGTAGATTGAAACTCAAAGTAGTTTCAGCACTGCATTGTAACCATTAGCTATGCTTGCTTCTCTCATGTTAAGCATGCCCATGCGTGACTGCAATGTTGATATATTGCAGCAGCAAGCTCTTTTCACTCAACAGACATTATAGGATCCTATTTATATCCCAAGTAAAGCAGGAATATTTATCAAAGGAATCACTAGCTCAGTCGACCCATCTCAGCAATCTCAAGGCGGAGAGCCTGCTGCTACACACTCCCTGTATTTCTTATTCTGATATTACATGGCTATCTTCCAAGACACCCAGCTTTCCGTGGGTTGGCAGAGAATCCTGGGACATAATAAACCCTCCAAAAGTGCTGATCCATCTTTGAGTGTGAGCCAGAAAAGTGAGCTAGTGCCAACATCTTCAATCTATATTGGCTTTTTGTTTTGCTTTTAAATGATCCATCAGAATGAAATTTATTTTTAGTGCCTGAAGGATCAAAGCTTGCACATCTGGAGATGGTTCCTTGGGGGCAAAGGAACATTTGCTTAGAAAGCAAATACACATAGGGAAAGAAAACAGCTTTCTCCTGATATATCCCCACCTTTATCCCTTCACCTGCTAAATTTCTCCTTGTATATATTATAGATTCTGTGTTTCTGAAATGGAGACTGGACTGAAAGCATCCCTAGAGCTTGGTGTCATTATGCTTTAGACCACAGCTCCCAGAATGGAGTGCTCAGAAATGCAATAGTAAAAAGTAACTTCTCCAAGTTGTGGTATGTAAGCCATGCAGCTGTGTATTAGGCTTGTGCATGGAATTTGTTTCTTATGTTTCTTTCAGTAACTTCGGTGCTGCCGGAGCTCGTAACAGTAAGGGCCCTTCTGGTACAAAAACATGCCTGACACAAAAGCAAGCAGGAGCCGATCTTGGCTCTTCCTCTGCTTATTCTCCCCTATGAACCGTCAAGAATGCTAAGATCATCTGGAGAGGCCCTGTTCTCGGTCCCACCACCTTCACAGGCGTGTCCGGTGGGGACGAGGGGCAGGGCCTTTTCTGTGGTGGCCCCCCGGCTATAGAATTCCATCCCAAATGAAATTAGATCCGCCCCTCCCTCCTGACTTTTAGGAAGTGGGTGAAAATGTGGCTGTGCAATGAGGCCTTCACAGAATGAAGGAGGAGATCGTGAAGTGACTAATGTCGCTAACCACTTGAGATGGACTGAATATATGGATTAAGTTGCACTTGATTTTACTTTGGCGAAAGGATTTTTAAATGTATTTATTGTATTGTATTTTATTGTAAATTTCATTGTAAATTTATGATGTTTCTAGATTTTAAATGTTAGCATTGAATACTTGCTGTTTGCCGGTCTGAGTCCCTCTTCGGAGGTGAGAAGGCCGGGGTATAAAAGTTTTAAATAAATAATAAATAAATAAATTTGGGCATCACAGTTCAATTTTTTTTATTAATCCCCCAGCAAACAAAAAGAAAACCCTCATTCCCTGAAAACTACTCTCCTGTTCCAGGAGGTCATTGCTTTTCCTTACCTGGAAGGGGGAAGCCTCCTTAAAATGTCTTGGAAAGAATGCATGGCTGCTGACATGGTGCAGCCCAGGAGAGAAAGCATGCACACCTGCCTGTGGCTGAGTGCCTCCTCTAAAGTAAGAAAGAGAACTTGGCTCCTTGCCTTGGAAAATGCATGTAGCATCCAGATTCAGAAAGCACACTCACCTGACTACAGCCGATGCCTCCTCCGGAGTAAGAGAACTTGCCTCCTTGAGTTGAAAAGTGTGTGTGGCATGCAGGCTCAGAAAGTGTGTGTGCCTGCCTACAGCTGGGTGCCTCCTCTAGAGTAAGAAACAGGTAAGAAACCTCCTTAAAGCACATACCTGCCTGCTGCTGGGTGCCTCTCCCCTAGAGTAAACAGTGTAAAAGCATAAAATGATGGGAAGGGGAGCCTGGGGAGCCCCCCCCCCCAATAAAAATAGGAAGTTAGAAAACAGATCTTTTGACACCTCCAAGCAAAAGCAGATATCTGCAATCCTGATTTTGAGGAGCTCCCAAAAATGGATCTGGGCCCCCACCGAAAGCCGGGACATGAAACAGATCAAGGTTTACCTCAAATGCACAAGCCTACTGTGTATTGCTACCTTTTTAACAAGCTACCACAAAGGTGTATGCTAGTTTTATAACTTGAGGATAGAACTAAAAACAGTGATAATGGAAGTAATAAAAATCAATGCAATTTTTTTTTCTGAAGCAAATACAAACTGAACATACCTTATTGGGAATTCTGAAATCCAAAATTGTTCACATGGGTGGCTGACATAGTGCCACTTTTGTTTATTTTTTCATAATTATTCATTCCCAAATCAAAAAACAGAATGGGTTGTTGTAGGTTTTTTTGGGCTATATGGCCATGTTCTAGAGGCATTCTCTCCTGACGTTTCGCCTGCATCTATGGCAAGCATCCTCAGAGGTAGTGAGGTCCTCACTACCTCTAAGGATGCTTGCCACAGAGGCAGGTGAAACGTGATTCCAGCCATGAAAGCCTTCGACAATACAAAAAAAGAGAGAATCTTTTACAGACAAGAAACTCTGCTGGGAATGAGGAAAAACAGCAAGAATTTGGCACAGTTTTCCCCTTGTATTTGGTGAGAAAAATATGTGCTTTTTATGCAACACACACACACAAAACAACAACACCGGGGAGCTGTGCCAAAAATACCTATATTATTCTCTGTTGAAAATGTCTGTGCACCATTCTGATAAGTTTGAACACGGCGAGAATACAGTGAAGGAATGTTGTTTTTGTCCTACAGTGGTAGAAAACTAATTTGTCATCAGATGTGAAGGTGACATGTTTGAAGATGAGCACCTTTACTATGAACCCTTTCCTAGAGAATCATGGGGAAATCTGTGCCATGAAAACACATGCCTTTACATTTAGAACCTTTTCCCCCTTAAAAAAAAGCATCTATGGAACTTCACTGGACTTCATTTCCTTGCCTATGATTCACAATATACTGTCTCCACATTGTCTGCCACATTGAGCACAGTCTATAGTGCTGGTTGTCCCATTTCAAAGAGATACCTTACTGCTAAAAAGTATATGGAAAGGAGATTAAAATGAATGAGCTTTTGGAACAATTTCCTCATGCAGAGGAGACAAAACTGCTGGAAGCCTTTGTGTTTAGGGGAACAGAGATTATTGAGTGGATACTAACGGAACTTTATGAAATTATGATCATAGAAAGAGTTGGGCAATGGAAATATCTTCTGGAAAAAGAACAATGGATGCAAATGGCTTTTATTTTCCCCAGGCATCAGAATATTTTTTTCTAATTTCATATTTTAAGATTTGTAATGTTCATTTAATATTGCTTTATAGCCTTGTATCCAGGTCCTCTGTGTTTGTCAGTTTACTTTGCATTACATTGTATTGATCTGTGTAGTTTTTTCTCCATGTAGTAAGCCCTTGGTATCTTCTAAGATTTGGTTCCAGAACAACCAGTGGATGTCAAAATCCACTGATTCTCAATCCCATTTTCTTAGGCAATCCCTTAAAGTCCAAGGATGATGGTCCTCCAAGTGTAGTGTCTTGGCAGTGGGTCCATAGGTGGCTGTGGAAACCTAATATTGTTCTGCACGTTCTCCCACAGTGAGGACATTGGTTTCCAGGTGAAAGGTGGTCCCGGTCAGGGATGGCTTGATGTGCATTCCTCTTGGCACTTTTCTCTCTTTCTCCCTCCATTTGTGCCTCTTCAAATTCTGCAGCACTGCTGGTCACAGCTGACCTCCAATTGGAGCACTCAAGAGCCAGGGCTTCCCAGTTTTTGGTGTGTATGCCACAGTTTTTAAGGTTGGCTTTAAGCACATCTTCTGTCCACCAACATTACATTTCCAGTTCTTGAGTTGGGAGTATAGTAACTGCTTTGGGATGGTAATCGGGCATTCAGACAACGTGGCCAGTCCTGTGGAGTTGATGGCGTAGGACTTTTCCAGCATGCGAGCTACTTATAAAGCAACCAAGTCCCAAAGATCTACCTACTCAGAGATCTACCTACTCACTACTCAGAGAGCCATAAAAGCAAAATATTAGGACATTTATTTCAGTGAGAGCCATATAATACATTTTAAGACTGAATCCAACTAAATGTGAATATAATAAGCCCCTGAGCATTCCTCACAAATGGCATGGGAGCCATACACACTGTGCCTGTGATCTGCCTGGGATCTACCAGGATGCCCTTCGAGATCTACCAGGACACCCTTCAAGATCTACTGATTACGATCTACCTAATGAGCAAACCCTGGCGTAGGAGCATTGCTTCAATGCTGGTGGTCTTTGCTTCTTCCAGCATGCTGACATTTGTCCGCCTGTCTTTCCATGAGATTTACAGGATTTTTTGGAGACAACACTGATGGAATTGTTCCAGGACTTCAGTGTGATGTCTGTAGACAGTCCACATTTCACAGGCGTATAGCAGAGTTGGGAGGACAATAGCTTTATAAACAAGCACCTTGGTCTCCCTATGGATGTCCCGATCCTCAAACACTCTGCTTTAATCAGAAAAATGCTGCACTTGCAGAGCTCAGGCAGTGTTGAATTTCAGTGTCAATGTTGACTTTTGTGGAGAGGTGGCCACCAAGGTAGCAGAAATGGTGAACATTTTCTAATGTTACACCATTAAGTGGTATTTCTGGCATTGCAGAGGGATTGGCTAGTGACTGCTAGAATAGCACTTTGGTTTCTCAATGTTCAATGAGAGGCCAAGCTTCTTGTATGCTTCTGCAAAGGTGTTTAGAGTGGCTTGTAGGTCTTCTTCTGAATGTCCACAGGTTACATTATCATCAGCATATTGGAGTTCTATAACAGATGTTGTTGTGACCTTGGTTTTGGCTTTCAGTCTGCTGTGGTTAAATAGCTTGCCATCTGTCCGATAGATGACTTCCTCTCCGATGGAAAGCTTCATCAATCCCATTATATACAATGACATAGTAAAATGGTGTCCTTTATATAAAATAACAAACTCAAGGTTTACATTTTGGAATGTCCTGGAAATATTTCCAAGCTGTAGATGATTGAATCAATGGATGCAGAATCCATAGATATGGATGGATGACTAGATTTTATTTTATAATTATATTTGTATAACATTTGTATTTACATTTGTATTGTTCTTTCTTTCGCATGTATGTGTGAATGTATGGGTCATGATATATAATAGAATATATTAAATATTCAATACAACTCTGGAACCAGTATCTATCTACAGTAGCATTTCTGATAAAATATATCATCTCTAGGCATTTTCTAGCTCATCCACATAGCTCTTTGTATTCTTAAGCCAGAAGTCCATCATTTTAACAGGGTTTACTCTTTGGTTTGGTGTGTCTACATGAAGTCCAAGAACATATCACCCACAGAAACAGGGGTCCTGCTGTATACTGAATTGTGACCTTGGCAGAACTAGCTGTCTTTCTGTTGCTTTACTTTGTAAAGTTCCTAGTACATTTATTTTGCTATATAAACATTCATTGCACATAGACCTACAGAACAATATAACTTACAGTGCAATCCTATCATTCCTGAGATGCCACCTCAGAATCTATGGGACAAAAAATGCCCCACAGTTAGAAGTTGGGTTGTGCATTTTGGCTGAACCTCAATCCATTTCTGCTGGCCAGAATACAGAAGACCATTTTCACATGCCTCCTGAAAATGGGCAAGTAGCCAGAGAGCCTTTTTCACGCCCAAAAAATACAGGTAGATCTGGCTCATTGGCGACAATGGGGAACTTACGATGCTCCCCATTTCCATTCCTTGGACCTTTTCCTTTTTTCCCTTCAAAGGAGTCTGGATTTCAGCAGTGTGGTTAAGGAAGCACCCTATCATGTCCATTATGGGTGGGGGAACTTCCCAGGTTCCTTTTCCCATCATTTTAGGCATTATTTGTCTTTATATCCTTCATTAAGACCTGGATTAAAAGCATCAGAGTTAAGATACCACTCTTTCTGTGATCATTTCCCTTTTGTTTGTAGAGGAGACAAGGTTTAATGCTTCATTAAAGGTGTTTCTTCTACTCTAGAGGAGATAGGAATTACAGGCATTGGAGGCACATGCACTCTCTCCCTGCACGCAGCTTTCCAAAGCATTTTAAGGAGGCTTCCCACTTCCCAGGGAAGAAAGAGCAATTGGCCTGGAGCTATCTCACTGGGCTTCCTTTTAAAAGCTCTCTCTTTTCTCTTGATTGCACAGCAGGCCCTGCCTGGAGTGGTGCTTGGCTTTTTCCCTTTCACGCCTTCTCCTTTGAGTTTAATGTTTCCTTAAAGCTGTTTCTGCAAGGGTTGGAACTTCAATAGTGGCAACTATTTATTTACATACAATACAAAAGTGATACATGCCACCAAGTTTTACAGTGCTTCAATATAGTCACCAGCATTGTGTACAACCCATTTCCAATGATGTGGAAATCGTAAGACACTTGTTGCAGTGCCTGTTCTGTTGATAGTTCGAATGGAGCAGTCTACTGCCGCAAGAATCTCTGGAACAGTTCTGAAGTGAATGTCACAAAGTGGTTCCTTCATCACTGTCTATTAGTGTGGCAACAGCATTCACTTCACCTTCACTAATACTAGCACGACCTGGCCAATGCATGTCTGCCACATTTTGGTGTCCTTCGTTGAAGGCTTTTACCCACCTTGCCACTGTTCTGTAAGGCAATGCAGATTCCCTGCAAGCCTCTTGAAGATCTTGATGGCACTGTCGTGCTGTACAAACCCTCTGGCACAGTCAACTCCATTGTTCTTGTTTCGAAAGCATCATGACAACACTTACTTTAGACCGCAAGCTAATACAAGACTCAGTTCTTCATGTCACTCCACATATGCAAGGGCGAGTCTTTTTGCTCAGAGGTAAGGTAGGTATGTAACTAACATGTGGTATACATGACATTCTTTGGTTTCATTGTGTGGCATCTTTACAGCTACAACTATTAAAGCTCCAACCCTCATACTTTCTGCTCTAGAGGAGATGTAACTAAGTGGTAGTAGTTTTCTGAGAATGAAACTTTTCCTTTTTTTGCTGCAAATACTGCTATTATTAATAATAATTATATTTTAGAAGTATTTTCTGAAAGAGAGGAAGGGAGGAGAAAAAGAAGCTAAAAGGGTGACTCTCCAAGCCCCCAAATGCATGTGCACTTGTTCTGCACCCACTTGTCCTGCACGTTTCCAACTCCCTGTCAGTCCCACTTGAAAAAGAATCAGGAAAATAAAGGAAAATAAAAAAGATTCAAGGGAGAGGCCAAGCCAAAAAATACACTGAAGCCGAGATGCAACTGTGATGCTGAATAAGGAAGGAGAAGCCGTGATCAGCTGCCACATGGTCCCGTTGTGGACGGTAATCCATGATGGCTGGGCCCTTGCCGTTATGGCCACCGGGCCCAGCTGAAGAAACTGGACTGGCTGAAGGAAAATGGCTAAAATGGATAGGTGCACAAGCCTAGTTAGAGGTAGATCTTTAAGCCTAGAAGAAATGCCCTCCTTCTCCCCCGTCACTCCTTAAAAATCAATACAGGCAGTCACCAAGTTACAAACAAGATAGGTTCAGTTGAGACACCTATTCCCTTTGATAACTCTTTCGGGAGTGAATTTCCCTTCCAAGGGGTAGATTCTTCTCACTTCTTGTTGCCCCACCCCCGTCCTTAACTATTAGTCATTTGTAAATTGAATGTTTGTAACTCAGGGACTGCCTGTATCTCTCCCTTCTTTAATATCATGGCAGAAAAGGATTCAATCAAGAAGGGTTATGACAACAGGTGTCCTTTGCAACAGCCACAGAAATGGGATACTGTGGTTCTAGAAAGGGAGAGTCCCTGTTTTCTTTTCTTTTTAAAAAAAGTCATTAAAAGTTAACTGAACCACAAAATGCTTCAAATCAGAACAGCAAGAAACACACTGAACACATCATTCTTTGATATCACCAAGATTAATTAAAGTACTTGACAATTTGTACACAAGACTTTTCCATAAATTACCGTGTGAAGCAGGTGGGCAATACTCGTAGCTTTATTTTGGGGATGCAATCAATCTATCCCGCATAAAGAGCTAATTGGTTTCTTTTCTGCCTAGCAGCAATATTAGAAATAGCACGCTGTTGGAAAGATGTGATGATTTTTCCACTTTCCACTTGAAAAAAGAGATTCTGGTCTCTGGCTCCTATGGCCCTTTAGATCAATGGTTCTCAGCCTTCCTAATGCCTCGACCCCTTAATACAGTTCCTCATGTTGTAGTGACCCCCAAGCATAAAGTTATTTTCATTGCTACTTCATAACTAATTTTGCTACTGTTATGAATCGTAATGTAAATATCTGGATATATTTTCATTCACTGGACAAAATTTGGCACAAATACCCAATACACCTAAATCTGAATACTGGTTGGGTTTGGGGGGAGGATTGATTTTGTCATTTGGGAGTTGCAGTTGCTGGGATTTATAGTTCACCTACAATCAGAGAGCATTCTGAACTCTACCAACAATGTCATTGAACCAAACTTGGCACACAGAACTCCCATGGCTAACAGAAAATACTGGAAAGGTTGGTGGGCATTGACCTTAAGTTTTGGAGTTGAAGTTCACCTACCTCCAGAGAGCACTGATGCATCTGGTAGGCATGGATTAGAACCCAAAAATCGTGATTCTAAAATCAAATGGGGGATTTTTTTGATTAGTAATAGAAAGACTTACAAAAATTTTCCAAAAGTTCTAAAATGTAACGTAACTACTAACGAAATTCTAACTTGGTTCTAAAGTCTGAAAAGCAGGGAAACAGGACTGACACTGTTTTAAGCACAGGCAAATCAAGGGGCAACATTTCCCTTGGTTTCCTTGCAGAGAGATATAATGCATTAATATATTATTATTAGTATTATTATTATTAAATAAAATAGTCAAGGCTTGCTTCTCCAGAGCATTTATTAGAATTAAATAATAAATTCTAATAGTAAGAATGTAGTAAGGGTGATAGTGACCTGGAGGGTATGAGGAACGTGCTCTTGGTAAACTAGAACATGCTCTTAGGTTTGTAGTTAGAGCCCTGTCAATTTTACAGTATTTCAATCCATGTCTGTTATCAATTATGTAAGGCCACAAGCACTCTAGTGCCCTCAAGAACAAGCAAACATATTATTATAATTATGTCAGGCCCAAGTTGTTTCTATAATTATTTTAGTATTATTATTACTTCGCTGTCGTCTCCCATTGATTTTGAGAGCTGTTGTTGCTCTTAGACACCTTAAAGTCATATTGCTTGGCATGACTGCACGGATTGCTGTTATTTCCCACCAGAGCAGTACCTATTGATCTACTCACATTTACATTGATCCCAGTGGCATCAATAACAAGTAGGGGCCTTTTTCCAGGAAATTAGAAGGGGTAAATATTATTAATATATTTATTATTTTAATCAGAATTAAATAATGCCCTGGGCCCTTCTTCCAGGAAATTAGAAGGGGTAAATATTATTATATTATTTATTATTTTTAATCAGAATTAAATAATGCCCTGGGCCCTTCTTCCAGGAGGCCCTTCTTCCAGGAAATTAGAAGGGGTAAATATTATTATATTATTTATTATTTTAATCAGAATTAAATAATGCCCTGGGCCCTTCTTCCAGGAAATTAGAAGGGGTAAATATTATTATTATAAAATAGTTGCCTATGCTTACCTTCTCCAGAGCTCTTTTCACTGCAGCTTTCTCCCCATTCATTTTGTCATAGATCTCTAGGAGGTTTGAACTCTATGGCTTTTCCTTGAATCTGCACTTTTCCTGCTCCTCTCCGGGCTGTTTTCAACCCCTTCTCCCATTGTTTCAGCCTGCCTCATGTCCTTCTCACCTGCCCTGCTATCCAGGCCCCTTTCCCTGCAGTTTAAAGTGCTTTTTTGATGAGTCCTCCAGCCGCGCTAGGACTTCCGGTTTCGATTTCTCTATGGTTCTGGCTGG
The DNA here is from genome assembly GCA_030556195.1 of Anolis apletophallus. NCBI lineage: Eukaryota > Metazoa > Chordata > Lepidosauria > Squamata > Anolidae > Anolis > Anolis apletophallus. The sequence continues at coordinate 133,189,713 of JARBWK010000007.1, forward strand.
TTTTTCTCTTGCTGGAGGCAAGGCCTTTCAGTTAAAGTGGGCCTGGAGCATGGAAAGGCCCCATCTGACTGTGAGTAATGTCTGGGATTTTGGATTTTGGATTTTGGATTTTGGAGGGGGTAATAGGGACCCTTCCGAAATATTTAGAATTCTAACGAAATTTTGGGCCCAGGGGGTTCGAAAAAGAAAGTCCACTTCCGGGATTGGCCTTGCGATCCGTAAAAACTTGAAAGTCCCATTACATACGAATCACTTACGAATTCTTTTGATTTTCATAACTTTTTTCTCATGCCTAGCATCTGGACCAAACTTGGCACAAATATTTAATATGCCCAAATTTGGACACTGGTTGAGGTTGGGGAAAAGAGACCTTGATATTTGGGAGTTGTAGTTGCTGGGATGTATAGTTCACCTACAATCAAAGAGCATTCTGAACCCCACCAATAAAATTGGTCCAGACTTCTCACACAGAACCCCCATGACCAACAGAAAATACTGTGTTTTCTAATGGTCTTTGGTGACCCCCCTGAAACCCCCAGGTTGAGAAACACCGCTATAGATGCATGAAAAAAGAATGAGGACAAACCATATGATTTAGTTTATGTAATGTGGGTCTGTTTTATCAGTTACCATTATACAGGTTGACCATTTCTTACCTGAAATTCCAAAATGCAGGATGGTCCACATGGATAGGTGAAATATTTATGGCTTTGTTTTCTGATGGTTCAGTACACAAGCCTTGTTACATGCACAAAAGTATTGACAACATATTTTATAAAATTACCTTCAGGCTTTGTACATAAGTGCTGGTTTTGACCTTTAAAGCCCTTTACGGTTCTGGCCCAGCTTACTTGTCCGAACATATCTCCCCTTATGTTCCACCACTTTGAACTGGATTATACGGCAGTGTGGATTCATATAATCGAGTTCAATGCAGATAATCTGGATTACCTGCTTTGATAATATGATTTCTATGGCCTTGTAAAAGGAGTCATAGTCTCTAAAACAGTAGAGAACAAACTCACTCCATCTTCTGCAAGACATCCCTTCAGATAGTTGAAGGTAGCTATTGGGGGTGTTTGATCCATAAAAAATTGATTCTAAACTACAAATGGGGGGGGGTTGATTAGTAATAGAAATAGATACCAAAAATTCGTAATTGGAACGTGATTAATAACGAATTTTCTTAATTATTCATTGTTAGGAAAACAGGTCTGACGCTGTTGTAAGCACAGGCAAATCAAGGGGGAAACATTTGCCTTCATTTTTTGGACTATACATTTTATAACATATAGAAATGGTTCCACCAACTTTCTGCATATTGATGAAAGTACAGAGAGTGTAATATACTAACAACATGATAGAAGCAAGCTATGTCAACAAATAATCAATTAATGCAAATGAAATACACAGATACAGTATGAGCTTCTTCTAACACAGTGGTTCTCAACCTGGGGTCCCCAGATGGTTTTGGCCTACAACTCCCAGAAATCCTAATAGCTGATAAACTGCCTGGGATTTCTGGGAATAGCTGATAAACTGCCTGGGATTTGTAGGCCAAAACTGGAAGCAACTGGAACAAGCTGAAAGCTAAATAAATAAATACTCAGAGGTATATTTTAAAAAATATATCTTTCTATTGATTCATCAAATTCAATATCAAAAAGAGAGCAACAGGGCAAAGGCACCTTCAAATATACATTTGATCACTGACATACATTTATACAAATTATTAAAGAGTAATTCAACATATTACCTTATTACAAAGTCCTGAGTCAAAAGAGGATTCCCTCCCTCCAGGCAGGAATCAGCCAGGCTTTGAAGCTGCCTGGCCGTGTCCCAGAAGCAGCACTCTCTCCTGACTTTTCACCCACATCTATTGCTAAAGGCACATCTATTGCTGAAGGCCAGGTAACACCTCTCAACAGAGGATTCCCTCCCCCAAACAGGAATCAGCCAGGCTTTGAAGCTGCCTGGCCGTGTCCCAGAAGCAGCACTCTCTCCTGACTTTTCACCCACATCTATTGCTAAAGGCACATCTATTGCTGAAGGCCAGGTAACACCTCTCAACAGAGGATTCCCACCCCCAAGCAGGAATCAGCCAGGCTTTGAAGCTGCCTGGCCGTGTCCCAGAAGCAGCACTCTCTCCTGACTTTTCACCCACATCTATTGCTAAAGGCACATCTATTGCTAAAGGCCAGGTAACACCTCTCAACAGAGGATTCCCACCCCCAAACAGGAATCAGCCAGGCTTTGAAGCTGCCTGGCCGTGTCCCAGAAGCAGCACTCTCTCCTGACTTTTCACCCACATCTATTGCTAAAGGCACATCTATTGCTGAAGGCCAGGTAACACCTCTCAACAGAGGATTCCCTCCCCCCAAGCAGGAATCAGCCAGGCTTTGAAGCTGCCTGGCCGTGTCCCAGAAGCAGCACTCTCTCCTGACTTTTCACCCACATCTATTGCTAAAGGCACATCTATTGCTGAAGGCCAGGTAACACCTCTCAACAGAGGATTCCCTCCCCCCAAGCAGGAATCAGCCAGGCTTTGAAGCTGCCTGGCTGTGTCCCAGAAGCCTCTCTCTCAGCCCCTATCTCTCTCAGCCTCTCTCTCCCTCTCGCCTCTCTCTCTCTCTCTCTCTCTCTCTCTCTCTCTCTCTCAGCCTCTCTCTCACCTTTCTCTTTCAGCCTCTCTCTCAGGTGGGAGGGAAGGAGAAAGCAGAAACAGAAGCCCCAAACAGAAGCAGCAGACGCGAGCAACCGATGCCAGATAGAATGGATCTGATCATGGATCCATTCTATCTGGCATCCATTCCTCGGGTCTGGGACTGATGCCCAAGCTGTTCATACAGGGTTTAGTACTGGGCAACTGTAGATGGCCTCCAAAATGTTCTGGAGGGAAACATCCCCACCTCTCACTCTCAAAATGTAGAACAATGCATCCAAATGCTCCCCAATACCATCTAAGTGGGGAAGAATTTTCACCATTTTATGTCCAGGATAGACGTTTTTGTAAAGCAGGAATTATATTAGAAATATCATCCAATTTTTAAAAGGCCTCCCTTGGATCTCAAATGCCTGATGGGGGTACAAAATGTGGCATAAATGCCCCCAAACTTCCATTTGGGACAAAAACAACCTCTTGGGCAATTACAAACATGGCGCAGGGAGCTGCTTGCAGCTCACAGTCTATTTCCCCACTATTTCTTTTACCATCTTGGCTGCCCTTCTGTGTTGGTCGAGTGGGATTATTAAGAAAAGACCCTATTCATAAATGTACCGGAGAGTAACTTATTAGCAGCAGCATGACCCAGCACCAGTACCAGTGATAAAAAGAACAAAAACACACAGACCAATGTTATCTCTTCCATAGGAGGCTTTTCTTTGTAGTAAAATAGTTGCACTATTTACAGTAACAAGGTTTCCATAACACAAATAAACAAATACATAGTAGCTTTACACTCAGCAGCCTTCACACTGGAGTTTTCTCACACGAGGCTTTTCTCACACAGAGGTTTACCTCACAATCCTCAGGACAACATTAGCTTTGGCCCACTGAATCTACAGGCTTCGGCTCTTTCAGTGCTTGACTCACACTTTTGTAATCAAAAATATCTAGTTACTATTCAATATTTCTGACAATCTAGACACTTTCCAGCTTGTGCTTATTGTATTTGAATTGTTGGATGGGGCTATTGCACAGCTGATTCAAGACACCAAGCATGCAACCAAATATACTTGCACATCCATGTTCCATGCAGTACATGCATCCATGAACAAAGAGCATTAATTTATAATGCCCATTATAAGCACATCTCCGCTTCCATAACCTTGAACTGAATGCAGACAGTGGAAAAGGTTCATCCATTTCTTTGAAGGAACTTATGCATACATGGAACCAGATTTGTTTAAATCAGTGATAGCTGCCAACAATATACAGTGGCTAGGAAAACCTATTCCCCAGCCTTCAGCTACTGTGAGAATTGTATCTAAGCGCAGAGCCTTGGAGAAAGTGACAGATTATGTCAGTGTGCTTTCTAATTAAAAAGGGGGTCCCAGAGCTTAATTGCTGCGAGCCTTGGCTCTTCTATGCCAAGGAATTAATTGATGTCAGCATCCAACATGCTGTGCGAACAATACAATTTTACACATGGATCCCAATATAGAAGTTTTCATCACGCATCCATATGCTTGCCTTCCCTGACCTGCTGCCCTCCAGCTGTGTTGGACTACAATTCCTATCATCTCCAGCCAACACGAGCAGCTAACTGGTCATCAATTAGAAAATACACCAAAGCTGTGAAACACAGATTGCTTTAAAGTAAGTTTACAATGGAAAGTAAGGTGAAATGCAGAAATAGCTGGATAGTATTATATTTAGTGGCCTGCACGATCATATCAATAGCTGATTTTACACTCTCCAAACATTGTTGGATTATAATTACAACCAGCCATACTGATCTTGCAGGAATGCCAAGAATCATTGAATCATAGAGTTAGAAGAGACCTCATGGGCTATCAACTCCAACCCCATTCTGCTGAGAAGCAGGAAATTTGCATTCAAAGCATCCCTGACAGATCGCCATCAAGCCTCTTTTTAAAAGCTTCCAAAGAAGGAGCCTCCACCACATTCCGGGGCAGAGAGTTCCACTGCTGAATGCCCCTCACAGTTGGGAAGTTCTTCCTAATGTTCACATGGAATCTCCTTTCTTGTAGTTTGAAGCCATTGTTTCGCGTCCTAGTCTCCAGGGCTGCAGAAAACAAGCTTGCTCCCTCCTCCCTATGACTTCCTCTCACATATTTATACATGGCTATCATGTCTCCTCTCAGCCTTCTCTTCTTCAGGCTAAACATGCCCAGCTCTTTAAGCCGCTCCTCATAGGGCTTGTTCTCCAGAGCTTTGATCATTTTAGTCGCCCTCGTCTGGACACCTTCCAACTTGTCAATATCTCTCTTCAATTCCGGTGCCCAGAATTGGACACAATATTCCAGGTGTGGCCTAACCAAGACAGAATAAGGGGGTAGCATGACTTCCCTGGACCTTGACTTGTTTTTGATAAATCCGTGTTGACTATTAGCAATGACCGCATTTGTTTCTAAGTGTTGGCAGAACACTTCCTTAACAATGGGTACGTAGGAGGCTGTGGTTCTTGATCTGCATATTCTCCCGCAGTGAGGACATTGGTTTCGAGGTGGAAGGTGGCCCCGGTCAGGGTTGACTTGACATGCCTTCCTCTTGGCATGTTTCTTCCTTTCACTCTCCATTTGTGCCTCTTCAAATTCTGCAGCACTGTTGGTCACAGCTGACCTCCAGTTAGAGCGCTCAAGGGCCAGGGCTTCCCACTTCTCGGTGTCTATGCCACATTTATAAATTTGGCTTTAAGCCTATCTTTAAATCTCTTTTCCTGTCCACCAACATTATGTTTCCTGTTCTTGAGTTCAGAGTAGAGCAACTGCTTTGGGAGAGGATGATTGGGCATTCGGACAATGTGGCCAGTCCAACTGAGTTGATGGCGGAGGAGCATTGCTTCAATGCTGGTGGCCTTTGCTTCTTTCAGCACACTGACGTTTGTCTGCCTGTCTTCCCAAGAGATTTGCAGGATTTTTCAGAGGCAGAGCTGATGGAATCATTCCAGGAGTTGCATATGATGTCTTTAGACAGTCCACGTTTTGCAGGCATATAGCCGGGGTAGGAGGACAATGGCTGAATACCACATTGCAAATGAAATTAATGATAAACTATAATATTTGGGGCTATGTAGCATAGAAAATATCTCATTGAGAGTATGATAGAGGTGTGCATAATATACAAATGGTGAGGAGAAAGCAGACAAGAAAGGCTTGTCTCTTCCTCTCAATAGAATAGAATCATAGAATCATAGAGTTGAAAGAGACCACAGAGGCTATCAACCCCCCTGCACTCACAACAGATCCATACTCTGTCTGCAAGCATTCAGAGAAGTTGGCAATGCATTCCTCTGTTGAACAATCCTTACCATCAGGAACTTCGTCCCAATGTTTACATTAAATCTCTTTTCCCATAGTTGGAATCCATTGTTCCTTGCCCTGCCTTCTAGAGCAGCAGAAAACAAGTGTACTCCATCTTCAATATAATGCCCCTTCAAATATTTTTAAACATGTCCCATTTTAACCTTCTCTTCTTCAAGCTAAAAAAAACACCCCTACTTCTCTTAGGGCATGGTTTCCAGATCTTTTGCCATTTTGGTTGACCTTCTCTGGACATATTCTAGCTTGTCAATATCTTTCTTGACTTGCGATGCCCAGAACATTTCCTTGTGTATTTGAGAATGATAATAAGATTGTTACATGACTTATTTTTGCAATTTAAAATAAATTTAGCAGTTTCCAAAAAAGAAAATGGGAGCATTCTGTGCAATCATAAAGGCTGCATAAAGAATTAATGATAGTTCGTTTGCCTTCATTGAAGCAGAATTAAGTATATGTTGTGAGCTGTCCCTGACAGATGTTTACCCAACCTGCTATTTAAAAGCTTTAGAAGATGAGCGCATTCCAACCTCAGCTACTTATACATGCATTCTTGTGGTTAAAATGTTGTATGTACCATTCAAAACCTCCTTCTGCTGTTGATGGCCATTACTTACAAGAACAAATTGAACCCAGTCACTTTCCAAAGGAAAGCTCAGCATCTTCAGAAGGCGTGCCAGCATTAATTCCTCCATATGGAGAGACAATGGGGCTGAGTCTCAAGCAAAATGGAAGCAAGAAGACATAGTGGAGACAGGGTAATGCATACCAACTCTATCATGGTTCACATTTAGGAAGCTGGTGAAGTGTCATTGTTTATTTAGAAGTATTGATAGTGTCCTATTTTGTGACTTTTTTTGCGTGTCAGGAGCGACTTGAGAAACTACAAGTCGCTTCTGGTGTGAGAGAATTGGCCGTCTGCAAGGACATCGCCCAGGGGACGCCCAGATGTTTTTGATGTTTTACCATCCTTATGAAAGGCTTCTCTCATGTCCCCACGTGGGGAGCCGGAACTGACAGAGAGAGCTCATCTGCACTCTCTCCAGATGCGAACCTGCAACCTGTTGGTCTTCAGTCCTGCCGGCACAAGGGTTTAACCATTGCACCACCAGGGAGCTCCTTGTGACAAATGGAAACATGGGCAATAATATAGACCTGATCCATGTCAAAATGGGCAAATATTGTAGATTCATATCTCACTGCTGCAGTGAATCAAAGTGATTCTTAGCTGGAATCAGAGCAGATGTGCTGTATCTAACCATTAATTGACTGAAGGGGAAACAGGGTTTATTCTGGAAGTTACAGAGTTATCTCAAATTTTTGGAGGCATCAGATTTTTGGAGTCTGGCCCAATCTGTTGTCCACATGCTGATTGGACACACAGCCGTGCCATTGGCCACCAGTCCTCAGCACCACTGTCTTTGCAACCCAAAGAGCTACAGGGATGCTCCCAGGCTGCATTGGGGCAACTGCAGGCCTCATAACCCCTGAGGATGCCTGCCATAAATGCCAGGAGAGAATGCTTCAAAAACACAGCCATACAGCCCGAAAAACCTACAACAATGAACTGCAATGGTTTACCCTGGATTAATTGTATGAGTGTAGACTCAGCCACAGTGCAATATTAACACAAAGTCTGAATAGAGCTAGGACCCAGATATCCATTAATGCATGCTGCACACAGAACTCCCATTCAAGGATATATGATTTTGTGCTCACTTCCCACATGATGATTACAGCCTCCAACACTGACATAGTTGGCTGTTATACTCCCAATCTATCACATACCATATTCCATGGCACACTAGTCTCAGTTTCTCTCTTTTTTCAGCTGGCTACCAGTTGAAACCCTGTAGTTCCAAGGGACAGGCATGGGGGCAAGTCACAACCTTTATTCAATGCACTAAACACAATAAGCTGTTAGGAATGTAACTAAACACAAACGTGTGGGACATAGGAGTAATATATTGGCAATGAATGACCCTCTGCAAAGACACGAGAAGTAGGTTACCTTTGAGTCACTAGGATATACCATGCGTATCTACACCCTGATTAGGATATAAGTATATCCAGGACGCTTAGAATTTGCACTGTTGTCATCCGCTTGAAAAAGCCCACCCCAGGGCGAAACGGGTCAGGCCTTGAAACTCCACCGTCACGGCTGGGTCTGGCATCCTTCGGCGCTTCCAGGACATTGAGGCTGTTTACATTGCCACCGCTGACCATACAAGGCTCTGCCACCAAGTAAGCAATACTCCGCCTTGGACCTTTGGGATCACACCCATCCATTGGTTGATTCGGATTATTTCCGGCCATTTCAATTTGGAACATTTTCCATATATACCGGACTATATCCAGGACTCATTCCATTGCGGACTCTTTTGCTACTTTTGAGGTACTCTTTATTTCAACTGACTTTGTATCACACCCTTCATATGTGATGAATTGGATTGGGAATAATTCCATGGAATGTTTGATATTAGATGTATATTATGATTATTGTGTGCTACTTCTCATGATTTTGACTTTGTAACCTATGTACTGGAAACACAAGACAATTGGTTCTCGTGTCTTTGTGAAGGCAACCTTCATTCACTCACATGGGCAAGTGCACGAGCGAGTAAATAAAGGGTGCAACTATTATGCGAGGAACAGTAAATTCCAATTTTGCCACCCCAAAAAGGAGGCCATGACTATTATGAGGTGGCAACTATTTTGCAATGAAATACAGTATTCAAAATTTGTTGGAAAGGGTCATATACATGTTCTCATGTGTAAGCCAACATTGAGCCCCATCATGTGAGAGGGATCATTGCCTCGGCCAGGGTCAAATTTACGTTGTTTATTACTGCATGGTGGAGGAGTTGGACTTAGTGACCTTTCTAGTTTCTTCCAACTCTATGATTCTGTGTGACTGGAAATAGATTGGAAAACCATGGAGTCATTGTAACAAAGGATCTGTATGGTTCCTATAACCCAGGGGTAGGGAACCTATGGCTCGGCAGCCAGATGTGGCTCTTTTCATGGTTGCATCTGACTCTCCAGAGCAGCCTGGGCCTCGGTTTCCCAGCATGCAGCGGGGAGGAGTGACGCAAATGCGCCGTGACTGCCGCTTCTGCACCACCATCGCCACCTCTTCCTCATCCCCTGCTGCTCTCGGGGCCCTGCGCCCTCTTCGCCGGGGATGGTGGAGCCCGCCAACGTCACCTCGTTATTATCTTCATCTTTGTCCTCCGCCACGGGCCTCAGGGAGGTGGTGGAGGCAGGCCTGGCCCTGGCGCTGTGGACCCAGCCTTGCTGCCCCCGGGGGATGCCCAGCTCATCGCCCTCATCATCGGGCAGCTCAAGAGCTGCTGCCTCTTCAATGCCTTCCGGAGGGACTGCCTCGCTGATGTCGACATCAAGGTCCACCTTGGCCCTGCACCCTCTTCCCCCTTCCTTCCTTCCTTCCTTTCTCTTCCTTTATTTTTCCCTCTCTTTTTCTTTCATTCTTTTTCTTCCCACTCTCCCTCCCTACCTTCTTTCCTCCCTCCCTCTTCGTTTCTTCCTTCCTCCTCCATTATTTCCTTCTGTCCTTCTCTCCTTTTTCCCTCCCTCTCTCTTGTTCCTTCTTTCCTCCATTCTCCCTCTTCCTTTCTTCCTCTTCCTGTCTTTCCTTCTCCCCTTCACCCTTTCCTTCTCCTTCTCTCCTTCCTTTTCCCTCCCTCTCTACCCTTTCTTCTTTCCTCCATTCTCCCTCTTCCTTCCTTCTTCCTTCCTTCTCCCCTTCACCATTTCCTTCCTTCCTTCTTTCCTCCATTCTCCCTCCCTCTTCCTTCCTTCCTCTTCTATTCTTTTCCCCACGTCTTCATTTCCTTCTCCTTCCTTTCTTTTCACTTCCCTCTCTCTCCCCTTCTTTCTTTTCTTCTTTTCCCTTCATTATTTTACTTTTTCCTCACTCCCTTTCTTTTCTTTTCCCCACTCATTCGTTTCCGCCCTTCCCATTTCCTTCTTTCTTTTCCCCTCATTGTTTCTGGCCTGCTTTTCGTTTCTTCCTTTTCCATAGTTCATTCGTCTTTTCTTTCTTCCTCTCCTCCTCCCTCCTTTATTTCCTCTGTATTGCTTTTCCCCCCTTCCTTCTGTCTTCTCTTCCTTCCCAGAGTCCCGAGCATGCTTTTTGCAGAGCCAAGTGTCCCGTCATTCTGCCGGGGTAATCCTTTTCTCATAGTATGTACGTATATACTCACATTTAGTTGAATTCAGTCTTAAAATATATTATACAATATATATTATATGGCTCTCACTGAAATAAATTTCCAAATATTTTGCTTTCATGGCTCTCTGAGTAAAAAAAACGTTCCCAACCCCTGCTATAACCAGTCCCTGTTAACTATCTAGCTCCAGTTCTTTGTACCAACATTTGGTACCAATGAAGCTTCCAAATACTCTTCAAAGGAACGCCCATGTAGAATGGGTTACAGTAGTCCAAATGGGGTGTAACTAACGCATGTGTCACCATTGGAAATTGGGTGTCTCTGGGAACAAATGCAGCCCTGTAATTCCCCACACATACTCTTTCAATAGGCACAAAGAGGACTGGGAAAACCAATTTGATCTTTCCTCACTTCATTTCTATGTACCTAGTGATCAGAGCAATGTGGGAACTGGCTCCCCCGAAAAGCAATACAAACAAGGTAATTAGTGGTGGTCTTTAAATCTGACTTGGAATGTTTTATCTGACAGGGAGGGAGGGAGGGATAAAGCAGTGCCAAATATCCCAATCAGAACCAAGCCTTCTGAAGTGTCAGCCAGCTATGCAAGATGCCTCCCCTGGGAAATAATGGCCGAGTTCATATATTGAGGAAATTGAGTATAATTTTACATTCACAGGATTATGTGAAGGCTTCACAATGCTGCCTTACTGATGAATTGTGACATTATAATGTGCAACCAAATGTGTGCAAGTATCTAAATATCCTAAAGGTGCCAGGTCATATCTGGTTTTAGACCCAAAGCAGGGTTAGCCTTGGTTAATATTCAGATGTACTAACCAAGGCTTAGACCATCAGCAAATACTAGGTGCTGTAGGCTATATTTCAGAGGAAGAAACTGGCAAAACCACCTCTGACTAATCCTTGTTAAAGAAAATGCTGCTAAATGTATGGGGTCACCATGAGTCAACAGGTGACTTGAATAGTTTTACAGTATAAGTGAAATGAAAACAGTAATAAATAATTATTGAGATGATGAATGTGATTCATTGAAGGTGATATGGCCAGGAGTGATTATTTGAAAGTAGTAATTTGCACTCCTGCAACAGATCACTACCTTGTCGCAGTGCTGGAGCTTGAGCATCTCAATAACTCCACGAGCGAAACCATGAAGGGACACCCAAGATGGAAAGGCCATGGCAGAGAGGTCAGACTAAATACTTTAGACACATAATAAGAAGACAGGAAAGCTTGGAAAAGATAATGATAATGGGGAAAATGGAAGGAAAAAGGAAGAAGGGCCAACCAAGGGCAAAATTCAGGGATGATATCCTTGAAGTGACTGGCTTGACCTTGAAGGAGCTGGGGGTGGCGATGGATGACAGGGAGCTCTGGCATGGCGTGTCCATGAAATCACAAAGAGTCGGAAGTGACTGAACCAATAAACAACAAAAGTAATTTCCAATGGAAGCCAAGACTTCTTTGCCTATGCTCCAGCTCTCTCACCCTACTAATTGGGAGGGAAGTGCACATTTATTTATTTATTTGCCATGCTTCTATACCGCCTCTCTCAGCCCGAAGGCGACTCGAGGCAGTGAACAAGCGGCAACAAGTGCCCATATACAATACATCACAAGATAAGAACAGTCATATAAAACATATAAAATTAACAGTTAAAAACTACAAAATACACATTCACATTTTAAGCAAAATTCCCATTTTTAAAACCGAAATATCAAAAAAAAATTGCATACAATTAAAAGTGCAATTTTGTCTTAGCCAAGGGATTAAATATGTCCATACAAATGCACACAATCATGAAATATAAAAAACAACCCCTTTTTAATGAGAAGTAAAAGCAAATTTGCACAGCTCACTACAAATAAAGGTTGCATTACAAATAGATTCAGAGAAGTGCAGTGAAATCAAGGCCTTCTTTCACATTGCCACCTGAAACTCTTGAGAGCGCCGGAGATAAGGATAAACAACATTGCTCTAGAAGGGGCAAATATCTCATGTGGGATAAAATACATGGAAAGCCAGTGTGGTATACTGGTTTCAGTGTTGTTTCAGGACACTGGGAGACCAGGGTTCCAATCCCCACTCAACCAAAGAAACTCACCAAATGACCTTTGGTAAGTCATGTTCGCTCAGCAAGGGCAACAGAATATCCCCTCTGAATAAATTCTACCTAGAAAACTCAGTGATAGCTCCTCTTTAGGAATGCCATGTTAGTTGAAGGCACATTATAAACAACAAATAAAGCACATCCCTATCTCCTAGGTAACCCTTTCCAAGAATCTTAGACAAATAAAGATTCTTTCTGTTTTATATTTGTATTTCTGTGTTCCTTGAAGAAGCTCATGTGGCATTCGGCATTACTTTTGAGAACAGCAGACTTCTCTGTTTAGACTCACTAGAGACATTTTGTGATGCCATCACTGCAGTGGTTCACAAGTAGAGGTTGGGAGCTTCTTCATGTTGGATCTGACTGCTAGAAGCTGCAGACAAGTATGGCCAATTGTGACGGAATCTGAGGGTTTAGGTCCATCATAATCTAGAGACTCTGTCTTTGAAAACCATGTTGTTGTCCCAAACAATGACAGCCAAAGGTTGGAATGGAGGATAAACAGAGGTAAATGAGAAAGGGGGATGGTCTTTCTATGAAGAAAAGAGGATAAGTTTACCATGAGGAAAGAGGGATAGTCTTACAATGGAGGTACCATTGTAGGTGGAGGACCTGAGCATACCATTTAGGCCCATCCAAAGAGATCCTTAGTGGAGTCCCATCACTGCTCAGCTGTGGGAATCCATGGGATAATCCTGGGCAAGTCACACTCTCTTAGACTTAAAAGAATGCAACAGTGAACCTCCTCTCAATAATTCTTGCCAACAAATGTAAATGTCATTTATTAGCTGCCATTAAGTCAATTTTGATTTATGATGGCCCAATGAATGAGAGACCTTCAAGTTGCTCTGTCCTCAACAGCCTTGCTCAGGTCTTGCAGACTCAGTGCAATGACTTCCTTGATTCAATTTATCCATCTGAATTGTGGTCTTCCTCTTTTCCAATTAGCCACATAACTGCTCATCCATGTCCTCTGCTATGTCCCTGTAATTTGTTGAGTGGCATCTGACCTTGGGTTTCTTGTGGGACTACCTCTTGTTTCATTTTGGATTGTCTCATCATAGGGTTTTGTGGTAAAAGATCTTCAAAAGGAGGTTTACTATGTCTCCCTCTGTGCATTATGAACAACTGTTAACAATGATTCCCCTGCCATTTTCTCTGAGCATATCAATCCCATGACCACCACTACTTTAGCCTATTTTGCCTGACTCCTTGGCATTAGCACTGTTGCCATCAGTATAGCCCAGGGGTGGTTACTGGCCCTCCAGGTGTTTTGGACTTCAACTCCCAGAAATCCTAGCCAATTTACCAGCTGTTAGGATTTCTGGGAGTTGAAGTCCAAAACACCTGGAGGGCCGGTAATTGCCCACCCCTGGTATAGCCTCTTGCATCCCAGGAACAGACTATCATGGAAAGGTAGTGTTATTAGTAGGCTAAATAACTCATATGCTTGCCATAACTCAGAACTGACTGGAAGTCATATAACAACAAATAGAAATTAGTTAACATTCAGGTTTACAAAAGAGAGCTATAAACAACACTGAGAGCAGGTCTCTGAACACAAGAAGGCTTTCTCCTGGGGGGGGGGAGAGGATGGGCTATTGAAGGAGACACGGTGCGCATAGCTAATTTACTGTAGTTCAATGCATTTTTATGCCATTTTAGTCTCAAAACAACAACCCTGCACATTGGGTCACATTAAGAGGGAGGGGAATTTTCCCATGGCATTTAGAAATGATCTTCAAGGATATATGTGTTTGTATTTCTCTTTCTCCTAAGGAAAGCATCTTCGGATTTCACAGTAGTACTGAGAGCCTGATTTTTTTTCTCCTATAAGAGCAGCTGCTAGAGCCATCAAGCCACTTAAAGAGCTGTCAAATCTTGCATTTTCTCTCTCCTTTTTCCCCTGTGAAGTTGTTTTTCTCTGCTAAGAGCTCAGGGAAATGTTTTATTTGTTCAGAGGAGAGGGAAGATGGCATATAAGGATGTCAACATCTCCTCTTTTAACTCTTCTGTCTCTCTGTCAGTTGTCGTCAGCGACGGAGCATTTGAAAAGTGGCAAGTACATGGGGATTCCCTACAGATTGAGAACAATTGTACACATGTTGCAGAATGGGGTGAAAAGAGCAATGAGGTGGAAAGGCAATAGATGGGTTGAGAAATAGGCTCTTGAACATCGATTTGCTATTAGTTTTTAGCAAGCATTCTTCACATAGCTAAATGCCAATGACATTAAGAATTTAAATAATGGTTATGATTTCGAATAACTGTAACATGCTGCTTTTGGGAGCAATTTTGAGGCAAAGTGGGCACTTTCAGCCATTTGTAATATTTTTAAGACTAAAACAAATATTATTGACACCTCATGTAAGAAATAAATGTCATCACATTTTCAAAAATGAAAAACATCAATGAACCAGTGTCGTTGTTGTGCGCCTTCAAAACATTTCAGACCTATGACCACCTTAAGGTGGCCATATCACATGGTTTCCTTGGCAAAATGTGTTCAAAAATTGCTTTACTTTGAGGCTGAGAAAGGGTGATTTGCCCAAGATCTCCTAGTGGTTTTTATATTAATAGTAAGAAATATGATCTAAAAGGGGTGGTTGGTGGCTTCCATATAACTGTAGCAGAGTCACATTAGTGCCACTATGTATTAAAGGAACTATCCAATAGGCATGTGTGCAGAATTCGTTTCTCCCATTTTATTCATTTCTTTCAGGGAGCACGGAAGAGGAAGGTCCCTCTTGGTACAAAAATTAGCTCAACACGAAAGCAAGCAGGAGTGGGTACCGGCTCCAAGCCTGCTTTTTGGCATCACAGTTACACCCATGAGACAGAGATCATGTAGTGATCTACACGGTCATGTAGTGATGGAGGCCTTTCTGGGCCTGCAAGGTCATGTAGTGATGAAGGGGAGGTCTAGTCCAGGCCCTAGTAAGGCCACTGGCAAACGTGATGGGGAGTAAGCCCCAGCTAGCCACCAGCAATTGTGGTGCACCCCAACCCCATGCCAAGAATCCCACTGTGGGTCCGTCCCTAGCTCCCGGCTTGAGGAGGCCAGATGGAACAGGCCAGCATGAAGAGACCTCAGCAGTGGTGCAAGGTAGGTTTCCCAATTGAAGGAGGAAACATCAGTGAGAAATGGCAGTGGAGCTGGCTACGTAGCTTTCATCTTGAGTGCAAATCTCTCTTCTCTCCTCTATCTCTGTCTCGGGGGGAGGGTGTCTTTAAGCCCTAGCTAGGGAATCTTTCGACTCTCCAGAGGAAGGTGAAACAAATTCCAATTAAAAGCCTCTTTAAATCATGCATCGGGAAGGGAAACCTGGGTATGAAGTCCCCCTGCCATAATGGGCTGGGCCAATAGAAAATGGAAATTTCAACACTGAAAAGCAAAAACAGATATCTGCCCTCCTGATTTTGGGAGGCTCTCTAAAAACACATTGGGGCCCCAACCAAAAGCCGGGACACGAAATGGGTCAAGGTTTACCCTGAATGTACAACCCTACCATCCAAGGTGCTGAAACCTGATTACAAGTTCAAGTAACCTAAAACCTGGAATGGATTCACCATTCCACTTAGAAGAAAGCCCCAAACTGTTTCAGATAGATGCTCAATGAACAAGCATATGTATTATGTCTCTGATATCCCAAGTTTTGTTCCTGGCATCTCGGAGTTAAGGTTGAGCTATGAAAAACTGTTATCGGAAACCCAGTTTCTTCTTTCTTTCCTCTTTGTGTCTTTGAATAAATCTGCCCTCCACCCAGCACTTGATCTATATCTTACTTTATCCCTGACTGTGGAGCTGTCTATGCCAGCAAAATAAATCAGATCCAGTATACGGTATATGTCCCAGAGCTCCTCTGAATTCATCCTGTTAGATAAAAGAGAAAACAAATTCAAAAGAAATAACAGCAACCCAAAATAAAATATTTCAGTATATTTAGCCAACCAGATTTAAAAGTAACAGCAGGATATAGATGCAAAGGTACAATAAAATTTCTCAAATTTGTGGAGGGATAAAATAAGTCTTCATCCAGAACCACCCAAAAATTATAATGTCATTCATTATATTTATGTATAGCCTTTCTTATAATGTGTGTGATTTTCCTGTTTCCCATTATAGTCTTCTAAGACCATATCCTCACAAGATTAGGCTGAGAGAAAATGTTTGATTCCAGCATGTCCAGTAAATAAAATGTAGGTCTGACCGTGGTTCCCAACCTTTGGCCCTCTGGGTGTTTTGGACTTTAACTCCCAGAAATCCCAGCCATCTTACTAGATGCTAGGAATTGTGGAAACTGAAATCCAAAACACCTGGAGGACCAAAGGTTGGGAACCACTGGTAGAACCTGGATGTCCCAATCCTACAATCTACCTCATTCCTGTTCTGTTGCTATTGCTGCCCAACTCAAACTGGACAAAGCAAGTTGGCAGAACTTTAGAAGTGTGGGATTGTATATAGAAACATATCAACCTACCTCATACTGTGTGAGACTATTGATCCACATGGTTCAGTATTGTTTGCATTGTCTGAGGGTGCATCTACACTGTAGATGCAGTTTGACATCACTTTAACTGCTAGGGCTCAATTCTATGGGATCATGGGAGTTGTAGTTATACAACCTTCTTTGTCAAAGTGTGCTGGTGCCTAACCAAACTACAAGTCCCAAGATTCCATAGGATTGAGCCACAGCAATTAATGTGGTGTCAAACTACATTAATTATACAGTATAGATGCATTCTTAGAACATCTTGCTAGAGTTTCAGGCAATATTCTAGCTCACACTTTCTTGAGAATTCCTGGTATTGTCTAGTACAGGGCTGTCCAACTTCTACTGACCCAAGGTCCAGAATTCTGGTCACTGATCACCTGGGGGGCCGAAGGGTCTGCCTCCACCCCCAGCTCCGCCCCCTCCCTGCCCCCGGCATGAATAATTAATATGCCCAAATGAGAACACTTATGGAGTTTGGGGAAAACAGACCTTGACATTAGGGAATTGTAGTTCGCCTACAATCAAAGAGCATTCTAAACCCCAGCAATGATGAAATTAACCAATCTTGGCACACAGAACTCCCATGACCAACAGAAAACACTACAAGGGTTTGGTGGACACACTGACCTTGAGTTTGGAAGTTGTAGTTCACCTTCCATCCAGAGAGCACTCTAACAATGATGGATCTGGATCAAACGGGAGCACCTCCAGCAGCCTCCTCCTCCGCCGCGGCGAAAGGGAAGGCCACAGCGGCCGCCATGAGGCTGTGGATGGCCGGCTGCGGCCTTCCCTTTTGCGGCGCTCCCGCCTCCTCTTCCTCCGCCGTCGCAAAAGGGAAGGCCGCAGCCGGCCATCACCATCTTCATGGCGGCCGCTGCGGCCTTCCTTTCGCGGCGGAGGTGGAGGAGGCTGCTGGAGGTGCTCCCGCCTCCTCCTCCGCCGCCACCGTGAAAGGGAAGGCCGCAGCCGGCCATCCCCAGCCTTATAGCGGCCACTGCAGCCTTCCCTTTCATGGTGGAGGTGGAGGAGGCTGCTGGAGGTGCTCCTGCTGCCTCCTCCTCCACCGCCGCGAAAGGGAAGGCTGCAGCGGCCGCCCTGAGGCTGGGGCTGGCCGGCTGCGGCCTTCCGCGCGCGGAGGAGGAGGCAGGCGCCGCGAAAGGGAAGGCTGCAGCGGCCACCGTGAGGCTGGGGATGGCTGGCTGCGGCCTTCCCTTTCGCGGCGCTCCTGCCTCCTCCTCCGCCTTCCGGAGGGGGCGGAGGGGCGGAGGGGGCGGCGGTGGCGGCGGCGGCTGAGGCGGAGGTGGAGGAGGTGGCGGCGGCGGCAGAGGTGGTGGCGAGCGTGCCGATTGGTGGGGGGAGGGAGGGAAGGAGGAGGAGGAGGAAGGAAGCCTGCTCCTCCTCCCTGCCCCACCCCGCTCCTCACCACCCAGCCGCGAAAAAAATAAATAAAAAATATTCAAAAAAATATTCAAAAAAATAATAATAAATATTATTTTTTAATCTTAAAAAGCAGATATCTTGCAGGAGGGTAGGGGACCGTGGGAAAGGGGCTGGGGGGCCGTATACGGTCCACAGGCCACCAGTTGGACAGCCTTGGTCTAGTAGTCTTCCATCCAAGTAATAATCCATCTGAACCCTGCTTAGCTTCCACAATGAGACAAGATCGCAATCACAGAAATGCCCTTAGGAATGGTCTATGCATATCCAATCTCTTAGCTAACAGCAAACTCACAATGTAAAACAGCACTATAAAATTCTAAATATTTCAATTCCTAATCAAGGTGATAATCCATTAAACGCACACAAAAAGGCATTGTACAATTGCAGCAGCCTTCAATCATTACAGAACAGATCTCATCAAGACTTCTTTGCTGATTCCTAATCACCTTTTAATTCCTTTAAATGTGCTATAAAACTAGGAATCTGAATTACCACTTAATAAAGGCTTTGAAAGTAATACATTAAAAGGCTGCGATTAAAAATGGTTAGAGCGATGGAGCTGTTAATTAGTCCTGGGAACATGTGAGTTGAGGATTTCTGCAGCAGATATCTATTACAGCCGTTTGCATCCCTTTCCTTTCCTTTCCTTGATTTTATCTTTAGATAGTGAATCCATTTTGGGTAAAAGATGGGATATAAATTTTAATTTTAAAAAGTAAAAACTAAAAATACATTGTATAATTTCAAAGTGAACATGGTCTGCCTTTTTATTATTCACCTCGTCTGTTCTTTTCCTTTTGAAGGATCGAACTCCTACATGCACCTAGGAAATAACAGAAAAAGGAGAGAGAGAAATTGGTATAATTGAAATCCAGTTGATTACATATGATTAATCAGGACTATCCTTGCCAAATTAGGACAATTGTGGGGATGTTAGACTACTTCAGTAAAACATTAAAGATGATATAAATGTCATTTTTGCTATCCCAATGAGATTTGTGCACCCAAATTCCCACCTCCCACAAAAACAGCAGCAATCGAGTGTTAAAAAATTAAATGAGAATTGAATTTGGGTTGCTGTGAGTTTTCTGGGCTGTATGGCCATGTTCCTGATGCTTTCTCTCCTGGCGTTTCACCCACATCTGTGGCAGGCAGGCTCAGAGGTTGTTAGGTCTGTTGGAAACTAGGCAACTGAGATGTCTATCTATCTATCTATCTATCTATCTATCTGTGGAATAATGTCCAGGGTGGGAGAAAGAACTCTTGTCTGCTTGAGGCAAGTGTCAAAGTTGCAATTGGCCACCTGTTTAAAAAACTGCACTGGCTGCCATTTATTTTCCGGTCCCAATTCATGGTACAGGTGATCACCTACAAAGCCCTAAACGGTTCGGGACCCGCCTACCTTCATAACTGGATCTCCCTCCATGAACCAGCTCGAACCCTCTGCTCTTCGGGGGAGGCCCTCCTGTCGCCCCTGCCAGTCTCACAGACTCATCTGGTGGGCACAACGGAGAGAGCCTTCTCCTCTGTGGCTCCCCGACTCTGGAATTCCCAAAGAGACTAGGAAAGCCCCCACTCTGGAGATCTTTAAAAAACACCTGAAAACTTGGCTCTTCTGCTGTGCTTTCAGAGAGTAGTTATTTAATTTCTATCATTGCTCTCCTCAATGTCCCTGTTCTCGGAGTCCATCCCCCCTCCGCCCATAAAGGATGTTTTCCCTGTAAAGGATGCTATTTCGAGTATCCCACACTGAGTTTTAACATTTTAACATTTTATATATGTGCTTGCAGCCTACCCTGTCTTTGTAATTTTAGATATCTAGTTGTATATTGTTTTTATTTATATGTATGTATCTTTTTAATTGTGTTCATTGCTGGTGTTTTGATTTTATTTTATCGTAATGTGTGTGTTTGGGCTTGACCTCGTGTGAGCCGCCCCGAGTTCCCATTGGGGAGTTGAGGCGGGGTATAAATAAAGTTTATTTATTAATTAATTATTATAATTGATTAACTTTGAATGTCCTTGCAGTTTCAAAGCCTGGCTACTTCCTATCTGGGGGAATCCTTTGTTGGGAGGTATTAGCTAGCCCTGATCGTTTATGTCTGGGATTTCCCTGAGTGTTGTTCTTTATTTACTGTCCTGATTTTAGAGTGTTTTTTTTAATACTGGTAGCCAGATTTTGTTCATTTTCATGCTTTCCTCCTTTCTGTTGAAATTGTTCACATGCTTGTGGATTTCAATGGCTTCTCTGTGTAGTCTGACATGGTGGTTGTTAGAGTCCAGTATCTCTGTGCTCTCAAATAGTATACTGTGTCCAAGTTGTTGTATCTAAAATACCAGAAATTTTTAACAAAACTAACAATTATAGAAAACAATGAGAAGACAGAAAAGCTTGGAGAAGACAATGATGCTAAAGAAAATTGAAGGAAAAAGGAAGCGGGACCGACCAAGAGCAAGATGGATGATGAAGCTGCTTCATGATAAGCAGCTCCCCCTTTAAAAGGTTAAACCTCACTGCTCCTCCTTCTTGGGCTCCTTTCCTACAAATACACTTTGTGTCCCTATCACACCCAGGGTTTTAGCCTTATAACATATCCTATACATCTGGCCTACCCACTGTGTTGATTTTATTATGTGTAACTATGCTGTTTTGTTTTATTTGTTATTTTTATAATTTGTTATGATTCTGTTTTATGTTTAATTGTGTTGTATTGCTTTTTGGGCTTGGCCTCATGTTAGCCGCCCCGAGTCCCCTTTTGGGGAGATGGAGGCGGGTTATAAATAAAGTTTATTATTATTATTATTATCCTTGAAGTGACTGGCTTGACCTTGAAGGAGCTGCAGGCGGCCATGGCTGACAGGGAGCTCTAGCGTGGGCTGGTTCATGTGGTCACAAAGAGTTGGAAATGACTGAACAAATAAACAACAACATAGAAAAAGGGGGGACAACAGCACATGCTTGTGTGTGCATACAAAACCATGTGACTCGAGGCATCACTGAGTAATAAAAATAGCTCTGACCTGAGTGCATGTGCATTCGAAGGTTCAAAAAGTAAATCAGCAGAGAGGTCTAGACTTTTTGGTACATTGATAAAGTATACATAAGCTCGGCTTATGAAAAAAAGCTTTTTGGAGATAATTTCATTTTTTATAAATACATTTCTGCAATAATCTTATAGGCAGGTGTTTTTTTTTGTGTCACCACCCTCTGAAGGTGTCACTTGGTGTGGTTCACACCCACCACATATTCCTAGTGATGCCATTGGTTCTTATAGTTTCTGCCATTCCAAGAAAATGGCTTTTCGTCCATTTTTGGGGAGCTTTTTACTTCCTCTAAAATATAAGCATTTGTATATCTAGGTGGGGATTTGGAGGAACTGAATATTGTGGATACCTGGGGGACCTCAAGATACTTTTGGGAACCCATGAGATCCCTAGGCCACAATTTTATGCCCTCTTCTATATAGGACACCAGCCCTAGTGTTATGTTTGGTTCTAGAATTAATTACATGTTTAGTGACAAAGTATTTCCCTTTGACTTTCCTGGATATATTATCACTGTGCCTCATTGGTTAACCTCTAGTCCTACCATTATGGAAGAAGGCGAATAATAGAATAAATCTTTCAATTTTTTGACCAGAGCATGCAAACTGTAGATGAGTATCATTTTTTTAAAAAAAATTAACTTCCCTCATGTTGGTGACAAGTTAATACCAATTAAATTTCCTTGGGGTTAATGTGTTACAAATTAGCAAGCCATTTCAAAGAGACATCGTTTAACCCTGCAGTCAGCCGTGGTAGGCTTCATCAATACCAGTTCATCAAGTCATTTGGAAAGGAAAACTCTTTGTGGTTACAATGCTCACATGCTGCAAAAGAACATTCTCAAAAAACTTGAACATGCAGGCTGAAATTCAATATTGCATTTATGGATTCTTAAGCTATATTTATGTATCTGTAACTGCTCTGAATGTAGTAAGACTACCCAGAGCTTGTCTACGCTGGCCAGAAAACTTGAATGGCCATCAGATTTGAAAAAATCAAGTTATATCCCCATATAAAAAGGCATACCAAGGGCAAGATGGATGAATGGTATACTTGAAGTGACTGGCTTGACTTTGAAGAAACTGGAGGTAGCCACGGCCATCAGGGAGCTCTGCCGTGGACTGGTCCATGAGGTCCAAGAGTCAGAAGTGACTGAATGAATCAACAACAACAACCTGATGATAGTCTCCATGATGCAATTTCCAGGGAGTATCTCAGATTTTCTTGTCTTGATCCAACTTTGTCCCATGTTAAGCAAGGTTGGTGGATACTCTGGAGTTTGCATTTCAGGGTTTAGAAGCAGTCTGAACAGGTAGATTGGATCTGTTTCAGATCAATCCCCTGTCCATATGGACAGCATCATCTTTTCCCTGTGCTGATCAGGAATGGGGGCAGGGTGGCCCATCCCCATGCTGCCACTGCTCCCCACTGTCATTAGAGCCCATGAAAGCCTTGACTACCATGGTTTCTTTTATTTATTCATTCAGTCACTTCCGACTCTTTGTGCCCTCATGGACTAGCCCAGGCCAGAGCTCACTGTTGGTTGTCACCACCCTCGGCTCCTTCAAGGTCAAACCAGTCTCTTCAAGGATACCATCCATCCATCTTGCCTTTGGTCAGCCCCTCTTCCTTTTTCCTTCCATTTTCCCCAGCCTCATTATTTTCTCAAAGGTTTCCTGCCTTCTCATGTGGCCAAAGTACTTCATCTTTGCCTCTAATATACTTCCCTCCAGTGAGCAGTCAGGATTTATTTCCTGGAATATGGGCTGATTTGATTTTCTTACCGTCCAAGGCACTCTCAGAATTTTCCTCCAATATCACAGTTCAAAAGCATCTGTCTTCCTTCTGTTGGGTTTCATCCCTGGACAGCACAAGTCTCTCGTGTCATCAAGTCTCCAGATCTCAATGAGTAGCTGGACTAGAGATAGGATTAGAGTGATGGATTCCTCCCCCTCCCCCCTTCATTCCTGTGCATGTTTACCAAAAGGGCTTTGTCTTTACTCCTCCTGCTATCCACTGTCTCCTCTCCCCTTTGAAGATGTAGCAATGGTATTTTTATTGTCCTGGGCTTGGCCATGTGGCCATTCGCCATTTTCCAGTCCCTTCTGCCTTTTCTTCACTGTATTTATTTTACTTCAATAAATATTTTTGAACTTAAAGTTCTGACTCTGCAATCCTGTGCCATCCTATGGAGAGAAAACTTATCCTAGTTCATCACACATACGTTTCTGCTGATTATGAAGTGTACTTCTTGTACTCAGCTATATTTATAGTGGAATCACCCCAACTGAGGGTTTTGGGGTTTTTTTTAGTCTAACAGCTCAGATTCCCCAACATTACTTTAACTATGTGGAGCTTCATTGCCAGTGTGAGATTGGTCATTGCTGTCCTCCCAAGAAGAAAGGCTATCACGGTAGTATCTAGCTGATATTATAATGGGTGCCAGCATGACCTTGTTGATAATGCCTCTGGCAAGGAGTGATGCTGGATTCAGGGCCACTCTTGGACAGATTCAGAGTGGAGTAACCTGCCTGGTGTAGATGTAAATGATCCTGCACCATTCTGCTTTAACAGGGAGGAACTGGATCAGATGTACAGCATTGTACCATGAGAGCTAAAGTGGTGTCAAAGTGCATCAATTCTACAATGCAGATTCACCCGGAGTTACACATGCAGAACTATGTTGCCATTGTAGAATTTTGGTGACAATTTCATTCTCCGGGAGCACTCTGGTCCCCATATGCAGATTTAGAGAAGGCTGTAGAAGTTTGAGACATCGCTTTTTGAACTATAGATTCCCAAACCCACTAGCTTGGTGGCTAGTGCTGGTATGGAATTAGCATACTACCTCTGAACTGGACCTGTACCAATGGCACCCTGTCATCATTCCACATACAGAAAATGAACAACTGAATCTTACTTGGATTCATGTCACAAAACAGTAGGCTGGCATAGAAGGTACAAAGCAATCTGCATAACACATATACACAAACAAATTAGTCCTCCAATATTTTGCTTCTTTGCAGCGTCAGCTGCCATTCTTGAACATTGAACAATCATGTTAGGTTGCTGATGCATTTGTCCAAACTGCAGCCCTATGAAAGTTGTAGAAGTGTAACTGTCACCAGCTCCAGCGAGCAGAGTCAACAGTGAGGATGCTGGGAGTTGCAATATATAAAATCTGAGGGGTCACACTCTGCCCTGTCCTAGTCTAAAAGCTCACTTCATATCATAACAAAGGTTTCCATAAATTCATAATAAGTTGTGTGGGAAAAAAGACTTTTCTTTCGTCTCTCTTGAAATGAGTGTCAGTGGTAATATAGGTCCTTCGCCACTTCCTTATGTGTTTTGCAGCTTTTCCTAGACATTTTAGACTAAGAAAGTGCATCCCCAAATCTTCATATGGGAAAGAATGAAAGGTTTTCAGTTATGTGTCCCATGGCTGTTTGCCATAAGAAAGTTTTGGCACTGCTGTAGTTCTTATTTTGGCTACAGCTCTTTGAGTATTCCACATATGCTGGGGTCATTGTCTGCTGTGGCTGAAACTGTTAATCACAAAATGAAGACAGTGGAAAATGAAAGCATTTAGGATGCCAAGTGCCGAAAATTGAAATAATATCCCTATACATTATTTACTCTGGTAGAGGCTCTGCTTAGGATGTTCTTTTGCACAAGCCGTTGTTGTTCCTGTCATTGTTGTTTCTTTAAATTTGTCTAATGTTATTTAATATTAATATTAAATTGTCTTTTGTTTTCTCTAGGCTAGAACTAAAATACAGGGTTGGTTCCTGCCATGGGGCAAAGTGAGACAGCCATCACACAGGGAATTCGAAGAGCATTTAAATATGGAAGGCACAGATGTGTGCATATACTATCCAGTGTCCTGAATCATGTCCCCTAAATAGATTCAGTACATTGGAGGTCCTTCCAGTCTGCCACCACATTTGCTGGGGTTAGGCCCAAGATTCCTGTGAAAGTGAAAAACCTCAAATATAGAAATTGCTATTCATTACCTGAGAGAACACCTTTCTAGACATTTCTATGTCCTCAAGCACAATTTTATGGTGAACTACTAGTAGCAGTGGAACATAGGATAGCATTGGAGGAAGTACAGAATTCTCAAAAGGTGCTTTCCCTGGAAATCTCTAAATTTTCCAGCATGAAAGCAGGAATTTATTTATTTATTTACATCATTTATATTCCACCTTTCTCACCCTGCAGGGGACTCAGGGCGGATCACAATGCACATATACAGGCAAACATTCAATGCCATTGACATACAACATATATAGACATAGAGGCAATTTAACATTCCAGCTTCTGGCCACCAGGGGGAGCTGTCGCATTCCTTCATTCTCTTTGTGTACTTCCTGGAGATTTATGGCCTTGTAAATCAGTTAAATTTAGCCTCCCCACAGAGTGGTACCTAAATTTCCTACTTGACAGATGCAGCTGTCTTTCAAGTTGCAAAGGTTGACAACGAGCTACACAAATTGGTCGAGAGCTCATGACCTTCTGGTCAGTAGAGATCTTATACAGCTGACACCCAGCCAGCTGTGCCACATTCCCGGTGCACTTTGACTATAACGTCACATTAGAGGATCTTGAGATTCCTAGAGAGAAGAAATCTGTGAATAATCAAATCCGCAAATGTGGACGGATGACTTACAACACAGATTGGATTCTTCACTCACTGATATAAGAGCCACCAGTATTTATGGACACAACCAAATCCAGACCTGATTCTTCCTCCCAGTCTGTATCACTATAGATGGGAAAACAGACAATTCCTGTCCTCCCAAATCAACTTTATCCATCCAGCACAAAAAATGCATCCAGAGAGACTACTTTCTGTACTTCACTGATGATATTTTATTAAATGCTAAGAGGTATTCACATGGAAGAATCCAACTTGTTATCTTCAGTGGGCTCAGATTGCAATCCTAAATCAGTTTTCCTTAGAGTAAGCCCTGTTGAAGCAAATGTGTTTACTTTCTACATGTGTCAGATTTCTTTATCAGCTCCCAATTCTCTTCCCTATTAATTCTTTGCAATTTGCAATGACTTCTAAATGAAGATTTTTTTTCATCTGTGTGTTTGTGTGTGTGTGTAATAGAAACTGGAAAGAGATCAGAAGCCTGTTAATACAAAAGACAGGCACTATTTTAGGATTAAAGCCTCCTGATTCCTTTAATTTTAAAGTTCCCACCTAATTTTACCATGGAATTCGAAATTTCTTTTAAACCAGACCTGTTGTAAAAGAGGGCTTCACCTTCAGACCTTTTGGTGGCATGCTTTCTTGGGAGAAAATAATAATACCTTAAATAAAGTTTGCCATTTCCAAAATGATAGATATGGAAGAGTTGAGAATGATGGAAACTATGACCTTGGACAATGCATTTTGTGCCAGTTCCCATCACTGGAATGTTGATGAAAGGATGGATGGAAAAATCTACTGAGCACAAGACCTTCGGTCATTTCAGTGTATCTCAGGCTGAGCTGGAAATTCCCAGAATGCTTAAAAGAAGACAAACCACAGTGTACTAAAGGTCTATCTAGACCAGCACTCTCTTCCTATAGATCCAACAAAGAGCCTTTTGCCCCTTTTTTATTGTCATCCTGTGGAATCCTGGTGTTTGCAATTTAGCATTCTCATCCAAATGGCACTAGTGTTTAATCAAACTACAAAGCCCAGGATTCCATAGGATGCAGACATTGCAATTGAGGTGTTTTAACAACGTAGTTTGAAAAGAGCCTCAAATGCCTCTGAGATACCTTATTTCCAATAGGATATGAGTACAACAGGATTCTCTCACTCAGCACCTGACTTTGTTGTTAGTAGTTGCCTTCAAGTTGCTTATGATGACCTTAAGGAGTCATGGAACTTTCTAAGAATGAGAGTGTGCAATTTGTCCAAAGTAACTCCATGGATTTCCTTGGCTTAGTGCAGATTCCAGAGCTGTGGTCCAATGCTCAAACCATGGTAGCTCTCACAACACCTATAGTGAGAAGCAAAGATCACCAGCACTGAAGGAATGCTCCTATGCCACCAACTCCACTGAACTGGCCACATTGTCTGAATGCCCAATCACCATATCCCAAAGCAATTACTGTATCCCCAACTCAAGAACTGAAAATAGAATGTTGGTGGACAGGAAAAGAGATTTAAAGATGTGCTTAGACATAGACACCAAGAACTGGGTAGCCCTGGCCCTTGAGAATTCTAGCTGGAGGTCAGCTGTGACCAGCAGTGCTGTGGAATTTGAAGAGGCACGAATGGAGGGTGGAGAAATGTGCCAGTAGGAAGGTGTGTCATGCCAACCCTGACTGGGACCACCTTCCGTCTGGAAACCAATGCCCTCACCGTGGAAGAACATGCAGGTCAAGAATAGGGCTCCACTGTCACCTACATACCCATTGCCAAGACACTGCACTTGGAAGGCTATCATACTTGGACAATGAGGGATCACCTAAGTAAGTAAGTGATCACACTCAAGGTTTTCAGAGCACCACAGTTCAAGAAGGATATTGACCAGATGGAATGTGTCCAGTGGAGGATAACCAAAAATGGTCAAAGGACTGGAAACCAACCTGTGTTTAGCTTGGCTTCAGGAGTCTGAAGAGTGACATGACAGCCCTATTTACATTCCTGAAGGTATGTTGTGTGGAAGATGGATGCAGCCTGTTTTCATATGCCCCAGAGCCTACAACAGAAAGCAATGGATACAAGTGGCAAGAAAAGAGATTCAACTAAATATTAGAAATAACCTTGATTATGACAGCTGATCAAAAGTGGGATAGTCTGCCTCAGACAAACCTTCTTTGGAGATTTTAAAGAAGAGGCTGGATAAGTGTTCCTTATGCTTTGGTTTTTCATTCCTACGTAAAAAGGAATCAATGAATCCACATGTACTGTTATGGCTAGTAGCTTTCCATAGCCGCTTGGCAATTTGTTGCCCAGATTGAGACCTCAAAACAATTTCTCAATCCCATCTCCTAGCCCCCCATGCATTTTCATCAAGACATCATCACATTTTGGCATCTCGTTGAATTAATGTGTAAATAGTAACTTTTCAAAGGCAAGAGAGGTTTTTCAGCATGAATGTGGCTATTGAAAGATGAAAAGAATATCTACACGCCATTCAAGATCATCCAGTGAAGTCACCCCCTCAGATGATGCCATTGAATCAAGAATCAAGCCAGTTTGGTCAGGCCACTGAACTGAGAGTTGAAAGGGTCTGAGAAGCAATTGTTGAGGACGCAAGCCAAGGAGCTATGTTCTTCCATTGAGCTCAGTCTATCAGTCACTTCTCTTTGAAGACCTTGTGATGGTTAAGCTTCTGCCCTCTAGTTCTGTTTCTAAGTTCTGACTCTAATCTCCAATTTTGTAATAACAAAAACAAAAGCTAAAATAATAGTTTGGCTTTCTCAGCAAAAAAAACAAAAACAGAAAACCATCAATGGAGATCCTTTCTTCTGTCTTCTTCCTTCTCTGACCTACATTTCCTGGTTAAGATGGGCCTAGTTCAAGAGCCAGCATGGTGCATTGGTTTCAGTATTGGACTAGAATTTTGCAGATCAGGGTTCACATGCCCACCCAACCATGGAAATCCATTAGGTAACCTCAGGCAAGTCACACGCTCTGAGCCTCAGAAAAGCAAAGGCAACTGCCGTCTGAAAACATCTTGCCAAGATAGGTTTTGCTTAGGGTCCCCATAAATCGGAATAACTCAGTCCAGCTCAAAATTCTTGATCTTCGGTTCCCATCATCCTTATAATTGGCTATGTTGGCTAGAGCCAATAGGAGCTGCAGTCTGAAACAACCGGGGAGCATTAATGTGTCAAATCTCTATTGCACGTTATGCTGTCTCTCTGTATTCATTTTTCGATAGGTAAAGGTAAAGGTTTTCCCCTGACATTAAGTCCAGTTGTGTCTGACTCTGGGGGTTGGTGTTCATCTCCATTTCTAATATGAAGAACCAGCATTGTCTGTAGACACCTCCAAGGCCATGTGGCCAGCATGACTGCATGGAGCACCATAATCTTCCCACCAGAGCGGTACCTATTTATCTACGCACATTTGCATATTTTTGAACTGCTAGGTTGGCAGAAGCTGGGGCTAACAGTGGGAGCTCATGCTGCTCTCTGGATGCAAACCTGTGACCTTTTGGTCAACAAGTTCAAAAACTCAGCGGTTTAACCCACTGCACCACTGGGGGCGTCATCTTTCTATATTCCTATTTATCAGAAAGCCTCTCTAGTGCTTACTGATACAGATCATCCAGCTCTCTAAAGGAGAGCTACCAGGATGCACCAATAATGTCTGCATATCTGAGATTCTATTTTTCCATCTTTTTAAAGGACAAAGGGAAGCTGAAAGAAAGAAAAAAATGAAGTGTGGGGGGGTGTTGACTTTGCTTTTACACACACACGTCTTTGAAAAGTTTCCCAAGTGCCAGTGATGTTCTTTTGTGATTTCTCCACCCACCCGTTTCTGACACACACATTCCTTGAAAGATTAAATTTCCAACGTACAATTCCGGACTGGGAGCCAGAATCCAGCAACGGATCCCCTGGTGGCAGCTGAGGGGCATCAGCCACTCAACACCTCTTCAGCTCGGGCTCTCATTATGCCAAGTCCTGGAGCGCCAATCTTTGATTTCTCACTGAGAAGCAAGAATTCCCAACCAAGATCTCATTAACCCCAGTTACCTCCCTCAGGTGATAATAGTCAGGCTCTCCACTTGGAGCGGAAACACAGCTTTCATCTGCAGATCTCAAAGAGCTGTACAAATATAATTAAGTTGAACACAGCACTTCTGCACAAGAGCGATAAGAGTTCTTTATTAAACCTCTTCTGGAGATGAGTAAGCAGAGGTGCCAGGATGAGGAGGCAGCCCCAGCCCCAAATCACTAGGGGTGCAGAGAGAGGAATTTGGCAGCACATATATGGTACCAGGCTCTGACACAATAGAAGAAGGGGAAATAAAGGTCTGCAATAGCAGCTACAGTAAAGTCTCATTTATCCAACATACATGGGCTGGCAGAACGTTGGATAAGCAAAAATGTTGGATAATATGGAGGGATTAAGGGAAAGCCTATTAAACGTCAAATTACATTATGATTTTACAAAGTAAGCATCAAAACATCAGGTTTTATAACAAATTGACAGAAAAAACAGTTCAATACACGGTAAAGTTATGTAGTAATAATTACTATATTTACAAATTTATTTATTTATTTATTTGCCGCATTTTTACCCCGCTCTTCTCACCCCTGTAGGGGGTGAGAAGGGGGCGGTACCTTGCACCAAAACATTGCAAGGTATTGACACAGCTGTGGATCCGGGCAGGAGGCACACCTCGTTGGATAATACAGAATGTTGGATGAGCGAAGGTTGGATAAGCGAGTCTCTACTATATTTGGAAAACATATCCAGGATAGACATACAGCAATAAATCATGGAGCCCCCAGTGGCACAGTGGGTTAAACCACTGAGCTGCTGAACTTGCTGACTGAAAGGTCAGTGATTCAAATCCAGGGAGCGGGGTGAGCACCCACTTTTAGTCCCAGCTTCTGCCAACCTAGCATTTCGAAAACATGCAAATATGAGTAGATAAATAGGTACCGCTCCTGCAGGAAGCTAAAGATGCTCCATGCAGTCATGCCATTCACATGACCTTGGAGGCATCTATGGACAATCCAGGAATAACAATTCAGAATTTAATATTTACATTTTCGGTTGCTAATGGGATTTGAATTGTTTTGCCTTTCTCACTAACTTTGGGAGATAAGGAAACTTTTAGCAGAGTGGAGAGTGAGTCCTTACATCACAGCAACTAAAAGAAAAAATATTATTAGTATTAGAATTTATATCCTGCTTTGTTTCTCCCAATAGAGACTCAAAGTAGCTAACATTAAAAATTGTACAATATGTAAATTAAAACCCAAACCAAACAAATATTAAAATAGAATTAAAACACAGGACATATTAAAAATACATCGTTAAACTAATAAAACCATTTAAAGACCTGTTAAAATACACAGACAGAAGCTAACTAAATAAACACAGACAGAAGTTAACTAAATAAATACAGAGAGAAAGAGAGAGTCCACAAGATACAGTAACCAATCAACTAAGCTGCACTACTAGCTGGAGATTCACACTCTTTCTGCCTGCCTGAAGCTGAGCCTTCCCAAACTGGAGAATCTGTATTCTCATCTTCCACTTGGAGACGACCACCAGAAATTAAAGCCTTGGGTCCCCACCCTGAAATCTGGGAGTGAAAAAATATCAGGAAGAAGCCAGAGCTTGAAGCTGCCAGGCCATTAAATGCTAATCAAGGTGTCAATTAAAACATTCACACTTACCTCAAACAGACAAGAGTTCTTTCTCACCCTCTGGACATTCCACAAATATATAAACCCAATTTTCCTAGTTTCCAACAGACCTCACAGCCTCTGAGGATTCCTGCCATAGATTCAGGTGAAACGTCAGGAGAGAATACTTCTGTAACATGGCCATACAGCCCAGAAAACTCACAACCACCCAATATCGCCTCCAACTCCTTAACATGGTGGCCATGTCAACAAAGAACAGCTCTCTATGGTTTCAAAGCTGCTTAAAATGCTCCTTCAAACCTTCAGGTTAAACATCACAGAGCCAATCCCGAATACTTTCTTTTCTGCACCCTCTGGCCAATTTTTCAGCCCAACTAACTCACAACCAACAATATCGCCCTCCAAAATAGCTCCTTAACATGGTTTCCATGCTTGCCTAATGTCAACAAAGAACAGCTCTAGAGGGGCTGGAGGACTGGTTTTAGATAGAAGGACAGAGTAGAAGGACATTGCTGAAAATGGGCAGCAGGAGTGAAAAGAGCTTCAAACCCATTGATGTGCTATGCAAAGCTGGAGAGATGCCACCAGCCAGAACTGACAAGGTGCAGCTAGAAGGACCATTGGTCTGGCTTATTAGAAGGAAGCCTCCTTTGTAGTGACTTTGCCTGCTCCCCCACCCTTCGAATCCATAGTGATTTGTTTACTCATTATAGCTCTTTTTTTGGGAAGACATAAAAACAAGTAATAAAACAAACATGAGTGCTTCCAAGCTCCACCTTTGCTTCTAACAGATACACTGAATAAACATTAAAAGCCAAAGATTGCTGTGAGAACCTTGTGAATTTTCATTGGGGAATAAGGAGAGGAAAGTGGAATTAATGGGAAGCTGATCTTAATGAAGTTTGGCTACAATTTAATCATTTCTGTCTGAGAACTTGCAAATTTCAGGCAATGTCACAAGGGACAGGTTCTTTGCCAAAGCTATATTAAATTCTTAGCAGATTCAGCAGTCTGCCTGCAGAGAGCTATTGCTTTCTAAGAATATAGCATGGCATGTGTCTTCCAGGCAGCTTGCTGGGAAATTCTTTTCCAATGAAGTATCCAACAAGGCAGATGCATTTTGAGCAGCATTAGTAGCATGAGAGGGCTGGTTGTGATGCTCAGGTGACATTGCACTTCCATTTGGAACATAAGGAACTGCCTCACTGCACATCTGACTGGTCTTGGAAGCACAGCATGACCACGTCTGGTTAGCAGTTGGATCAGGGATTGCCAAGAAATACCTGGTGATGTAGGGCACATTTCAGAGGAAGGCAATGGCAAATGATTTCTGAGTATTCCTTGCCAAAAGAATTCATGAGGTCATTTGAAAGCTCTCTCACACAGAGAGAAAGACATTTATTCTAGCACCAAATGTCTTTTCTGTGCCAATGCATTTTTTCTGGCTGAGTCTAAAACATGATGTTTGTCTGTAAGAATATTTGGTATTTAAGAATGCCAGGAGCAACAAGTGGCTTCCATGTCAGTTGAATAGTCTGAACTTTAAAGTTGTCATACAGGATGCTGAAGCTTGAAATAGGTTCAACTCCTTGGATAAAGATCAGTTCAAAATGTGGTCAAAAACCCAGAGCAAATTCATCACCCCTGTTGCACTCCAGAACAAGAAAAGCCCTCTGACTTAAAACACACTCCATGATGAGTGAAAAATCCAATCCTTTTATTGAAGCTAAATAAAATAGCCAGTAGAAATAGATGCTTATAAAAAGTAAGAAATTTCCAAAAAGTATAAAGTCAGTAAAAATACAGTAACATAAAGCAGTGTCCATAAAGGATATAAAAACATTCCAAGGCAGTATTAATCCAGACAGGAATCAACAGGTTGCAAAGACAATCCAGGCAATGTTAGTCAATATACACAAGGCTAGAAATCCACATGAATAAGACCCCTTGAACAGGCTAGAAATCCACAGGAACAAGACCCCTTGAACAAGATTACCAAGACACATGAAACTTGATTCCAAACGATGCCTGATCTGAAAAGTTTTTTTTCTTTGAGGCAAACCTTATATTCCAAAACCCAGAAACTGGTTTTGTTTTCTTCCACTCTTGGCTCTTATCTGATGAAGTCTTTCAGAGCAACATAAACTTTGAGTTTGCTGTCTATCCTGGCAAAATTGCAGCCTCCTATTTTGCCACTTGTTATCTGGCTGCTCAATAAAATCCCCAGGTGTCAGATTGTTTTTCCAAACCCAAATCTTGAGAGCTCACAGAGAGAGGTAGTAACCCATCGTCAGCAGGAATATTCTCATGAGAAAATGCGCTTTGCACTGAAGCCTCTCTGTCATTGTCTGCCTGATTAAAATCATTGACCAAACCATCATTTCTCACATCAGAAGTATCATGAAAATCATTGACCAAACCATCGACAAGATGACGAGCCTTTACATTCTGTGGTGTCCCAGCCTCTTAGTGTGACCCCCCGCCTTTTAGTGCGGCCCTCCGCCTCTTAGTGTGACCCCCCAGCCTAGTGCGTCAAGTCAGGTACCTATGGTGCCAGAGGATCAGGCCCAGGATGAGGAGGATGAATGGCCTGAGGTGGGCTCATCTATGGATGCAGACCTATCATGGGATAATGATTGGTTGCATGGGAATTGGCCCGAGGAAGGGGTTAATGAAGATTCTATGGAAATAAGCTTTGAAACTGCCAGTGAGAATTCTTTTGACCTTGACTCTCACAGGAACCCATCTCCTTTGCCAGCTGGGGCCCAGGGAATTAGGGAGGATGAACTTTCCCACCAAGATAGTAGTCCACCTGGTGAGACTATTGAGCAGGCTAGTTTTGATAGAAGGGTGAATATCCGATCTAGGAGGAGAGATTGGAATGTGAGACGTGGTATTCAGTGGACTCACAGAAAATAGATTTGCTTTTAAGACTGGCTCTGGGAAAAGTCCAACAGACTGGAAGCTACGTTTGGAGTGGACATTTCTCTGCAGCAATACTCTAAGTTCAAGATATTGCTGGGGCGGATTTGCCCTGGTGCTCCAAGTTCCTTGTTGACCGTTGTTTTGGTTTGCCTAGACTCTACGTTCCTGTTTTCGGCCGCTGGAGCAGCCTGCCTTGGTTTTGGATTGCTTTCGTTGGGTTTTACTTCATTTTGGAAAACCTTTCCAGTTTCACCTTGGGACTTGCTTTTGCCTAATACCTTTGCCTTTTTGGAATATATTATTCAAAATAAAGTAGTTTATAGAGCCACTTGTGTGTGTGTGGTCTGGGGGGGGGGCACATTCCAGTCTGAGATGCAACACAATCATAGCTCCAACTCTCTGGAATGCTCTGCCAGAAGATGTGCGAGCTTTGAGAGATCTAACAAAGTTCTGCAGAGCATGCAAGACGTTTCTATTCCATCAGGCTTTCGGGGTCTGATCTGACCAATCAGCTGCAAACAGTTTTACATTTTTTTAGTTAAGAATTCAATTCCTTTTGATGTTTTAAAGTTTGTTTTCTATATTCTCTGTAAGCCGTTCTGAGCCTCGGGGAAGGGCGGCATACAAAACTGAATAAATATAATAATAAAATAAAAAATTCCCACATCAGAAGCATCATAATCCTGAAACACAATCACAGGCTGATTCACAACAACCCCATTGATAAAAACAGTCATCAGTCACCACTGTATTTTGTTTGTTTATGTGTTTGTTTGTTCATTGAATTTGTATCCTACCTTTTGTTAGGGCAGAAATCAATTAGTGTGTGTGAGAATTGTAAATAAGAGACATTTTTCGTTGGGCTATGCCCGAGGAGCTAGCTGAACCTGGGAGTTTGGGTTACTGTTACATTTTCAGGCTTGAGCTATGCAGGTGTGTGCAGAGAGACAGAGAAGCAGAGAGAGACAGTTTTGGAGTGTGCTTTTGCTTTGTGAGCGGCTAGAAGGAGTTTCTCCACATGGACAATGAAAGCTCCCAAAGCAACCCATTTAAGGTGGAATCAGGTGCCAAGCAGAGTTATGTTATTGTCCCAACCTTATTTTCCATCTTCATTTTCTCTTGATAAGGTAATGTTAAACTGTGAGTATCATTCTTACACTGTTTATGAAATATGAGCTTTGTGGTGCATCTGTCACCCTAAAATGTCATCCATTACAGATAGTGAGCATTCTCTTCCAAATTCTGCAATAGGTAATTTTAAAACTATAGGGTGTTTGAACATAATGAACAGCTTTCCTGTTTTATACTATCATTCATTTTGCACTTGCTCTAATTCTGAGTACTGTTAAGCATCTTGTTTTTCTAGAGAAGCAAAGAGGAAATGTTCAAAAGCAACATGCTAATGGATATGGAAAATCCAAAAGGCACACCCTCCCTCGGTTGTGTTTCAACACAGAGCATCCATCCCTTTGAGTCCATCCCTGCAAACGGTAGCAGTTGCCATGGTGATTCATGTCAGTAGCAAATTCTACTACTGATGCCAAGACCTAAAGTTGAAAACTGTTTTCTTCCATTATCAAGCAGCGTTCTGTGCATGAGCCACAAACTCTGTCACTTGTGAGTAAAATCTGCCGAAAGAAAGCCAGCGATGCTGCGGTGGGAGGTTACGCCTGGCATCCTAATTGCTCCCTCTCCACATTTCACACATCGCTATAATTCATAGCCAGCCTCAGAGATGACTGCCACCCAGCTTACAATTTTGCAATTCTGTTGCCGCAGCTATTTTTAAGGCAGAGCATTCTCCCGAGCCTTCACTTGCAGCTGAAGCCAAAGTCCTGTTATAGTAATGCAATCCTGGTGAATTATATGGCTAGGGCAGAAACACAGCACTGAGGACCATCTCACACTATGCCATGACAGTAGAATCATAGATTTGGAAGGGCCATCAAGTCCAACCCCATTCTGCCAGGTAGGATGACATAATCAAAGCACTCCCAACAGATGGTCATACAGCCTCTGTTTAAACACCTCCAGAGAAGGAAACTCCACCACACTCTAAGGAAGCACTGTTTAACAGCCCTAACCATCTGGAAGTTCTTCCTAATGTTTTACTGGAATCTCTTTTCATGCAATTTGAATCCATGGCTCCATTATGTCCTAGTCTCTATACATCCACAGACTGTGGAAACTATCAAGGTATCTCCCTTCTAACCTCTGCTGAGAAAATCCTTGCAAGAATCCTTGCAGACCGCCTTCTACTTGTCTCAGAAGACACCCTCCCAGAATCCCGGACTGGCTTCCACCCCTCCAGAGGAACTGTGGACATGATCTTCACTGCATGACAGCTCCAAGAAAAATGCAGGGAATGAAATCCACCTCTGTACATGGTATTCATTGACCTTGCAAAGGCACAAAGTGAATCACAGTGCTCTCTGGACCATCCTCCAAAAAATCGGGTTCCCTGACAAATTCGTCAACATCATGTGGCTCCTCCATGATGACATGGAGGCAATAGTCTTGGACAGCAATAGCTCCCAAAGTGACCCATTTAACGTGGAATCAGGTGTCAAACAGAGATATGTTATTGTCCCAACCTTATTTTCCATCTTCATATCTGTGTTGATGGGAAGCTTGTTGATGGGAAGCTTCCCGCCAGAGTGGAAATCATCTATCGCAGGGCTGTCCAACTTCTTCCGGCCCAAGGGCCAGAATTCCGGTCACTGATCACCTGGGGGGCCACTCCGCCACACCCCCGGCCACACTCCAATACAAAGGGTTTTTTTTATAAAAATAATTTTTTTGCAGGAGGGTAGGAGGGCCACATCCAAGGGGCTGGTGGGCCGTGTGTGGCCCGCGGGCCGCCTGTTGGGCAGGTCCGATCTATCGGACAGATGGCAAGCTATTTAACCACAGCAGACTGAAAACCAAAACCAAGGTCACAACAATATATGTTATAGAACTCCAATATGCTGATGATAATGTAGTCTGTAGGCATTCAGAAGAAGACCTACAAGCCACTCTAAACACCTTTGAAGAAGCATATGCGAAGCTTGGCCTTTCATTGAACATTGAGAAAACCAAAGTGCTCCTTCAGCAGTCACCAGCCAATTCGTCTGCAATGCCAGAAATACAGCTTAATGGTGTAACATTAGAAAATGTTGACCATTTCCGCAACCTTGGCAGCCACCTCTCCACAAAAATCAATATTGACACCGAAATACAACAGTGTCTCAGCTTTGCAAGTACAGCATTTTTCTGAATGAAGCAGAGAGTTTTTGAGGACCAGGACATTTGTAGGGAGATCAAGAAGCTTATTTATAAACCTATGGTCCTCCCAACCCTGCTATACATCTGCAAATAGTGGGCTGGCTACAGATGTCCTGCAAATCTCTTGGGAAGACAGGTGGACAAATGTCAGCATGCTGGAAGAAGCAAAAACCAGCAGCATTGAAGCAACGCTCCTACGCCATCAACTCCGCTAGACTGGTCATGTAGTCCAAATGCCCAATCACCATCTCCAAAAGCAGTTACTATACTCCCAACTCAAGCACGGAAAATGGAATGTTGGTGGATAGGAAAAGAGATTTAAAGATGGGCTTAAAGACAAACTTAAAAACTG
Source organism: Anolis apletophallus (assembly GCA_030556195.1). Classification (NCBI taxonomy): domain Eukaryota; kingdom Metazoa; phylum Chordata; class Lepidosauria; order Squamata; family Anolidae; genus Anolis; species Anolis apletophallus. The sequence goes on from JARBWK010000007.1 coordinate 133,227,900, forward strand.
TGGCATAGACACCAAAAGCTGGGAAGGCCTGGCCCTTGAGTGCTCTAACTGGAGGTCAGCTGTGACCAGCAGTGCTGTGGAATTTGAAGAGGCACACATGAAGGGTTAAAGGGAGAAATGAGCCAGTAGGAAGGTGTGTCAAGCCAACCCTGACCAGGACCGCCTTCTATCTGGAAACCAATGCCCTCACTGTGGAAGAACATGCAGGTCAAGAATAGGGCTCCACAATCACCTACATACCCACTGCCAAGACACTACTCTTAGAAAGCCATCATACTCAGACAATGAGGGATCACCTAAGTAACTTCTCTAGAGCAGCTGAAAATAAGGTTGTTCTCTATCTCCCCCCCCATGTGATATTCTTTCAAATACATAAACATGGCTCTCAAGCCTCACCAACGCCCAGATGTGTTACCGTCCTGTGGGATGCTTCCCTCATGTCTTCACATGGGAAGCTAGAGCTGACAAATGGAAGCTCACCCTACTCCCCAGATTCAAACTGTTGACCTTCAGGTCTTTAGGACAGCAGTTCAGCTGGCAGAAGGGTTTAACCCATTGCGCCACCACGGCTCCACTGCAGATCAATGACTACCCCAGGACTATAAATCTTCACTTGGCATACACCTGGCTTAAGGGATAGGTACATGGCCAAAGTAGCTGTAATGACAGAACTCTGTTGTCATCGCTATATCTGGTAATGCAGGAGCTTGGTCCCAAGTTTGTGAGATACATATGCATCTGTAACACTTGCAAGCCCAAAAGTAGTGAGTATGAGGCAATGAATTTATAGAAAGTAAGCAATAAAGAAGAGCTGTGTGGGGAAGGATTTTTCCAATATGTCATAGGCCACAACTTCTCTTGACCAAATATAACTCTTTGGGACCAAGTATAAGCCACAATGATAGTCAGAAGTGCAATGATGTCACTGCCAGCGGCCATTTTTAGCCTATCTATTAGGAATGGACAAACTTCAGTCCTTCAGGTGTTTTGGACTTCAACTCCCACAATTCCTGGCCTCAGGCCCCTTCCTTTCCCCCCTCAGCCATCCAAAACACCTGGAGGGCCAAAGTTTGCCCATGGCTGATATATAAGCTTGGCAGGTTGGGGTTTTTGGAGGGTTGGGGTTCATTTGCTCAATTTTCAGGTAATTTGGTATGGTTTGGCAGTGGGAAATTCCCCCAAAACTGTACCTAACAAAAATTATAACTTGGGATCGTGGGGTTACAGAGAATTGTTGGAAGTGTATTCATGAAAGAAATGGAAAGCTGCCTCTTTTTCTTATAGTACGTTCAGTTAGTAATTAAAGGAAACACTGCCTTCTTACTCAAAGGCTGAAATACTGCCAAAATATTGAAAGGTTTCACATGTATTGGCTTCCCTTCTGTAGGGTCCCATCTCTTTAAACGCTTCTCTTTGCTTTGTCTAGTAGCTACACCTCAAAATGGCTTGCGTTACCAAGTCTCTTTTGCTCCCAAGAGAGGCATCTTTCCACCATTGGAGCCATTACAATAGTTTTCCTCTGATTCAGCCCGTGTTTCCATTTCATCCAGGCATTGTTTGCTCCCACCCCATCTCTCCCAATTCTCATCCACCGGAGTTGACACCTTCCAGTTTTCCCTTTCAATGGGCTGCCATTGACTCCTTTCCAAAACCCTTTGTATTGGAATTTGCCGGCTCTTTCCAAGAGGCAATTCCCTAATTATGTAAATAAAATCAGGAGCGTGTCCATGTGTAAAATGAGAAGGGTCATTCCTTTGCTTCTCTTGGCACTGCTGGATGGCTGTGGCAGTACTTGATTTCATTTGGGTTGCTCTCTTGTGGGGAGAAACACGGATGAATGAATGGGAGACAGCCCAGAATAGTGCAATGAAGAATTATCTTGAAGGGGAAACATACTCAAAGTGTGAGCAAATACTGACAGGATAACAAGAGCCAGCTGCAACATTAGGCAGAGTGAGGCAACCAATGCAGGCAGCAGAAGGGAGGAATAATGCTGCCAGTCCCGCAATCTTAATATTTCTGGACAAATAAGTATAGTAGTTTTCTCTCTGCTGTGCAAGAAAAATAATATTCCATAGTGTCTTCCCTGTATTCAAATAATCTTGGCATCTAGCTTAAGTCTTTCTCTGCAGAAAAATAATACATAGAGCAGTGCTTCTCAACCTTCCAAATGCCGTGACCCCTTAATACAGTTGCTCATGTTGTGCTGACCCCCAACCATAACATTATTTTCATTACTACTTTCATAACTGTAATTTTGCTACTGTTATGTCTCGTAATGTAAATATCTGATATGCAGGATGTATTTTCATTCACTGGATCAAATACCTGAGAAACTCTAATTTGAATACCAGTGGGGTTGGAGGAGCATTGATTTTGTCACTTGGGAGTTGTAGTTGCTGCGATTTATAGTTCACCTATGATCAAAGAGCACTCTGAACTCCAGCAACGATGGAATTGAACCAAATTTGGCACATAGACTTCCCATGCCCAACAGAAAATCCTGGAAGGGTTTGATGGGCATTCACCTTGAATTTGGGAGTTGTAGTTCACCTACATCCAGAGAGCACTGTGGACTCAAACAATGATGGATCTGGACCAGTCTTTACAGTAGCTATTCAGGGTGCTGTATCCCTCCCTCCAAAAAACAGATTCAGTTCCTTTAAAGTTTGGAGTGGAGCTCCCATGGTGCAGTGGGTTAAATCATTGAGCGGCTGAACTTGCTGATCAAAAGGTCACAGATTCGAATCCAGGGAGCGGGGGTGACCTCCCATTGTTAGCCCCAGCTTCTGCCAACCTAGCAGTTAAAAAACATGCAAATGTGAGTAGATCAATAGGTACCACTCCGGCAGGAAGGTAATGGTGCTCCATGCAGTCATGCCAGCCACATGACCTTGGAGGTGTCTGCAGACAATGCTGGCTCTTCGGCTTGGAAATGGAGATGAGCACCAACCTCCAGAGTCAGGCACAACTGGGCTAAATGTCAAGGGAAAACCTTTACCTAAAGTTTGGAGTAAACCTAGAGCAGATTCATGACCTTGCCATTGTAGGAGTTACCAACCACCAGCATTTTTGACAACTTTTGGCAACTGTTGGGTGTTCCCTGCAACCTGAAGTCTTAAAAGATCTTGAATTAAAATCTTTTTAAAGGATCTGCTCGTTCATCAGTTTTTTTGATTCATAAACCTCTGGAGTCAAGCTAAAGTTTTTCAACCTTGCTCATTGTCTGCAGAGCCATGAAAGAAAGAAATGAAAAGGTTATTAGAAATGTCCAGTGAGAAAAGAAATGCAAGGAAAGGAATTCCCTGCAAAATTATGTTTACACAGAGACATGAAAAATTGTTTCAACCCATTATAAAATGCTCCAGCCTTTGGAAAGCTTGGCTGACAGTGCTGCAGTCAGTAAGCTCTTTGGGGAAAAGGCAATGCGTCATGGTCCTTATTGAATCCAATGGATTTTTCCAGTTTCATAATGGAGATCGTAAAGAGCAAAATTATGCTTTTAACTGAAATCGGCACCTTAAATATTGTGGGAAATTAAGAAGAACCTGGAAAAGGTAAGGATATTCATATGAAGCTCTTCATGTATTTCATGAGCAAATGATTGGGTAGGTAAACTTGCTGATCATCCAAAGATATCTTCAGGATCAAGGAGAAAGGGACATAGACTCTCCTTGCATATAACACATATATCTCTGTTTCCATTACCTTGAACTTAATGCAGATGTTGTGCTTAATGTCAGTTTATAGAAGTTATTGAACATTGCCACCCAATCTACAACATTCATTCATTCATTCAATTCAATATTTGCTAATTGCCCTGCATCCCAGATGCTCCAGGCGATTTACATAAAGATACAGCATTAAAGCAGACAAGTATTAAAATCAGAATTATAAAACAAAAGCTCTATTAAAAAGCCAGGTCTTAAGTGCCTGCGCAAAGGATCGCAGATCGCGCATGGCTCTCAGATAAGGGGGCAGAGAGTTCCATAGAACAGGAGCAGTAATAGAAAAGGCCCTGTGTCTCGTACTATCAACATCTGCATTCAGTTCAAGGTAATGGAAACAGAGATGCATGTGTTATGCTATTGTGTATCGAAATGCACATTTCCAACATAATAATAATAATCTTTATTTATATTCCTCCCTTTATCCCCAAGGGAACACAGGGCAGAATGCAGTATACACATATGGCCAACATTCAATGTCATTGTACAATTAATAAAGGTAGAGAGTACATGAACAGAGGGAAAGGCTTCCCATATTTTTCCATCTCAGGCATCTGGAGGCAATGATCGACTCCGGCCACTGGGAGGTGCTGTCATTCCATCTTCCATGCCAAGAAGGTTTGTTGTCCTTAGGTTGTTGTAGGTTTTTCGAGCTATATGGCCATGTTCTAGAAGCATATCCACCTACCTTTGTTGAAACTGGCAGTAGTGCCCCTTCAGTTGTGCATCCCATTGTGCATTCCATTGCTCATTCGATTGCATGTAACATGCCCTATGTGTGAAAAGCTTTCCTATCACTGTAGTCTTAAAATAAGATTCACTTTTAGGCTTCTCTAAACATCACCTTGACTGAGATCTTACATAACCTAAATATTTACAAATGTAGATAACTGGTGGTTGTGCCATGCCACTCTTCTTCTGAATGTCACTTTGGGAAAATCAATGTATATATCTGCTTGCTTAGTAGCCCATTGTGCTCAAACGCTGTCTCCACAGTTGATTGGATCAGATGTTGCATTGAATGCACGTGAGAATGCAATATAGATCATAACCAGTTAATACCATAGAAGTCAATAGAGTGATGAAATCACTCCTCATCTTAATTTAATTTTTAAAGGAAATATAGACGGTGATGGACCTCTCTCACCAAAGCAAACAAACAGACTCAGCTCCTTTAAGGTTTAGATTAAATTCTGGGCAGTCTCACTGTTTCGCTGCTTTGGGGGTCACAAGCCAGCCATCTCTCATGTATCATGTGTATGTATCTGAAAGTGAACATGACAAAGTCAGAGCCAGTCTTAGAATACATCTACACTGTAGAATTAATGTAGCTTTGCATCATTTAGCATCATAGAATCTTAAGAGTTGGAGGAGACCTCAAGTGCCACCCAGTGCAATCCATTGCCATATCTCAAATCTATGGAATCCTAGGATTTGTAGTTTGGTGAGGTGTGGGCACTCTTTGGCAGAGAAGGCTTAATACCTTGTAAAATTACTTCAATGTTCCCATAGCCATTGTAGTTAAAAGGGAGTCAAAACACATTAATTCTACAGTGCAGATGTACCCTGAGTGGCTCTCCGATTTTTTTAAGCCTGTCCCTTTTATTGCCCAAAGCTCACAATCCTTCATACAGTCGAGCTGCTTCAATTCTACTGACTACAATGCTGCTCAAATTGACTGTTTCATATAGGTTCACCACCAAAGTATTTTGTATAGCTTTTCAAATTGACTTGGCAGATACAATGTTCTCAAAATGATGCTGCAATTACCTCTGTGGGAATATCTGATGAAACTCCCTATTTTAAACATGAAATCTTGGGCACTTCAAGCAGTTTTGTAACCGGAGATCAGGCACACATTCGATCTCTATCATACTCAGACTTCCAAGCAATAGAATAATGAATAGGATGGCATTGCGTAAGTGCTCATATCGATTAAGGATGATGCAAGATGAAATCGTTAGATGTAAAACAGCTCTTTTGAGTCTTTCCTCTAGCTTTTCTCAAGGATCAGTAAGAAATGCAAACATTGTAACACCAAAATCAAGCTCAAATAACCAAAAGGCATTCTATCCAGTCTGGTCTTACATGCTAGGTGCAGGGTTGGTCGTGCTTAGTACTTGGATCAGAGACATCCTACAATTTCCAGGTGCTATAGTTCATATTTCAGAGGAAGGAACCGACAGACCATTTCTGAGTATTCCTTGCCTAAGAAAGGCCTATCAAACTGAGACATTTTACATGAAATATATATGTATATACCTAAAACAGTTATTGTGTATTATAACTCATCTCCTGTTATAAAGTTTGCTGTTTCTGTATTGTCCCTGTTTGAGTGTGTCTCTTCTCTACATTTATACCATTATTAAGCATGGGTAGGTTCATTCGGAATCTTTATTTGGATTAAAATCGGAATAAATCCCTTTTTGAAGTGATTTCAAAGCAATTTGGGAACCCGGAAGTATCCTTGCCATTTCAAAGCCACTGTCGCCATTTTTTCCCGATCCAGGAAGTGAATTGGAAATGAATCAGCATTTTGAGGCAAGCAGCTGCTGGGATGCTTGCCTCCAGCCAATGAGGGGAAACCACCTCGGGAGGGGAGGGGTTTCGGCATGGCAGCTATAGCCCTTTTAAAAGGGCCGCACGTGCCTCGTGGGCTCATTGCAAGCCAGGGACGCGAAGGCCAAAGGACTAGGACAGGCTGCTTGGGTGGGAAAAGTGCCAAACCGCCACTTTGCAAGGAAACAACATACCTGGGGAACCTAGTAAAATCCCCCCCCCCCATGTTTTCCTGAACGGGCTGGGATTTGGAGGAGAAAAGGAAAGGGGAACGGTAGAGAGATAAGGATAGAGGAGAAGAGAAGGGAGAAAAACAGCAGAAAAAATGTCAGTTTAAACCAGTGTGGATGGATTCCTTTCCTTTCTTTCCCGCGTCAGTTTAAACCAGTGTGAATGGGATGGATATGTGTCAGTTTAAACCAATGTTGATGGATTCCATTCCTTTCCCAGCAGTTTTAACCAGAGTGGATGGATTTCTTCCCTTTGCTTCCCCCCAACCCCACCCCAATTATAGAGTAAAACCACTACTTTCAAACTAAAGACCACCCAATGAAATGGGAAATAACACTTTGAAACTATTAACAAAGGATTCAGAAGTCTCGGAAATTTTGAAAAGTTTTGAACTTTTTTTTCTGTGAAAATTGGAATTGACTTTAGATCCAAACCACTAGTACCCCCTACATCCGAAATGAGTTTTGAGGCATTTTTTTTATCAAACAAGCCTATTAAGCATGTATCCTTTGGTTGGCAATAATCTAGTTGTCTAGGTCTTGTCCTTTCCCCCCTTATGTCAGTGTTGCTCAACCTTCCTAATGCCACTACCACTTAATACCGTTCCTCATGTTGTGGTGACCCCCAACCATCAAATTATTTTTGTTGCTACTTCATAACTTTAATTTTGCTACTGTTATGAATCGTAATGTAAATATCCTTATATGCAGGATGTATTTTCATTCACTGGACCAAATTTGGCACAAATACCCAATACACTCAAGTTTGAATACTGTTGGGTTTTGGGGGCGATTGATTTTGTCATTTGGGAGTTATAGTTGCTGGGTTTTATAGTTGACCTACAAACAAAGATCATTCTGAATTCCACCAATAATGAAATTGAACCAAACTTGGCACACAGAACTCCCATGACCAACAGAAAATACTAGAAGGGTATTGTGGGCATTGCCCTGGAGTTTTGGAGTTGTAGTTCACCTACATCCAGAGACTACTGTGAAACAATAATGGATCTTGACCAAACTTGGCACGAATACTCAATGTGCCAAAATGTGAGCACTGGTGAAGATTGGGGAAAATAAACCTTGACATATGGGAGTTGTAGTTGCCTGGGATTTACAATTCACTTACAATCAAAGAGCATTCTGAACCTCACCAAAGATAGAATTAGGTCAAACTTCCCACACAGAACCCCCATGACCAACAGAACAAATAAAAAATACTGTGTTTTCTGATGGCCTTTGGCAACCTCTCTGACACCCCCTCATGACCCCCTCAGGGGTCCCAACCTCCAGGTTGAGAAACACTGCCTTATGTTTTCTCCCTTCTCTTGTGTGAACAAATCACTACTTTTAGTACAGCATCTTTCCTTAACAAAACTGCAGAAGCCACTTGGTTTCCTAGATCTTCTTGCTGCTGCTCTCATTTGCAGAAAGACCTTTCGAAGTCAGAAGTGAATATGTCATTTTGGAATTCATTCGGCGTGGAAGTAAAATCTCCTCTGAACCTTCCAGACAAATCCCTCTTTGGAAATAGCCATTATCTTCAGAATGAGTCAACCTCTTAAGAGCAGATTCAAAGAAACCCAAACACAGTCCCAGTCCAAATCTGAATCCATATGTTGTGTGTTAAGCCTATGTCTGTTCCCCAGCAGCCATAAGTTGCACTCATTCACCTTCAGCTTGATCCTACTGCTGTTCCTAATATGATCTCACTGTATATCATGTATAGTAGGTTGAAAACTGTAGCTGGAAAGTTACTGAATAGTCTAAATATAAGAGGTATTTAAAGAGCTATTTAAAAAGTGATTATGAAGCTAAAACACTGAAATTCATTGAAAGACAGTATATAAAACTTTAAAATAGAATGGCATTATTATTATTATTATGTGAATTTGATACACAACAAGATTAATACACAGCAAACAAAATCACAATGCTGACTTTTGTATTTGATCACACATCGGACACTTCCCAAGTGTCTAGGATTGTGTGATGAATAATGCATGCAGATCTAAGCAGGGTGTCCTTTTGCAGCTGACCGATGGTAATTTTGTCAGCCCTGATTGTTTATAAGTGCAGGCCAAGTTCTTTAGGCACTACACCCAGTGGGACACATCATTACTAGCTTGTGCCACAGTCTTTGCAATTCTATCTTTAAATCCTCATATCCTGTAAGCTTTACCAGTTGCTTCTTGCCACCTGGGATTGCAACATCGACGATCCACACTTTGCTTTTTTCCACTATCGTAAGGTCAGGAGTATGGTGCTCCAAAACTCTGTCAGTATGAATTCAGAAGGCCCAGGGTAGTTTGACATGTTCATTTTCTGGAACTTTTTCAGGCTTGTGATCCCACCAATTCTTTGTCATAGGCAGATGATATTTGTGGTACAAGTTCCAATGGATCATCTGAGCAACACTGTTGTTGTTATTTGATACATAACAAGATTAGTTCACAGCAAACAAAATCACTATGCTGGCGTATTATTAGTATTTTACTGATACAAAAACACAGTATGTCACAGCAAACGAGATCTATATGCTGGATTTCTTATCAAAAAATCACAAGTCGAACACTTCCCAAGTGATGTATTTCCGAATGATGCGCTCAGATCCAAGTAAGGTGGTCTTTTGCCAAAGTTTATTGTTTCCAAATGCCAACTGAGATCTTTTGGCACGGCACCCAGTGTGCCAATGACCACTGGGACCTCCTATACTCGTTTATGCCAGAGTCTTTGCAGTTCGATTTTGAGGTCCTGAAAATGGCTGAGCTTTTCCAGTTGTTTTTCCTCAATGTTGCTGTCACCCGGTATGGCGACATCAATAATCCAGATTTTTTGGGGACTTCTGGTGCAGCGTCCATCGGGGCAGGCACGACTTGCTCTAGCTCCTGAGCAAGCCACCCGTTCCAGAGGTCTGGTGGACAGGATTGTCCCCCCACAGATCCCGGATCGAGGGGATCTAGTGGCGCGAAGCCAGCTGGTCCTCCTGGTGCCCTCAAAGTCCTCATCCCTCAAGGAGGGGGGCTAGAGGGTGCGGGGGTAGACCGCGGCGAGCGGACCGAGGACGGAAAGGAGGGGGAAACCCCACCATAAACTACCCGGCGCTCACTCAACTTAGAAGAAGAACGGAAAGAAAGAGGGAAATCGTAAGTCTCTCAAAGATAATTGAAAGATTCATAATTTTGCACTAAGGGGACATCGCCCAAGAAAGGGTGGATTTAACAGCAGAAGCCCACGAGGATCAAAAGTTGAAATAGTGACTTGACCCTTCCATGGAATAGAATAAATAAATTTGGAACCGAAGCTTTAAGATTTTAAGATTGACTGACTAAGGGAGAAACATAGACACCCATAAAGCCATTGCCGGAGAGGGGAAGAAGAAAGGTGGAAAAGCGGGAAATTGAGGAACCAAAAGAGACTATACGATTAGTAAAATAAGGCAAGAGTAAACTACGGGCCGGGATAAAGAAGAAGGAAAAGAAAGGAAAAGTTTTTTCAAGATGGCACTGACCTTGGCTCGAGATTGTTTTGTCTACCCGCCTCCTTCTTGTAAACAGTGAACAGCACCTCCGTAGCCTCCAAAGCTCCTCCTGGTAAGAGACCGCGTGGGCGGAAGGAGCCGGAAGGAGTTGGAAGGGGAACAAAGAGATACTACCAGAGAGTGGAGCGTGGAGGACCGGAAGGAGAAGGAAGTTAAGGAAGGGGGACAGTGCCGCGGTGGAACCGGAAACCAGAAACCGGATCCAGGAAGAAGTAAGGTCCATAGACTTTTGAAACCATAGATTAATGAAAAGTGCAGAACAAAGTTGGAGAAGGAAATAAGTAAACAAAAAAGCTATCCATAGCGAGATCGAGGACGAGAAGTAGACGGAGAAGACAACCCTTGAGAAGATCGAGGGGACGGGAGACGAGAGAACGAGGTGCGGGGCCGACGGACCGGGAAGAGAAGCAGACGAGTACGACGGACCTGGACGAGAAGTAGACGAATTCCGGGGATATTAAGCAACGAGCTGAAAGAAAGGCCACGGGAGAGAGTTTGGCGAACCCTGCAAGTGCTGAACATTGAACACTTTAAAGGCAGTGGGAATCAACTCGGGAAGGAACGCAAAGAGGGACTTTCGCGAGGTTTGAGTTAATTAACACAATTAAGACTCAGACTAATAAAAGTAATTATATGATTGGGTTAAGCAACGAGTAAATTAACTGAAGAAATAAGGGAAGTATCTGACTGGGGAGGGAACTGCCTTGAGGTCTAAGGGGAAGAGAGTGGGATTACAATATAATTATTAATTTGATCTGAAGATTCAATTTGATGATTCAATTTGATGATTTAATGATTTGTTTAATGCCTTAATGCCCTAATGAAATTTTGAATGAAGATTGGAACAGAGGTTCCGTGTTGATGAATTGAGAGAGGGAGTAATTAATTAAGAATTGAAAGTTTTTTAAAGAATTGGCTCTAGAGGTGATAAAATTAACTGACTAATTGATTAAGGAAGGTGGAGTAGAAACCCTCCCAAGTAATTGAGGAACAAATAAGGGGAAGGAGATGGCAGGAGCCAAAGGGAAAGATGGAAAAGACTTCAAGGCACTACCGAGAAGAGGCTCCTTCTCTGGTCAAGGACCAGAAGAGGGAGGGTTAAAGGAGTTGTTAAGAGATATCCAGAAAGATATTCAAAAGATGGCAGTGAAACAGAATGAATTAGTGGAGAAACAAGATAAATTACAAAAATTAGCTGAGAAACATGAAACGCAACAGAAAGTCACACAGGATGAGATGTTATCAATGAAAAAAGAGTTGAAAGAAGATTGGAGAGTGATGAAAAAAGAAGTGTCAGAGGCATTGCAGGATATCAGCCAAATAAAAACCGACCAAGGCAAAATGGAGAAAACCCAGAAGAAGTTAGAAAAGAAGGTAGAGAATATAGAAAAGAAAAATTTACTGGCCGAAAAAACACAAGAGAGGTTGGAATACAGTGAAATGGAGCACCAGCTGAGGCTTAGGAACCTGGTTGAACAGGATGGAGAGAATATTAGAGAGACAGTGATCTCGTTGATCGCAAAAATAATGGAAATGCAGGAGAGTGAAATAGACAGAGAGGTGGACAAGACCTTCAGAATTCAAACAAATTACTCCAAGAAAAATAAAACCCCCCGAGATGTGATCGTGAATCTAATACGCAAAAGATTCAGGGAAGATGTGTGGAGAAAAGCAAACGCCAAGCCAGTCGAATTTAAAGGTTCGAAAGTGATGGTCCTTCGGGAGTTCCCGATTTCCATGTTAAACCGGAGAAGGAAATACTTTTTCCTCACCAAAGAACTAAAGAATCTGAACATTAGATTTAGATGGGAACGGATAGAAGGAATAATGGTAACTTATAAAGAGGAGAAGATCTGGTTGACGTCAGAAGAGAAGGCAAAAGATTTTTATAGGAGGTTGGAAAAGGAAAGGAAGATCAGGACCCCTCTCAGTTCACTTGAAAAAGATAAAAAGGCAAAAAGGAAACACTACAATACGCCCGAGTCTGAGGGGGCGGCTGCCCCGTTCTCAGCGTCCATGGACCCACCGGGAGGATTAGAAGAAGAATTAGAGGAGGGGGAAGAGGATGTGTCAGAAGAAGAAGAGAAACTCGATTTAGGCATAGACAATACATTATTTACATCTCGAGATGGCTAGCTTTGTACAGCAATTGAAAATATACTGCAACAATGTGAATGGTTTAAACTCTCCCAATAAAAGAAAACAAATTTTTAACCAAATTAAGAATGGAAATTACAATATTGTGGCGCTACAAGAAACACATATTAAACAGAAACATGTATCCCACTTAACCCAGCAAAAATTAGGAAAGGTATTTTTCGCTTCAGCCCCGGAAAAAAAGAGAGGGGTCGCAACCTACATTGATGAGAAATTAAACCCACAGTTCTTGTTTAGGGACGAAGATGGGAGAATGTTGGCGGTTAAGATAACAGTAGGAATGGAGTGTATCATAATTTGTAATATCTACGCCCAAATGCATCTAAGAAAAAGTTTGTGGAAATCCTTAAAAAGAAAATTAATAATGAACAAGGTGACCATCTCATAGTTTTAGGAGACTTTAATGGAGTAATGGACAAATATATGGATAAATCTAGAGTAACAAGAAAACCGAACCAGGAAGATAGAAGTACACTACCCGATAGCCTCATCAAGTGGATGAAAGAATATGATCTGGAGGATATATGGAGACTACGCCACCCCAATGAGAAAGACTATACTTTCTACTCTGCCCGCCACAGCAGCTGGTCAAGAATAGACATGGTATGGGTTTCAAAGACTCTTTCAACAAAAGTGGAAAAGATAAGCATCCATGCACGGGATGTTTCAGATCACGGTGCCTTGACAACGATAATCAATCAGAGGAGAGGGACAAGGAAGTGGCGACTGAATGAAAACCTATTGAAGCGACCGGAAGATATGGCAGCATATAGAGAAAAGGTTAAAGAATATTTTGAACAGAATATAAAAGAAGAAACCCCCATACAAGTAGTTTGGGATGCCTTCAAAGCGGTGATGAGAGGACACTTGATCCAACATAATTCGAAAAGGAATAAAGAGAGGAGACAAAAATTAACTAAAATAGAAGAGAAACTGAAGGAATTAGAAGATAAGTTAAAAAGAAATCCAGGAAATAAGAAGATACCAAAGGAATTAGAAATGATAAGAAAGGAGAAACACCACCTGGAAATGGAACAAATGGCGAAACAGATGAAATATGTTAAACAATCCTCTTTTGAAAATGCAAATAAGATTGGGAAATGGTTGGCAAGAAGACTTCGAAAAAGAAGCAATCCCAACAAATAGCTATAATTAATGTGGGGGAAAATAATATCGGAAGATGTGCGGATAAGACATGAGTTCAAAAAACTTTACCAACAACTATATGCAGAAGAAAATACATGTGAAGGCAAAATAGGCGAATACCTCAGTAAAATGAAATTAAATAAACTAACAGAAGAACAAAGATTCGATCTTAATAAAGATATAACAGAGGAAGAAATCAAAAGAGCAATCAAAAATATGAAGAATGATAAAGCACCAGGCCCAGATGGATATACGGCATGTTTCTACAAAGTTATCCAAGAAGAAACCATTCCTATCTTAAAAGTAATAATGAATCAAGCATTACAAATGAAAGTCCTACCGGACACATGGAGAATAGCAGACATTGTAATGATCCCAAAAGAAGGAACAGATTCGACAGATATAAGGAATTATCGACCCATCTCATTGTTGAATACTGATTATAAAATTTTTGCAGCAATCTTGGCGAATAGGTTTAAAGAATTTCTTGCAGAATGGATTGACGAAGATCAAAACGGATTCCTGCCAAATAGAAATATTAAGGACAATCTCAGAGTGATCGTGGATGTAATTGAATACTATGAAACTCATCATCAACAGCAACTGGCCCTACTATCAATTGATGCGGAGAAAGCATTTGACAATTTGAACTGGAACTTTTTCAAACTATTATTTAAGGAATTAGATACAGGATTTCAATTCCAGAATGCGATAGATGCAATATATCAAAAACAGAAGGCGAGGATTTGATAAATGGGACGGCAACTGAAGAATTTAAGATAGAAAAAGGAACCAGGCAAGGATGCCCGCTTTCCCCGTTGATCTTTGTCTTCGCCTTAGAGATCTTATTGAAGAAAATTAGAGGCCAGGAAGAATTGAAAGGTCTGAAGATCGATAAAGAAACTTATAAAATAAGGGCCTTTGCAGATGACGTGATTTGCATCGTGGAAGATCCTAAAAAGAATATTGTGAAATGGTTGGAGACAATTGAGGAGTATGGAGAAGTAGCAGGATTCAAATTGAACAGGAATAAAACGAAAAATTTTAACAAAGAATATAACGAAACAGGACCAGTTAGTATTGCAAGGAAAATTGGAATTGGAATTACCCGAAGATCAAATATTTAGGGATTTGGTTGACAGCAAGAAATCTACAATTACTAAAAATAATTATACTGAACAATGGGAGAAGATGAAAAGGAGTTAGGAAAATGGAAAAATGCGAACCTGTCACTCCTAGGGAGAATTGCAGCTATCAAAATGAACTTGCTGCCAAAAATGTTATACCTTTTTCAGAATTTGCCGATAATTAGGAATATGGACATATTTAAAAAATGGAAAAAGGAAATTATGAGTTTTGTTTGGAATGGCAAGAAACCAAGGATCAACTATAATGTAATGATCATGCAGAGAGAAAAGGGAGCTTTTGCCCTTCCAGATCTAAAGTTATATTATGAGGCCTGTGTACTATCATGGGTGAAAGATTGGACTCTGTTAAAACGAACGAAAATTTTAACGTTAGAAGGATTCGACCTACGTAAAGGCTGGCACTCCTACCTATGGTATGGAGCAACTCAAAAGGAAAAAAATTTCGGAAACCACTTCATTAGATCCTCCCTGATAAAAGTATGGAATAAGTATAAAAATTTCTTCTATGACAAGACACCGTCCTGGCTCTCACCCCTAGAGGCGAATCAAAGACGACTGCTGGGCTGGACGAGTGGCCTAAGTATAAGGACGTTATACAAAAAAAAAAACCCATTTTGAACTGAAACCACAAGAAGAAATAACGAGGAAATTTAGTAATGTTCGGTGGCTCCATTACTTCCAACTAAGAGAACAGTTTAATATTGATGTGACTAAAGGTTTTAGTGATACTGATAGACCCTGGGACAAAATTATGAAAACACAAAAGAAAACGGTATCAAATATCTATGCCTTACTACTAAACTGGGCAACTGAAACAGAGGTAGTCAAGAATTCAATGGTTAAATGGGCGCAAAACATTGGGAGACCAATCCAACTGAAAGAATGGGAGAAGATCTGGGTTAAACAAATGAAGATGACATATGCAACAGATTTAAAGGAAAACTGGTTAAAAATGCTACACCGGTGGTACATAACCCCCAAGAAATTAAGTACAATGTATAAAAATGTGGGAAACAGGTGTTGGAAATGTAAGAAGCAGGAAGGTACCTTTTTTCATACATGGTGGACCTGCCCTAAAGTAAAAGAATACTGGCAAATGATACATGAGGAATGTAAGAAAATGTTACAAATAGAATTCAAAATGAGACCGGAACTTTATCTGATAGGACTGATAGAACAAGAAACATTTCCAGATGAAAATTTGGAAAAGCTCTTTGTGTTCCTCTCAACAGCCGCAAGAATGGTGTTTGCTAAATTATGGAAACAAAATCTCCTCCCCACAAAAGAGCAATGGCTAACTAAAATTATAGAGATACGAGATATGGACGAATTAACATATTGGTTACGATATAACCATGGTAAAGGTGTAAGAAAGACAGATTGGGCCTTGATAGAAGAATATCGACAGAAGATATAAATAAAGAAAGGAACGCTGTCGTTAATTAAAAAGTTAAGAAGAGCAAAGGAGATGTCTCGGGATTGAAACAGTTTTTAATGATGAAAATGTATATTTAGTGCAAAAGGAGAATGGAAGTCAAATACCCCCTTTGTATTCTTACCCTTCCTTTTACCCCTCCCTCCCCTCCCGGTTGTGATGATGTAAGTCTTATAAACATAAAATTTGTTAATAAAAATTATTTGGAAAAAAAAAATAATCCAGATTTTTTTCTTTTCCACAATCGTGATGTCTGATGTATTGTGTTCCAAAACTTTGTCAGTCTGGATTCCAAAGTCCCATAGTATTTCTGCATGTTCATTTTCCACGACCTTTGCAGGTTCATGATCCTACCAATTCTTTACTGCTGGCAGGTGATACTTGTGACATAAGCTCCAATGAATCATTTGGGCCACAGAGTTGTGTCTTTGTTTGTTGTCCATCTGTGTGATTTTCTTGCAACAGCTGATGATATGGTCTATGGTTTCATCAGTTTCCTTGCACAGTCTGCCTTTTGGGTCATCAGCTGATTTTTCAATCCTGGCCTTAATGGCATTTGCTCTGATGGCTTGCTCCTGAGCTGCAAGAATCAGGCCTTCTGTCTCCTTCTTCAGGGTTCCATTCATGAGCCATAACCAGGTCTTCTCCCTGTCAACTTTTCCTTCAATTTTGTCAAGGAATTGCCCATGTAATGCTTTGTTGTGCCAGCTGCCAGCTCTGGTTTGGAGTGCAGTATTCTTGTTCTGACTCTTTGTCTGCTGTGCTTTGAGAAGTTTCTGATTACTGACTTCTATTAAAGCAGGTTCTTGGCTTTCCTTGATATATTCTGCCATGGCATGTTTTTCTTATTCAACTGTTTGTTTGACTTGTAAGAGTCCTCTGCCACCAGACCTTCTAGGCAGATAGAGCCAGTCAACATCACTGCGAGGATGCAGTGAATTAAGAATGGTCATGAGTGTTCTTGTTTTTCTGTCTAAATTGTCCAGTTCCCCCTGCGTCCAGTTTATGATGCCAGCAGTGAATCTTATGACAGGAATGGCCCAGGTGTTTATGGCCTTGATGGTATTGCCTCCATTGAGCTTGCTTTTGAGAATTTTTCTGACCCTTTGAATGTATATTTTGCTGACCACATTTTTCACATGTTCATGTTTGATGTTGTCCAGTTGTAGTATGCCCAGATATTTATAGGCATACTAAAATAAATAAAATTATTATTATTATTATTATTATTTGAAACACAGCAAGATGAGTCCACAGCAAACAAGATCACTCTGCTGGCTGTTGTATTGGATCACACGTCTGTCACTTCCCAAGTGTCTAGGACTGTGTGATGTATCAGCGAATAATGCATGCAGATCCCAGTAAGGTGGCCTTCTGTCAGTGCCGATTGTGTTTAAGTGTAGGCCAAGGTCTTTAGGTTCTGCACCCAGTGTGCTGATCACCACCGAGACCACCTTGACTAGCTTGTGCCAGAACCTTTGCAGTTCGATCTTTAAATGCTCATCTTTTCCAGTTGTTTCTCTTCAATCCTGCTTTCACCTGAGATTGCAACATCTACGATCTATACTTTGTTTTTTAACACGATCATGAGGTCAGGAGTATTGTGCTCCAAAACTGTCAGTCTGAATTTGGAAGTCTCAGGGTAGTTTGACATGTTCATTTTCCGTAACTTTTTCAGGCTTGTGATCCCACCAGTTCTTTGTCACAGGCAGATGGTATTTGTGGCACAAGTTCTAATGAATCACCTGAGCAACAGTGTTACGCCTCTGCTTGTAGTCCGTCTGCGCAATCTTCTTGCAGCAGCTTATTATTATTATTTGTACTCTGTTTTATCTCAAATTCTATCAGATTTTTGATGCTTCAAGGCATGAGATGTATTGTCCTTCTGGCAGAAAGGACAGGACCAAGCTGGCTTCTCTAGAAAAGGAGTTGCAAAGTCTGGGGGCAGCCACTGAGATGCTTCTCTCCTTTGTCCCCACCAATGAGCGTGAAAAGGTGTCAGGACAGCGCAAATGGTCTTTCCGGGTGACCATAGAACTCTAAAGAGTTCATAAAGGGAGACATGGTCTTTCAGGTCACCTGGGGTTGGAGACAGGCATGTTTCTTCAGCTGTATATTCAGTTGCATAGTAGATGTAAAGAGGCTGGGCAATTGCTGTGTAACTCCCTAAAGACAAGTCGATGTTCCATCTCTTCAACATAGGATCCCTGCCAAATATTTGAGTATGATTTTTACTTGCCACAGTAGACATTAATATCTGAACAAGAATTATAGCAACCCAAAAAACAAAGCAACTACAAAAATACTCCCAAAATCTTTCTTTGAATTAATTGGTAACTTTAATTTAGTTGACACTTGGAGGTTCCACAAAAATGACCAAAAAGATTTCACCTTCTTCTCCGGGAGAAGGAAAACATGGTCAAGAATTGACATGTTGTGGACCTCAAAAGATCTTATCTCGAAAAGCTCAAATGTAAAAATACACCCGAGAGTGATATCGGACCACGCCCCAATAGAAATTTCTATAAAATTATGTAACAAACAACCCTCATGGAGATTAGGGGAGTGGCTATTAAGAACGGAAGCCCAAATAGAGAACAACAAAAAAATCTTACAAGATTTTTTTGAATTAAACGATTTGCCTGATATGGGAATTACGAATTTGTGGGACTCAAGCAAGGCGGTCATGCGGGGGCACTTTCTAGCTCAAGCAAATTATCAGAGAAAATTAAAAAATAAAGAACTAACCGCCCTCCAGGAAGAACTAGGGAAGACGGAAGACCAACTGAAAATAAATCCCAAAAACAAGAAGTTAGAAATAAAAAACCAATTATTAAGAAAACAATTGAACCTACTGAATATGGAGCAAAATGAAATTAGACTAAAGTACTTAAAACAAAAGCACTTTGAAAACGCGAATAAACCGGGAAAATGGCTGGCGTATCAATTCAAATTAAAAAAGCAGAACACCCTTATTAACAAAATAAAAGCCGGCGGAAAGATCTGACGTCAGATACAGAGATCTTGAAGGAGTTTTGGGAAATTTTATCAAGAGTTATTTAGATCAAAAGATTAAATAGAGAGAAAATACAAGAATATATAAGCCAGCAGACACTAGAAAAATAAGTGAGAAGGACAGGAACTGCTAAATAACCCCATTACAGAAAAAGAAATTGAAAAAGCGATAAATTCTCTCAAGCCAGGGAAAGCCCCGGGCCCCGACGGGTTCACCGACACATATTATAAAAGACTAAAACAAGAATTAATCCCTTACTTAAAAAGACTCCTGAATCACGCCCTAACTGGCCAGACCCCCGAAACGTGGAAAACAGCAAATATTATAGTCTTTCCAAAAGAAGGTAAAGATCCGGAAGTGATTGAAAACTATAGACCAATATCACTTTTAAACATAGATTATAAAATATTTACCAACATACTAGCAGCAAGGTTCAAGGTTTTCTTAAACAGTTGGATAGGTACAAATCAGACGGGTTTTCTCCCCAAAAGATACATGAAAAATAATATTAGAAACATTATTAACATTCTGGAGTTTTTGGACAAAAAGATAGGGAAAAAAACAGCATTATTATTTTTAGATGCGGAGAAAGCCTTTGACCAGATTAGCTGGGACACAATAGAAATATTGATAAGAGAGCTAGACCTGGGATTTTATTTCACAGCAGCTATCAATGGAATATACAATTCCCAAAAGGCATCGATAATTGCCAACGGACAGAAATCGGGACCTATTGAAATAGAACGGGGACGAGACAGGGTGCCCACTCTCCCACTGATATTTAATTTAGTCCTGGAAGTTCTACTAAAAAATATTCAAAACAACCCGAACTTAAAGGCTTAAAAGACGGAAAGACTCGCATAAAGTATTTGCTTTTGCAGACGATATAGTCTGCATCATTGAAAATCCCTTAGAGAATTTAGCAAATTGGATACAGGAGATAGAGAAATTTGGCGACATTTCGGGCTTTAAATTAAATAAGAAGAAATCTAAAATACTTACAAAAAATATACAAGAGAAAGAAAGGAAGAAATTCAAGGTAAATTTGGCATGGAGGTAGTAAAAAAAAATTAAATATTTAGGCATAAATATTACTTCAAATAACACCCAACTAACTAAAAATAATTATGAAAAAGTGTGGAAGGAGATAAAAGAGACTTAGATAGATGGGAAAATATTGATCTCTCACTTCTGGGAAGAATATCCACAATAAAAATGAAAGTCTTCCCCAGGATAAACTTTCTATTTCAAATGTTACCGATTTTGAAAAATGACCTCATCCTAAGAAAGTGGCAATCGGAACTCGCCAAGTATATCTGGCAAGGACGGAAAGCCAGAATTAAGCTAAAATATCTAACAGAGAGAACCTGTAATGGAGGCCTCGGGATGCCACACCTAAGCAAATATTTTGAAGCAAATTGCTTAGAAGCTATTAGAGACTGGATTAAATTAGAAAAAAAGCCAATTGAATTTAGAAGGGTTTGGGAATAAATTTGGGTGGCACGCCTACATGATATATGACAAAATTTTGCAGGATAAGAATTTTAAAAATCACATCCTCAGGGCAGCTTTATATAAAGTCTGGACCAAATATAAAAAAATGTGGTATAGTAAGATCCCGACTTGGACCTCACCGCTTGAGGCATTCCAGCTGATCAAACCAGAACATAATAACTGGCCCAAATATAAAGACCTCCTGAAAAAAGGAGGGCCCAAACCTGGTTTTAAAAGAACAGAGTGAGCTGCCCTCGTATGACCTTAATTGGTTTCAGTACAATCAATTAAAAAAAAGATATATGATGGATAAGATGACTGGCTGGGAATGGCTACCGATTAAAGTAGAAAAAATTTGGTTAGTATCGGAAAGAAAAACTGTGAGCTTACTATACAATTTTATTATGGAAAAGGACTCTAAAGAAAAGCCCTTAAAGGAGTATATGCTAAAATGGGAAGCAAATTTAGGACATCCCATCCCATTAGAGGAATGGGAAAAAATTTGGAAAAAAAAACAAAAATATACCTACGCATATAATTTAAGAGAAAATATGCTCAAGATAATTTATAGGTGGTATATTACGCCCTGTCAATTGGCGAAAATTAATAAGACCAATAATGATTTATGTTGGAAATGTAAGCAAGAACGGGGTACTTTTTATCATATGATTTGGTCATGTAAAATTGTAAAACAATATTGGAGTATGATTTTCAAAGCTATCCAAGAAATTATTTCGACTAAGTTCGAAAAGAAACCGGAATTTTTTCTTTTAAACATTACAGGCCTGGAAAAAAATCAAAACCAGGAAAGACTCTTGACTTTTCTAACGACATCCGCAAGGATAACCTTAGCTAGGTACTGGAAAAGCCCGGATATCCCCGATGAAGAAGAATGGCTGTTAAAAACAATAGAAGTTGCCGAAATGGACAAACTTACGTACCTGCTCAGGACCGGATCAACAAATCGCTTTGAACAGACCTGGTCCCCTTTGTTAAGTTATATTAAGGAAAAGAAACAGATTAATTTAAAAGGATTTAAGATTTAATACCTGTAAGAGGAGACCGAAATAAGTAATTTAAGACATAGGTCTTCTATGGGATGTGAAGCCATCTGTGGTTTTTATCTGTATTGTCTAAATGTATCCACCCCCCTCCTCCCTCCTCACCACATCCTGTTCCCCCATACCCACTCCCCCCCCTCATCATCTCCCCCTATGTTTTCTTTGATATGGTTATTTGTATTGTTTTGTTGTTCAATAAAGTATTTTAAAATTAAAAAAAAAAAATATCTGGCTGCTGTGGTTACATGGGGAAGAATATCATACAGTTGTAGTCCTTGTCTTTCTGCAAATGCTGACTTAGCCTTTGTACAAAGCATCTTTTTTCTGGTTCCTCACTAACCAAATGCTCACCACGCCCAAAGCAATCCTGCAAGATCTCAGCTGGGACCACACTGTCTCTTGGCTAAAATTTCACTGCTAAATGAGACATTCTGTCTGAGAGCAGGCATCGCTGTATTTCCAAAAGAGCAATTAAGTTTGGGGTTTGTTTAGGGAGATTTTTTTAAAGAAATCATTGCTAAGCAAGCAAGAGAGATTGACTGCATTGATACAATCTTACATTGCTGCAGACGATACTGGCCTCTCTTCCCTTTATAGGCAGCCCTGCTGCTTCCTGTCAAATATATCATAGTTTAGCCATCTCCATTCCTAAAAGGCTCAAAGGAACCCCAAGATAACGTGACTGAAGACCTTCTCAGCTTGCAATCAGCTTCAACTTCCCTATTTTCCTAAAAGGAACTCTGCGGGAATGCTTATAATGAGACGCCTTGCCCAACTCTTATCTTTTTCTTACATATAAGGTCTTCAGGGTGCAATTTTTTAGAATTTAAGTCATTGATGGAGCAAGGGCACTTTTTTAAAGGCAACATGGAAAATCTCACTTCCAGAAAAATTCAGAAGAAGCTGGTAGGCATCACCAGATTGTGGGGCACATCTCTATGGATGAATAGTGTGCATTTCAGTGTGTTCTTCAGCCACAGGAGCCATGATCTGACAATAAAGAGGGCCACTGCACCCAATCAACACAACTACATTTTACTACAAACAAGATCTTCCATATTCATTTTGTTGGTTGGTTTTACTTGCTTTTTCATATTGACTTCATATAGGTTCACCACCAAAGTATTTTGTATAGCTTTTCAAATTGACTTGGCAGATACCTTTCTTCACCTTTCTGAACACAATTCTTCTCCTGCAGTCAAAAGAAGAGGGGTGGGCCCATATTGAAGACCATATGGAAATTTGTTGTTGTTGTTTATTCGTTCAATCACTTCCGACTCTTCATGACCTCATGGACCAGCCCACGCCAGATCTCTCTGTCTGCCGTGGCCACCCACAGCTCCTTCAAGGTCAAGCCAGTCACTTCAAGGATAACATTCATTCATCTTGTCCTTGGTCGGCCCCTCTTCCTTTTTCCTTCCATTTTCCCCAGCATCATTATCTTCTCTAAGATTTCCTATCTTCTCATTATGTGGCCAAAGTACTTCATCTTTGGCTCATATGGAAGTACAGAGGACTATAACCATAATCCCCTATGTCCCAATTCAGCAGCATAAGTCCTCTAGCCAAAGGCAAATGCATGAAGCATCGAGTGCAGCTGAACCTCCTCAACCTAACTGTGATGCCATATACCATGATGACTCCACCAACTGGTGTCATGTATCTGAAAACATAGCCACCTTGAGTCTCCTTTGTGGAGAGAAAAAGTGAAGTATAAATAAACATATTAATAAATATAAGAAAACTTATACATAAACATAATTGTGGCTGATGGCTTCCAGGTCACTAGAGTGGTTAAGTTTAAGCAGCTCTCCAAGGTGCTGAACCTATTTGGGGATAGGGTTCAATGCTTTGGATAGCTCCTTTAATGAATGGATCCATCTCCCTGATATGGACGCCATCAGGCATGAGCTCCACATGAAGCTCCCAAAACTTATACACAAGAGCTCCATACATTGCACTTGGCTGTCTGGAGCACTTTTGCAAATGTCCATACTGACTATGGAGAATGGCAACTGTAGGGGCTGTGATCTCATGGGCAGAGCTAGTGGGAAGAGTGTCATTCCTCCAACCTGCATTAGCTCTAAGCTTTAGGATTAATGTCTGTATAGGACATTGGACTAAGAAACAAGCATGTCGACAGGACTTGGGACAACTGCTAGGTTACAACTGACTTGATCCAGTAGGGTTGGCCTTCTCATTTGTTGGTCTTGATGACTAGCCAAATTCTAGCCCTCTGTAATAATCGAAATAGATGTACGGCAGAGTTTGTGAAACTTCAGATATCCAAATATTATTCAGTACCTATTCCCATCACTAGTCAACAGTGAATTATGAAGGCAACAAATACAGTAATTCATAAGTTTCTAGAGGGTTAAAGATCACCCATCCATTATGAATTTTGGCCTTCCTGCAATCCTACACCTTCCTGTAGCATCTCTAGTGCACCTTCTATCAAAGTTTGTAGATGAGCTAAAAATGTTGTTGGGCACTCTAGGTACTAAAATATGGGGATACAGCTGCCTGCTTGAATGATTGCAAGTGCTTTGCTTATATCACACCGGCAATTGAGTTATGGCTTCATTGGAAAAGGCATGGTAATATTAGGGATGACCCCAATCTGACAGCCTGGAATGCTATTGATAATTAGTGTGGAAAAAAATACTGAGCTAGTTTCATTGATCCATATGAGATATTTTCTTCACAAGGCTACCCAGGACCTTTTTCTTCTAAGTGAGCTGTCCCTGAATTTGAGGAATGTCGATCTTGGAAAGCAGAGGTCTTTCAGTTACTTATTGGACCTAGTGTCACAGCAATCCATAAAGAAGACTCTCTTCTCTTTCATTCGGTGAAAAGAAAGAATGTATCTTGTACTAAGATTGACCATTGGTCCATCTGAGCTGATGCAAAAATATTCAGCCTATTCAGCCTATTCACCTATAACCAGCACAACTCTGTGTTGATTGCACTGTAAGTGTTTTAGATGGCCAGAAGACTGTTATTTATTTATTTATTTGCTCTATTTATACCCCACCTTACTCTACCCCTGGGGGGACTCAAAGAGGTTTACGTGTGGCAATTATTAAATGCCTTAAACACATACAAACATTAATCTTAAAATCAATTGCATTAAAATTAATACATATAAAACATTTAAAAATTACATTCAATAATAAAATCATGCCATCCAAAAATTGTAATCTAAGGCCATTCCATAGTCATTGCACATATTCCAATTATATTATTGCACTGCAGTATTCACCAATCATGCTTGCAAAGAAGGTGTGACCAAGAGCAGGGCCTCCCCAGACAAATTTAACCTCCGAGGTGGTCCATAGGGGAAGATAAGTTTGGACAGGTAAACTGGGCCGGAACCATTTAGGGCTTTATAGGCCAAAGCCAGCACTTTGAATTGTTCTTGGTAGCAGACTGGCAACCAATGGAGCTGACATAATAGAGGGGTTGTATGTTAGCACCCTCAGATGAACTTTTCCCTTCATTTACTGCAGTGTATGTGTATGTTTACTATTAATGTTTTGATATGGGTACAATCAGCCCTCCATATTTGTGGGTTTAATTTTTGCAGATTGTTTATTCATAGATTTGGTTAATTTATTCTCTCTGGGAATATCTAAGTCCTCCAGCATGACCCTATGCTCAGCTTCTGCTGGAAGCTGACCACACAATTGCACTGGAGGAACTAAAGATTAGTAGATACGAACACCTCTCTATGGATTTGTAGGTCCTACAGAACAATGCTAGTGGAACATGACCATGCTGAAGGACCTAGAGCAATAGTTCTCATCCTGTGAGTCCCCAGGTGTTTTGGCCTACAACTCCCAGAAATCCCAGCCAGTTTACCAGCTGGCACCCATCACCCTAGCAAACATGGGATACCTCCTGTGCATGGTTAAAAGGAGATTGCTCATTATATCAGAAAGATTTCCTTTTTTGTGTGTCAGGAGTGATTTGAGAAACTGCAAGTTGATTCTGGTGTGAGATAATTGGCCATCTGCAAGGTCGTTGCCCAGGGGACTCCTAGATATTTTATCTGTGGTGGGAGGCTTCTCTCATGTCCCCACAAGAGAAGCTGGAGCTGACAGATGGGAGCTCACCCCACTCCCTGGATTTGAACCACCAACCTTTCGGTCACCTGTCCTCCCGGCACAAGAGTTTAACCCATTGTATCACCGGGGGCTCCATATCTGTCACACCCCAGCCTGGTTCCCAACCTGTTTCCTTGGTCAAACCAGACCGAAGCCATGTTATTCCAGTCAGGCCTGTTAGGCCAAAAGACAAGCCGTAGCCAGGCAGCTTTTGCAAAGACTCCCAGTTCATTCATCGTTCAAGGACAAGTGGAGCTCGGCTCCCTCTCGGCCCGATAAGCAGAGATGGGTCGACTCCCTTTTGCCCAGGTGCTACTGCTAATTGGGATCACATACCATTCCCATGTGAAAGGCCCGAGAAGGCCCAGCTGGAGAACTGTTATGAGAACCCAGTCTGACGTCTTGGTGGCGTCATAACTTCAAAGCGTATGAGACCTACTAAAGCCAGGTCTCAGAGATGGAAGCATCTTTCGCCAACATTCAGAACTCCAAGCCAAGCCTTCACGGACCCTTGCCTGGCCATTGGGCCTGCCTAGAACTTTGTTTGCCAAGCCTTGTGCCAAGAACTTACCTTTCCTGGATTTAGCCCGATTGGGGGCAAGAAGATTCTCATTGCTTTGTTCCTGTTTTGCCAAAGGACTATAACCTTGCTATCCTGTTTCTTTTGGACAATTTGCTGCTATCTATTGATGCTTAAAACATCTCTAGACTATAATCCTAGCCTTTTTACTCTATCCATTTATTCTAAATAAAGCATTTAAACATGGCCAGTGTCAAGCGGTTTACTGAGGGGTCTTCCAGGTCTTTGGGGCGCAACAATATCGGAAGTTAAGCTCCTTACATAAAATCATAACATAGTGATTGGAGATCTTAGGGTTGAAAAAAAATGCCCCATCAAAGCATGTCTCTTGCCACCATCTCGACTGTAAGGGTCGGATGTCGAGAAGGAGCAGGAAACATCAGATGACACTAAATTGTTCAGGGTAGTTAAAAATGAAACTGATTGTAAAGAGCTCCAGAAAGATCTCTCGAAATTGAGTGAATGGGCAACAAAGTGGCAAATGCATTTTAACCTAAACAAGTGTAAAGTCATGCACATCGGGGCAAAGAACCCCAACTACACCTACCAATTGATGGGGTCAAAGCTTTCCGAGACAAACCAGGAAAGGGATCTTGGGGTCTTGGTGGACAGCTCAATGAAGATGTCAACCCAGTGCGCTGCAGCAGTGAAAAAAGCAAATTCTATGCTTGGCATGATCAGGAAGGGAATTGAAAATAGGTCAGCAAATGTTGTATTACCTCTATACAAATCTATGGTGAGGCCACATTTGGAGTACTGTGTACAATTCTGGTCTCTGCACCTTAAGAAGGATATAACAGAACTGGAAAAGGTACAGAAAAGGGCAACAAGAATGATCCAAGGGATGGAGCGGCTCCCTTATGAAATCAGGTTGCAACGCCTTGGTCTTTTCAGCCTTGAAAGACGGCGTCTAAGAGGTGACTTGATCGAAGTGTATAAAATCATGCATGGGATAGAAAAGGTGAATAAAGAAAAATTATTTTCTTTGTCACAAAACACTAGGACTAGAGGGCACTCTCTGAAGCTCCAAGGTAGGAAAATTAGGACTAATAAAGGGAAATATTTCTTCACCCAGAGGGTCATTGGGTTATGGAATTTACTTCCAGAAGAGGTTGTGACAGCTGTCAGCCTGAACAACTTCAAGGCAGGATTAGACAGATTCATGGATACCAAGTGTATCGGTAGTTACTGAAAAGGACATTCAAGTACCACCTCGGAGTTGGTTGAGGTAGGCAGGATTTCCCTGGGTACTGGTTGTGGGGGGTCGGGAGCAAGTCAGGGTTTTGCCCTCCCTTCTGCTCGAGATCCCCGTGTACAACTGGTGGGCCACTGTGTGATACAGAATGCTGGACTAGATGGGCTGAGGTCCGATTCAGCATGGCTCTTCTTATGTTCTTATGTTCTTAGCAGGAGGCTTCTATTGGCTGGAGGCCCAACCAAAGGCAGCAACGCCCCTTCTCTTCCACGAGGAGCTTCCTAGATGGGGTTGTAATCCACAAACAAGCATACCAGAAGAAGGGACCTCAAGACAACCAAGTTTTAAGGACTCCTCTGTGAGAGCAAATTGATTCTTCTCCACACCCAAGAAGAGCTGCTCATTTGCCTCCAGCCTACAAACCTTCCAGTGAGAAAAAAGTGGGTTGTTGTAACCACATTCTTATTTGATGCAGTCGTCGCAACAGGCCAGGATGGGGACCAGAAACGTCTTGCTTTGAAGTATGCATCTTTTTAAAAAAAGAAGCCAAAACCCTGTGCAAAAGCTGCCTGAGAACTATATTTAGTTTCAGTTCACTTGCAAAATCAGGCTTCCCTGTCGAGGCCCTCTGCCTCTCTCTTGGCAGCATTACAAAATCTAATTATGGCTTTTAAAAATCTGGCTGTGGAAAAGGAATAGTACTGTCCTTTTATTCATTACTAAACAAGGACCTTCTGTTGTCCACAACACATTCCTCAAATGGAACCCTTCTGGGCTGGGCCAAGGGAAAGGGGAACTCAGATGCTGCACAGATTGCATAGCATCACGAGTGAGGCTGTATAGATGCCTCACATAGGAAGGCTGAGATAGGGCTGCAAGTATGCAATACGTTACTCAGAATGAAGTGGGAGAATTCTGGTCTGCGCCACTTTTAGACTTGGGTGATGAGAGTCCAAGGAAGGGGGTTTCGTTTCCCCCCCATGCTCTGCCTTTCAAACCAGAAAACAAACTTTAGTGTCACATTCTCCATTCATAAACCACATATTATAAATGGGTTGAATGAAAAATAATGCCTCCACCCTCGTTACTTGGGATTGGATGGGAATATTTCAATAAATCAAACGCAGAAATAATCCTTAGAATGTGCTCTTTAACTACCACTATTCACTTTTACACATAATCACCAGACAATTGGATACATTTCTGCCAACGATTAACAATTTTTCTGAAGCCATCACAGAAGAAGTCTGTGCGCTTTCATTTCAGGCGTCAGCATCCTGGGTACCCATCGTGCACAGATCTTCTGATAGCCAAGCAAAGCAATAATGTGACCCACACGTTCTTGTGAAATGCCAATTATGCTTGAAATTTAGGATGACACCTTCTACTGTCAAGAATTGAATGACTGCACGTTGCTTAAGTCGCATTGACCAACCATCTGTGCAGGGTTCCATACTTTACACTTCAACAACACAACCGTTCAATGGTAAGGCTTCCTGCCAAAATGGAACTGTAGAGAAGAGCCTGCCGAACAAGCCAGTACCTGCCACATACCAGTACTGCCATCTGTTGAGGAGTTACGAAGGTGGATGCATTACTTTTCATTCAACCCTTGTATGTATGTGTGTATATATACACACAAACACACACACATATACACACATACAAACATACACACATACATACACACATACACACCCACACATATATATTATATACTTTGCTTCATAAAAGAGTAGTGAAATCCAAGTGGAGAAGTATTTTAAAATCTGACACTGCCTGCAGTGTGGAATGGTAGAATCCAAGACAGTCCCAGACTAGGATCTCATTGTAAATATTGGCTAGTTTAAGGAGTCTTATGTAGGCGATTGCATTTGTACAAGGGTTGTATTCTTCTGATTGTGGTCCCACCAACAGGACAATTGCACAAGTAATTAATTACACTTTTTGTGTCATTGTGTAAGCGAGCTTCTTAGCACACAGACAGAGATTATTGATTGTTTGCATTGGGAATATACATAAACATGATGTGAAGTGTGATTGGTTGTACAATTGTGTGGTCCTGTATGTGGCTCGATGATGTCACAACACTGAGCTGTTTTAGTTAAAGTGATGTCAAACTGCATTAATTCTATATTGTAGATGCACCCTGTCACAGAGCTCCAAATCTGAATATTTACAGGACCATTGGATTGGTTGAGATGTACATCAGGGCTGTACTTTATGGTTGACCATATAAATGCACTGGAAGATATAGAAATGCTTATAGAGAACATAAGGGGTCCCCTGGTGATGCAGCAGGTTAAACTGCTGAGCTTGCTGACTGAAATGTCAGCAACTCAAATCCAGGGAGCAGGATGAGCTCCCACTGTTAGACGTAGCTTCTGCCAACTTAGCAGTTCAAAAACATGCAAATGTAAGTAGACAAATAGGTACTGCTTCAGCAGGAAGGTAATGGTTCTTCATGCAGTCATGCTGGCCACATGACCTTGAAGGTGTCTATGGACAAGGCCGGCTCTTCATCTTAGATGAGCACCACCCCCTAAAGTTGGACACAACTAGACTCAATGTTAGGGGAAACCTTTACCTTTACTAGAGATAACATATGGAGAGTTTTGAGATGCACATAGAGCAGTACCAGATGGGGCAGCAAATACAGAAACCTGCAAATATCAAATGTGTTGATGTTTACCCTGCAACTGTGGTAGACTGGTAGTATATACTCTGATTTGAAACTTCTCCTTCTCCCCTCTGTGCACAAGGGCAGCTGGGGTGCATCCAGATACACCTCATAGCCGATCCGTGTTTAGAGAATGGAACTTCATCCCACACCCCCACTGTTATTGTTGTTGCTGCTGCTGCTGTTGTGTACCGATGGGGAAAATGGAGAAGGAGGAGCAGACCTTTTCCTCTTGGGTTCCATTCACACTGTAGTTACTGCACTATGATCCCATGGCCATGGCAACCTCCAATGGCACTTTAATTGTGTATAATAATTGTGTAAGACAATTGTGTCTTCCGGTGAGACTTCTCAAAGCCCCTCCCTACACTGCAAATCCCAGGATTCCATAGAGCATGGAATTAAAATGAAATTATGGGGAGATAACTGTGTCATGCAAGAGGGCCCTTTCACAGCTGGTATGAATATGCTGGTGGAGACATAGGGTGCATCTACACTGTAGAATTAATGCATTCCAACCCCACTTTAATTGCTGTTGGTTAATGTTATAGAATCCTGGGATTTGTAGCTTCGTACTCTTTGCAGATAAGGGTAAAGACCTTGTAAAACAACAACTCCCATGATTCCATAGCATTGAGCCATGGCAGTTAAAGTGATGTCGAACTGTGTTAATTCTATGGTATAGGTGCACCCTTGCAGTCTATCCGTGGGCAACTTGCACCACTTTTTTTTAACAAGCTACGGTTTTGTATTGGAGTTGTACAGTCTCATTGAAACAAGCTTAGTAATGTGGGAACTAGACAACAAATGCCTACCAACAAAAAAAAACAAAAGAAAGAAAGTTATGTGCATCAGTGCTCTGTGGTTTGTGTAATCACCATCAAAGCCTCAAACTAGTTTCAGGATTTCCTATGTAATAATCTGCACAATGAAATCACATTCTTCAACACAGGTTTGAAACTGACTAAAGTGGTCAGTATAGATGTAGCCTGAGATTGGCAGCTGCTCAAATGATGTCAGGATGATGGGCTGTCACTCTGGCTGGGTGAGGTTTCCGGGTTAAGGGGTTTCCCCATCCAAAACCAGCAGCTACCATTTGTGTTTATATTACAACTAGCAAGTGATTGCAGCCAACATCCCAGCTAATTCACATCAGATGTCACCCACAAAGCTAAACATTTTCTTTTCTGACTGCGGATTGACTTAATATGTTTACTCTGAGAAGTCCACTGTCTTCATTAATGCGTTTAATTGAGTTATGCATTCTATAAAGAAATATTGTCCTATTATTAAACCATACTGATGTCATATCCAAGAAAAACCTTCTGGGGGAAATAATGCAGTCAAAAGCAGGCTTTATGTCCAAGCTATGGTTTTATTTAAACTCTTCTTGGCATTTCCTAGAATATAAAGGCAACATTGTTAAGTTCATACAACTCTTAAGGAGTTTGCAGTACAGAATCAGGAGAATCAGCACTTTCCCGAATAAATATTTTCATCACAACTAGGGGTCACATTTTAAAGGGTTTCCTTTCCCCACTGAGGGTCTGTTTAAATTATGCTGAATATTGGAAGTAATAAAATGCCCAAGACGAGTCAAGCACAAGTCAGTTGCCAGGAGCCATTCTTAGCACAAAGGCTATTGTGCAGCAAAAATAATGTGGCCCTCAACATCTTCACAAGTTGTTAAATTGCAAATCCCAGCAACCTGGTTGGTATAAGCAATAGCAAGGAATGTTGAGAGTTAAAATCCAACTGTTTGCATAAAATAAGTATTAAATATTCAGCTGTATGCAGATCTATTTGAGTAAGCCTAATAAACTCCACTTTGGCAATAGCTGATGTCTTTATGGCCTGAAAAAACATTTAATGGGTTCAAGAGATCAAGGGAGGCCAAGAACCATATTGTTCCACGTCTGTCTAAATCAGTGTTACTCAACCTTCCTAATGCTGTGACCCCTTAATACAGTTCCTCATGTTGTAATTTTGCTACTGTTATGAATCGTAATGTAAATATCTGATATGCAGGATGTATTTTCATTCACTGGACCAAATTTGACAGAAATCATAAAATTTGAATACTGGTATTCTGAACATTCTGAACTCCACCAACAATGGAATTGAACCAAATTTGGCACACAGAACTCCCACGACCAACAGAAAATGCTGGAAGGGTTTGGTAGGCATTGACTTTGAGTTTTGGAGTTGTAGTTCAACTACATTCAGAGAGCACTGTGGACTCAAACAATTATAGATCTGGACCAAATTTGACATGAATACTCAGTATGCTCAAATGTGAACACTGGAGGTGTTTGGGGAAAATAGACCTTGACATTTGGAAGTCGTAGTTGCTGGAATTTATAGTTGACCTACAATCAAAGAACATTCTGTACTCCACCAACGATGGAATTGAACTAAACTTGGCACACAGAACTTCCATAACTAACAGAAAATACTGCCCAAATGTGAACACTGGTGGTGTTTGGGGAAAACAGACCTTGACATTTGGAAGTCGTAGTTGCTGGAATTTATAGTTCACCTACAATCACAAAACATTCTGAACCCCACCAATTATAGAATTGGGCCAAACTTCCCACACAGAACCCCCATGCCTTGAAGGGACTTGTTGGCAGACACAAACCTCCCTCCAGTCTCGCATGCTCTCCCTCTTTCACACATGCTCACCACGCTTCCATGCGCCAAGCATGCCTGCTCTCCCCTACCTGCTTGGAGTTTCAGAAACAGCCCTCCCTTGGCTGAGAGGCCATCCAATCACAGCAGATGAGGGCTTTTGCTAGGAGGATTCACCATCTGTTTCAATAAAGGAACGTAAGAACAGGCAGAGAGATCTTCAGCCTTCTCTGCTAAAGGAATCCCTAAGACCATCAAGAATCTATGTTTTCTGATGGTCTTTGGCAACCCCTCTGAAACCCCTTCGCAACCTCCCCCAAGGGGTCCTGACCCCCAGGTTGAGAACCATTGATCTAAATGGACAATGTAAGAGCTAAGACCCATTTGACATTTCCAGTCTGACAGTTCTTTTCTTTTAAATACAGTAACATTCATGAACCTGTCATTCATTTTAAAAAAATGAACTGTGCTTGGTTCAAGCTGGTCAGACCCGAATAGTCATACAAGGTTAGTCACCCTTTCTCTGCCAAACACACACCTTTGTTTCTTCTTTTTCTCCCTCCTTCCTTCTCTGCTTCCCTATCTTTCCAGCTCCACTTGGACAAAGCATTAAACGAGCTGTTTTCAAAGATACCGCTAGTCAATTTCACAACATTAGGACTTGTCAAAGATATAAACTTCCTTTGTTGTACAACATTATGACAGGAAATGTCAGGGCGGGAGCTGGCAGGGTAAGGTGGGGGCATTGATAAGGTGGCTTCGTTCACCTGCCAGGCTTGGACTATTTGACAAAGGCGGTCCTCACTGGCTCGGAATATGAAAAGATCCGACTCCTTTCCCCTCCTAGTTATTGTCAACAAAACTTTATCCCCACTATGTACTGAAACAAGGTCAAAAATCACATCAGTTAAGTCTTAAGTGAACAAACATTAAGAATTACAAGATACGGTCTTAAATAACCATAGTCATTTCCACTCCAAGCTTCAGACACAATCAAACAGATTATTTGCACCACTGGGAAAGCATTTCTTCCTTACCAGAATATTTGGCACCAAGAATCAAAAATAATGTTTGGCTAGGACAAGGGGGGCTTTTGCATTAGTCCACATGGGTTAAATGCATGTTCCTATAATTTCGGTTTGGCTATGTGACAAAGTAGGATCACTGCAATATTATGGCATCATGATACAGAATCGTGGGATTTATAGTTTGATGAGGGATATAAAGTGCCTTCATTAAATTATAGCTCCCAACGTACCCCCACTTAATTATTTGCTCCCTTTCTCAAGGTATTTTCACTTTAGGAGTTGAAGTTCAGGGAAATGCATCAAAGAATTCTAAGGGCTTCTTCAAACTACATGTTCCAGGGTTCAATAGGATGGAGCATTGACAAGAGCTGGCCTGTTTAATGTATATCAATTCTTCAGTTTCACAAAAACAGCTATAACATATTCTCTGACTGTCCTGATTTCACAGAGGATGGTCCCAATTAATCCTCCACCATCCCACCTTCTCAGATGTCCCAGTTTCTCTCTCCTCATCCCACTTTCCCCATTTGTCCTCTACTTACTTCAATCGATGCAACCTAAGTTCAAAGTTAACTCAGCAAATGGAAAGAAATACACAGCATCATTTCCACAAGGATCAGGAAAAAGCAAAGTGCTACAGCCTCTCCTAACTTTTGTTCCCTAGTCTTGGAAAAGATGACAACACTTAGTAAAGTAGAAGTAGGAAAAGAGCAGGATCACACTGTAGGTGCATTGAGTCAACCAAGGAAATCACAACCCTGAGACTGCAAGACCTGAGCAAGGCTATGGATGGATACGCAGGGCTCTTAGAGATCTCTCCTCCATAGGACTGCCATAAATTGAAATTGACTTGATAAAAATAGCAACAATATACCCAACACAGCTTCTCATTTTCATCTGTATCATTATGGATTGACACCTGACTTGATTATCTAACATTTTTTGTAAACATTCTCTGCCACGTTCATAACAAAAGGGCCACATTGCTACAACCTGGCCATCTGCTGAGTGCATTGCTGACAGTAAATAAACATTTAAGAGTAGCCACCGTTTCTCAGTCTTTCTGTAGCAGCACACCTAATACCAGCTTAGGTGTTCCGGCTCCTTTGCCTCTGAGCGGAAGCTTTTAAGCTGCCTTGCTCCAGTCACCCACCAGAGACCTCGGCCTTATCACCTCAAGGGATTTAAATGGCATCAAAACGCATGTCATTCAATGTGATCTGGAGTCAGATGGAAGCATGCATATCGTGGCTGATTTATTAACGCATCCCCTCCCCTACTCAAGGGCTGCCACTTGAGACACCGAGTTAATAACCTACAAAGAGCTACCTGTGCAAAGTGGCACAGGTTGGAAAGCACAGCAGAATCACTGCAAGACAAA
Organism: Anolis apletophallus; assembly: GCA_030556195.1. Classification (NCBI taxonomy): domain Eukaryota; kingdom Metazoa; phylum Chordata; class Lepidosauria; order Squamata; family Anolidae; genus Anolis; species Anolis apletophallus. Next base: position 133,263,016 of record JARBWK010000007.1, read on the forward strand.
TCACTTTCCACTTCCCCTTCCAAAAGGCAAGGATTTCTATGGACACATTTAGACTTCTGTTCTATACTGTATATGCTTCCTAATATCAGCCCAGGAAAGTTAATGTATTGTCCTGAAAGTGCCACATATTGGCAGGAGATGTCAAATGGCAGGGCTCCAACAAAGACTACTGGGTTGCTGCTGTTGTGTGACTTCAAGTCACTTCCGACGTATTGTGACTTATGGGGTTGAGAGTGTGTGACCAGCCCAAATTCATGCAGTGGGTTTTCATGGCCAAGTAGGGAAGCAAACCCTAGTTTTCAGAGCGGTAACCCAATGCTCAGCCACTGTTTCACGCTGGCTACTGGTGTAGCATATCGATTTGATCTCATCTATCTACCTATCTCCCTATCAGAGCTCCCAGTGGTGTAGTGGGTTAAACCTTTGTGCCGGCAGATTACTGACCAACAAGTCAGTGGTTCAAATCCAGGGAGAGCAGGTTGAGTTCAGCTGGCACAAGGGTTTAATCCATTGCGGCACTGTGGCCAATATAGCTGAGGCTTTTGGAAGTTGAAGCCCAAAACCCTTGGAGGATGAATATTTGGGGATCATTGATCTAAACAGAACTTTATTCTTGCTCTTTAAAAATAAAATGAAGGCGTCGCTAATTAAAATTATGTCCTGATGTGGAAGAGTGAGTTCATTTGTGTGTGTTTGTGTTTTAACTCCAGCAGAAAATAAGTTTTCATCTCAGTCCCTGCATGTCAGGGGACTGGTTTTCTTCTTCTAGCTGCCTTTGTTTGCAGCTCTCAGCCAGATATCATGTTTTTGAATTTGTTCTGAGAGAGAGAGAGAGAGAGAGAGAGAGAGAGAGAGAGAGAGCAATCTTCCAAAGCAAATGAAAGAAAGTCTGCATGTCAATGGGAGTTGGAAAGGGGGCTTCAAAACCATATTAGGAAATCTATCTTGGTTCACATCACTGAGGGAAGTACATTGGTGGGAGGGACTAATAACATCAAATAGAGTTTAAAAACAGCAGAAAATGAAAGCCAGGACATTGAATCGCACTGCAGTTTGACAATTAGAAATGCATCTGAAAGCCTTGCCAGATGAAGACACAAACTAACACAGAATACTGAAATCCATGAAAAATCCCGAAGACTTCAATGTCCTTAGAAGCCCTCTTTTGAATTCCTATTGTACTACTATTCCCAATCTGCCACTGGAAAGCAACTCTTGTCATCTCATGATTGTTGCTTGTTGCTTTCAGTGATACATTATAACTACAGTCTTTGAGATGATTGTGGACTGCAGTATTCATCATCCTGAGCCAGCATAGTCAATGCCAAGGAATGTTAGGAGATGCAATCCAACAATATATGGCAGACTTCACGTTCCCATTTATTGAGAGGGAGTAAATTGCCTTTCCTCAGTATGATAGTTCCAGCTCCACTGTGGGCATTGTCACAGCTTTCCTTTTCATGTTGTCACACTATACATGAGATTCACTGTCCTAACAGTTACACATTTGATTAGGTAGAGAACATGGTAAGTGGAATGTTCAGCCATTTTAGTACTGAAAAAAAGCAGAAGAAAGCAAATAAACATGGTCATATTTTGTAAAAAGTATGCAGGATGCTCTTGGTGACCACTGGGTTTTAGTTCCATAGATACCAAAATCCACAAATGCTCAAGTCCCATTGGCAAAGCAAAATGGCATTCCTTATCTAAATGCTAGAAGGTAGAGTTATGAAGGTGTGCAGAAATACAATTGCAGGACCACAGATTGACCAATCACTGCAATATCACTAATGAAAAAGGTGCAATATTGAAGGTGCACAGCATGGTATGCTGTGTGTGTGTGTGTGTGTGTGTGTGTGTGAAATAGAGAAAGAGAGCGAGAGAGCACCCAGTGGAGCCGTGAGTTAAACCGCTGAGCTGCTCAGCTTGTTGACCGAAAGGTCGCAAGTTCGAATCCGGGAAGCAGGGTGTGCTTCCGCTGTCAGCCCCAGCTTCTGCCAACCTAGCAGTTTGAAAACATGCAAATGTGAGTTGATCAATAGGTACCACTCTGGTGGGAAGGTAATGGCACTCCATGTAGTCATGCTGGCTCGTTGGCTTAGAAATGGCGATGAGCACTAACCCCCAGAGTCATACACGACTGGACTTAATGTCAGGGGAAAACCTTTACCTACCTATATATGTATGTATATGTATATATATACACATGCACAAACACACACACACACAATACTTGTATCCTTCCTTTCTCAATCCTGAAGAGGACTCAAGGCAGCCTCACAAAGGCAACAATTCAATGTTGCATGTTTTAAAACCAACCAATCAAAACATAACATTAAAACAATAATTAAAATTACACAATCCAGGTCATATTCCAGAGCCAGTCTGGGTCATCATTCAGTTAATTTATAGTATCTTACTCACCTGCAATTGCACTGCTCCCATTATTGATCAAAAGCCTGCTCCCAGAGCCATATTTTTAGTTTTTTCTGAAGGCCAATAGGGAGCAAGCCAATCTAATTTCACTGGGGAGGGAGTTCCATAGACGAGGGGCCACCACTGAGAAGGCCCTGTCTCTCATCCCCACCAGTCGTGCTTGCGAGGGGGGTGGGATTGAGAGCAGGGCCTCCCCTGACAATCTTAGCCTCCAATCACCGATAAAGAATAATGTATTATTAATCAGTGATAACACAATAACAGATTCATATGATAAAGTTTTCAATTTGCAGCAATGTAACAAAGCTGAGGACAAAAAGTGGAAAGTGGAAAGTGGAAAGTGGAAAACGGAGCAGGAAACTACAACCTTGCAAAGGTTGCTGGAATTATGAGATGAGAGGATTAATTAGATAAATTGGGACAGTTAGAGAGTATTCAACTCCCAGCATTTCCCAGCCAGGAAGAGCACTGCTTAAACTGATTGGGGTTTTAAAAGAAAACTTTAGTCCCTAGAAGGCTCTAACCATTATGACCCATACCTTTATTTAAGGATTCGAGGAGCATAGTCCAAAAAAGTAACATTCCCAGGATCTGAGACACACGGCTCTTGGCAGCTGAGCTTACCCTTCAAAGTATTGTGGTCTTGGACATAAAAGGCATCCCCAGCGTTGCCCTGTGCCAAGAGAAATTCCCTGTCTGGCATCCAAGTGGCAGTGCAAGATCAACAGCCATGTGGATTGTACCAGGGTCATTTGTTTAACTCAGTCTCTCAGACAAATGCATAAGCTGTGTTTCGTCTTTGAGATTTATTGTTGCCGGTAGAGATTTTCTTTCTCTGAAAGAAAAATATGAGCACATTCTGCCCATAACAGCAGTTGAGCCAGCAGGTATACGGTCTTATTTTGATAAATAGCAAAGGAGGTATCAAATGCATCCTTGGATTGTAACAATTCAAAGAACAAGTGTGAGAAATGGGTCACATGAATACTCTAACAAGGATGGTGAGGATTCCTATATTTAGATGGCTAGCATGTACTAAAGATGGCTAAACTAGCATTTTTCTCTTCAGCTTATGGACTGGAATCTTCAACTGCATCTCTGCTACAGAATTAATGCAGTTTGACACCACTTTAACAGCTAGGTCTCAATGCTATGGAACTATGTGAGCTGTAGTTTTACAATGTCTTTAGCCTTCTCTGCCATAGAGAGCTATACTTTACCAAACGACAACTCCCACGATTCCATAGCATTCAGCCAGGGAATTTAAAAGTGGTGTCAAACTGCATTGATTCTGCAGTGAATAAGCACTAGTATTGCTGTAGCTGTTAACATAAATAAACATGATGATGATGATGATGGACTAATAAAGGGAAATATTTCTTCACCCAGAGGGTCATTGGGTTATGGAACTCACTTCCAGAGGAGGTTGTGACAGCTGTCAGCCTGGACAGCTTCAAGGCAGGATTAGACAGATTCATGGATACCAAGGGAATCAGTAGTTACTGAAATGGACATCCAAGTGCCACCTCTGTGTTGATGGAGGCAGGCAGGATTTTCCCGGGTACTGGTTGTGGGGGTCGGGAAGGTGAGGGTTTTGCCCTCCTTTCTGCTAGAGATCCCTGTGTACAACTGGTGGGCCACTGTGTGACACAGAATGCTGGACTAGATGGGCTGAGGCCCGATTCAGCATGGCTCTTCTTATGTTCTTATGTTCTTATGATGGGTATGTATCGTTGATGTTGCAATCCCAGGTGACAGCAGAATTGATGAGAAGCAACTGGAAAAGCTTACACGATATGAGGATTTAAAGATCAACTCTGGCACAAGCCAGTAAAGGTGGTCCCAGTGGTGATTGGCACACTGGGTGTAGTACCTAAAGACCTTGGCCAGCACTTAAAAACAATCAGTGCTGACAAAATTACCATTTGTCAGCTGCAAAAGGCCACTCTACTTGGATCTGCATGCATTATTTGCCAATACATCACACAGTCCTAGACACTTGGGAAGTGTCCAACATGTGACCCAATACAAAAGCCAGCATAGTGATCTTGTTTGCTGTGTACCCATCTTGTTGTGTATCAAATAATAATAATAATAATAATAATAAATCACACAGTCCTAGATGCTTGGGAAGTGTTCGGCTTACGATTTTGTGATACAAAATCCAGCATATAGATCTCGTACTGTGTTTTTTTGTCAGTAAAATAATAATAATAAACCAAGCTGCATCTGATTATGGTTAAATCCTAATTTGCAGCAGAAGTTGCAGCAGAACTTTCTTCACAGCCCTCAACACCATCCAAAACTGGATGCAGAGGGTTTTCCAGTCTTCTAGAGCAGTGTTTTTCAACCTTTTTTGAGCCGCGGCACATTTTTTACATTTACAAAATCCTGGGGCACACCACCAACCAAAATGACACAAAATGACACTCTAACACAGTAATACATATAGTTAATATGTTTTTAAATGTATTTATACACTCAGTGTGAAACCTGGGCCTGTTTTGATGAGCACAACATATATATGACTTCCTCTCACATACTTATACATGGCTATCATGTCTTCTCTCAGCCTTCTCTTCTTCAGGCTAAACATGCCCAGCTCTTCAAGCCTCTCCTCATAGGGCTTGTTCTCCAGACCCTTGTGAAATTTCACCCTGAGTGAAACTTGCTTCCAGTTAACTATGAATGTCATGAAGCTGTTATAAACAGTTCCTTTGGGGAGTGGGGGGTGCAACTCTTGAAAAATCCAGTAAAATAGTTTTAAATAAATTCCAAGCAGAGAGGCCCAATTTGTTTCTTGGAAACCTGTGAGTGGGTAGTCTATACGTTTCATAGATCTGTGTGGCCTCTTTCGCTGCCCTCCTCCCTCTGCAAAAGCAGAGCACTGGGCGGAAGTGATTGAGTTGGCATTTTCGCGTTGGCTTGGATTTCTCGTGAGAACAGCCAAAGCCGGAAGCTCCACGTCAGTGAATTGGGCAGTGAACGAACCTGGGAGCATCGGGAGGCTGAAGCAGCCCTGAGCGGGAGCTGGAGCCATGGTGAGTCAAGGCTCCTGAAGGCTTCCTCAAAGCGGACCTGGCCCTGGCATTCGGCGGAGCCCTTCCTTTGCCTCGGGGAGGGAGAGGGAGAAAGAGCTGCTAGGAGGGGGAAGAAAGGTTATTGGAGGTTCCAATTTCCCACGGCACACCTGATGATCGCTCACAGCACACTAGTGTGCCGTGGCACACTGGTTGGGAAACACTGTTCTAGAAATAGCTTTAGAGGAGCAAAGGGACTGCAGTAGAGAGAACTGCATGTGGAGTAGCTGTCTTCTGGATTCCACTGATCTCCGTTGCTCCTTAGCAGATGTTTATTGTTCAGCCATGTCCTGAATCAGGTAGATAATGTGCAACAGAAATTAGCAAATAGTGCTTTGGAAACCTTTTTTTTTTCCCCAGACACGATTTGGGACTAGAATCTTAGAAGAGATCCCAAGGATTGGCCCATTCAACCCCATTTTGCCATACAGGACGGCACCATCAAATCACTTCCAACGGATGGTCATCCATTCGCTACATTAAAATCCCCAGAGAAGGAGATTTCACCACTCTCCATGCCTGCATATTCCAATCTCAAACAGGAAGTTCTTCCTAAAATTCAAGTGGAACCTCTTTTCTAGATCCATTACTCTGTGATGCTACACAGTTTGGAGACTATAATTCCTTTTTTTAAAAAAAAACCTGAAAAGTCTGTGATCTCCAATTTTTCATTTCCAGGGTCTCAATTGAAGTTCCCCTTGGTGGAAGTGAAATGTAGACTTTCAGTAATCTGGTGGATTTGACCAGTTATTTCAGAAGCCTTTCAGGTTTTATCTAAGTTTCACTTGAGCAAGTGAGAGCTTTGACAAGACCATGGTTGGCTTTAATCCCTTACCATAAATGCTCTTTCGAAGCAAAGGGAATCAGTGGTGTCCCTGATAAGGGAAACAGTTGCCTGTGAGGTTTCTGATGGAAGGGAATGCCAGATCATTTGCAAAATAAAACCAGGGAGAGAAAGTTAAGTGAACCTTTCCCCTAGTTTCCTAATAGCTGGCCATCTGGAGTCGTGTCTTAAGGGTGATAAGGATTGCAGACAGCTTGACCTCTGGAAGATCCGAATGCATCCAAGAGACCAAATTCAACCTTGGTTAAGAGTGGCCAATACGCCCTGCAACATGGGCCTTTCTCCAGTGATCAAGTCTGTTTCCACACCCTTTCCATCATTGAATAGCCAGCCAGCTTTCCCTGTCCATGAACATATTCAGCCTGCATTGAGCTATTTTGGAGGTATTACTTTTCATTCCTTCCTTTAGCTATTCACTCGCCACTTTTAGGTGCTTTTGCGTCTGTCATATTTCTGCTCTTAATATTTCTATTTGTGCATAGTTTAGGAGGAGAAATGGATTGGTGTTTAAAGAAAAAGATTACTATTCACTGGCTGGGGATGTTGAGTATTGAAATATATATAAGAGGACATGAGACTGGGAAATGCTACTATATATGACAAAATAAATAAATGCATCCAAGAGCGGATCAAGCTTGAACTCTTCCTAAAAGCCAAGTTGAACAGGGATGATAGGTGACTTCCACGAGTGCATCTGCACTGCAGAATTAATACAGTTTGATATCACTTTAATTGCTATGGCTCAATGGCATGGAATCTTGGGAGCTGTAGTTTTAAAAGGTCTCTAGCTTTCTCTGCCCAAAAGTGCTGGTGCCACATCAAACTACAACTCCCACGATTGCATAGCATTGAGTCTAGACAGTTAAAGTGTTGTCAATAGCATAATGCACCTTATGTCAGAGGCACCCTGAACACACTCTGGGTTTCATTCCAGACTCTAGTAATTAGTTCTATCCAAGGTGCTGGATCCTATCCCTCCAATTCATTTCTTAAATTACCGAATTGGAAATCAATTAATTATATAGCCACTGCTTTAGTTTGGTTCCAGGAAAACACAAATACACACAGTGGAGGCCAATATCCATGAATGCTCAATGATGTAGTAAAATGGCATATATAAAATGACATGGTTGGCTTTTTGGAATTGTAAACACTATTTCCAAGTTGTGAATGGTGGAAGCTGTGGGATGCAGAATCCATGGATACAGAGTTGAATTATGTAGTCCATTCATAAACTCATCGAATAAATTAAAGGAGTTATCCAAAGTGCTGGATCAGATTCCTATAATACATTCAGGTTCTGGTATAGCTTCTGCAAAGTTTGGAATGAAACCCAAAATGGAAATATACTACAATACAATATAGAAGCCTCAAGCTGCCATTGCATGAATGAACAGAACTGTTTCCTTCTACTATACTAAATATTTTAGGCTATGCATTATTTGTGGATACATCACAATTTCCGATTTATTGCAAATCATATTATAAGGTTTTCTTGACAAAATTTGTTCAAGGAGATAATTGCTACTGATTTCTTCTGAGAATGAGATAATTTAACTTGCCAAAGATCATTCTGTGGGTATATTTGAATGCTGGCTTCTCCCATACTCTTGGGGCGTATCTACACTGCAGAATTAATGCAGTTTAATCCCACTTTGACTGCCATGGCAACATTAGGTAACAATTTTAGTCCAAATATAAGGTATTTTTAAATGCCATTTTCTGTTTCATTGTTCATCATGTTTAAATTTTAATTCTACATTTTATCATTATTGCAATCGTCAGCATCTTGCAGTGTCAGCAGGCTGGGTTTGGTTACCTTCCCAGTTGTTTCCTGCTTAATGATTATACGAAAGACCAACGCAAGATGATTCAACAGCCGACAAAGAGCAGTAAACTCATTATATGGTCCCCCGACTTGTGTTAACTAGATAAGAGTTACTTTGACTTTCTTTGTGTAACTTTGAATGAAGAAAGCCGAAGAGTGGGGCAAGGAGAGATATTTTATCTATACTGCACTTTCCTTGACCTTATCTCCCCAAGATACACCCCTAATCCTCCAAAAGCAAACAACAGCTACCTAACTTCTTCCTTCTTTCAATGTTCTTGGAATAATTGCATAACTGTGATTAAGGTTTGAGATAACACCTAAAGGTGTAATTTTCGTTTCATTTTCTTTCGTTCCGGGTCAATTATAGAGTAGGTGGGCAAAGATCTCAGCCTCACTTTTGGAAACATATTTGATAGTTGAAAAGAGAGAGAGAGAGTTTGAAGTTTTTTTTAACTACAATTCCCAGAATCCACTTTGGCCCTGGCAGCTGGCAGATTCTGGAGCTATAATTCCAAACAGGGAAATTTCCAAAACTCAGCTGTAAGTAGATGATACTGGTTGAGGACCCTTTATTAAGAATTCCAGAACCCAACATTGTCCCAAATTCAAAACTGTTCACATGGATGTCTGAGATAGTGACACCATTGCTTTCAGATGGTTTTGTATAAGCAAAAATTGTTTCATGCACAAAAAATATTATATAAAGTTACCTTCAGGCTGTTTGTATAAGGTGTATGTGAAATATACATGAATCTTGCATTTAGGCTTGAGGCTCATATCCATGATGTCTCAATCCATACATATATGCAATTACAGTTACTCCAACTTGTCCTCATGGACAACAAGTTAAACATGAGCCAACAATGTCATGCAGTGGCAAAAAAAGCCAATGGGATTTTGGCCTGCATAAATAGAAGTCACAACGTCCTTGCAGATGGCCAATTCTTTCACACCAGAAGTGACTTACAGTTTCTCAAGTCTCTCCTGTCAAGACACAAAAAAATCTACCTCTCTATTCTACCTTGGTCAGACCACATCTGGAATACTGTGTCCAATTCTGGGCACCGCAATTGAAGGGAGATGTTGACAAGCTGGAATGTGTTCAGAGGAGTGCAACTAGAATGATCAAGGGTCTGGAGAACAAGCCCTATGAGGAGCGGCTTAAAGAGCTGGGCACATTTAGCCTGTACGTTTAGAGAAGGCTGAGAGGAGACATGATGGCCATATATAAATATGTGAGGGGAAGCCATAGGGAGGAGGGAGCAAGCTTATTTTCTGCTGCCCTGGAAACTAGGATGCAGAACAAGGGCTTCAAACTACAGGAAAGGAGATTCCACCTGAACATGAGGAAGAACTTCCTAACTGTGTGAGAGAGCTGTTCAGCAGTGGAACTCTCTGCCCCAGAGTGTGGTGGAGGCTCCTTCTTTGGAGGCTTTTAAGCAGAGGCTGAATGGCCATCTATCGGATGGGATTTGATTGTGGCTTCCTTGCTTTTTGGCAGTGGGGTTAACTGAATGACCCACGAGGTCTCTTCTAACTCTAAGATTCTATGATAAAAAAAATTAAAGCTAGATTCCCAAACACTTCCAATCCCAAGCATTTTGGATAAGGGATACAGGCCGTCCCTGAGTTATAAACACCTGACTTACAAACAACTCAAAGTTAAGTACGGGGGGATGTGACAACTGGTAGTGAGAGAAATCTACCCTTCGGAAGGGACATTCACTCCTGGAAGAGCCATCATGGGGAAAAGATGTCTCCACTGAAGCTTTATTACCAATCCTTGTTTCCACAACATCCACATTTTTCAAAATCCAATGATCACAGGGACAGAAAGTGAGGTGAAATTTTCTGAACAGGAGCACAGACAGCAAAGAAAACACCAAAAAGATGTTAACTCTTCCCTATACTATCCAAAGCTTATATATAATACTATATATAAGCTTTGAATAGTATAAGGAAGGGCTGGAGTTACCGTGATATGTATTTTAAATCATATTATTTGAAAACCACAAAACAGTGAGTCCACTAAAAGCAAACCGAGAAGTAGCGAGGGAACACTACTGGGATGGGTTGGTGTAAAACTGCACACATGGCATTAAATGCTGGTGGTACCAAACCATCCTTCTTCTGTATGCTAACATTGGGTGCAATCAACTGCATCTCTGTGATTATGTTTGTTTACTGTTAGCATGTTTATGGTATCACCCATACCTCAATGTGGGTTACACAAAAGCTGTTCCTGCAAATCCTGTGGATCTAGGGTACCCTGGAGACACCGACAAAATAGTTGTGTATCATCTGAGGATGCACCATTTCATATGCAACTGTTGACCTTTGCAGAACACGGCGAATACACTGTGAACTTGAATGATCTTCTACAGTGGCTATTATTATTATTCTGACCTCACGATTGCGGAAAACGTATGGATTGTTGATGTTGCCATCCCAAGTGACAGCAGAATTGGTGAGAAGCATCTGGAAAAACTGACACGATATGAGGATTTAAATATTGAACTGCAAAGACTCCGACACAAGCCAGTAAAGGTGATCCCAGTGGGGATTGGCACACTGTGTGCAGTGCCTAATGACCTTGGCCTAAACTTAAAAACAAAATTATCATCTGTCAGCTATAAAAGGCCACCCTACTCGGATCTGCATGCATTATTCGCAGATACATCACACAGTCCTAGACACTTGGAAAGTGTCCGATGTGTGATCAAATATAAAAGCCAGCATAGTGATCTTGTTTGTTGTGTTATAATCTTGTTATGTATCTAATAATAATAGTACTAATAATAATGCAACCACATGTGTAAAGGAACTTACATGCCTGGAAACAAATTGATTTCCAACAGTATCTGTTGCTTTTTGGAAGGAATAAACATTACTGTTTTACTTCGAATACATAAACCTTTGAGGTAGTGTGGTGGAGTGGTTTCAATGTTGGACTAGGGGTGCATCTACATTATAGAATGGATGCAGTTTGACACCACCTGACAAGTTGACGAACTGTAGCATATTGCTCATATAACAGGATTATACTTTTGCCTGACTCTTAAATGGTTCTTTGACCGTCTTTCTGTCTACCCTACTTGCTCTGAAAGGGGCTTTATATAGACTCTCCTGTCAATTGCAAACCATGCAATCTTGTTTGCCTACTCTGTATGTCAAAGTTCATGCAAGTTTCGAGGTGTTAGTTCAGAAGGAAGTGGTCCCCTGCTACTCCATATTCATCTGTTGGCTCAGCCGCAGGGAAAACATTGCAATGAACAAAGAGGCCCCAGACCCCTGGGACCAATGCAACTGCACAACTCCTATGAAGAAGAAAAGTGGATGTTTTACAAGCGCAATCTTTCCTTTGCTTGCAGAAAAGGAAAACTGATGAAATTAGGCGGAGAAGGGGAGAGAGAAAGAAGAGAGGGGGAGGGGGGAGAGAGATTTCCATTCATTGTGGGAAATTATGATTGATTAATTGATTGATTTATCATTTCAGAAGCTAATTGAGAGTACAGTTACAATGTATAGAAAAACCACAAAGTTAAAAAGTTAGCATTATACTAAATTTCCTGTATCCAGAAGCTGGGCACTTGGAGTTCCTCTGGTGTTGCTGTAAGAAGGCCTCCATAGTGCATGTGGCAGGGCTAAGACTGCATTGTAGTAAGTGGGCTGTGGTTTGCTCTTCTCCACACTCACATGTCACGGACTCCACTTTGAGCCCCATTGGCTCTGCCTCTCATGGTACCAGAGCGCAGTCTGTTCAGCGCCTTCCAAGTTGCCCAGTCTTCTGTGTGTCCAGGAGGAAGTTTCTTTTCTGGCATTAGCCACTGATTGAGATTCTGGATTTTAACCTGCCACTTTTGGACTCTCACTTGCTGAGGTGTTCCTGCAAGTATCTCTGTAGATCTTTGAAAGCTATTCCTTGATTTAAGGCATTAGCTTGCTGGCTGATGTCCAAACAGAAGATGGGCCAGAGATGTCACTGCCTTAGTCCTTTCATTATTGGCTGCTACTTTCCAGTAGATGTCAGGTGGTGCAATACAGGCTAAACAGTATAATTTCTCCAGTGGTGTCCTGTGATAAAGCGACATGTCTCATAAAGAGCCCCATCTACTGTTTTAATGTGGTGAGCTGTATTCCACACTGGGCATATGTATTCAGCAGCAAAGTAGCAAAGCACAAGGGCAGATGTCTTCACTGTATCTGGTTGTGATCCCCAGGTTTGCAGCATTATAATCATTGGGGAGAGGGAATATGCCAGTAGTATTCATCATCAGAAGCAGAAAATGGTTCTGTCCAAACCCAAAAGTATTATTCTCTGTGTAGAAAATACAGCATGCCCTCTACTTTGGTTGGATTATAGGTTTCTGGTCAGCTAATATATAAACAGAATATTGGGTCCATCCTGTTTTCAAAGCAATGGGCAATAAGAACTGGAAGCCTAGGCTCTGCAAAACTGGGGAAATCACACATTTTTTTAAAACTGCCATTTATTTCACCAAAGAAACCATCTCTCTAGGAACCTATCAGCCCTTCAGGACAACTATATGGTTAATATTCAGGAGAAGTTGACCTTAAGAGTCACACTGGACGACTTAGAGATTTCTAGAGAGAACATTAATCAATTCTGCAGAAATGAAATCTACAGACATGGACTTCTGTTCCGCTCTTTATATTTTTGCATTAAACTGGAGGCAAAATGGAATTTAAATATTCAGGAGAAGTGAAATTAATTCTCTTGGTACTCTTGGCGTGGCACCAGTCAGGTAGCTAAGGGCATTTATACATGTTTCCACTCAGAGCAAGGCATTTACAACGCTAATGGTTCTTGCCTACTCCAAATTAAATCACCCCAAAATGCTTTGATTTACAACAATATAGCTTATTTATTTATTTATTTATTTATTTACAGTATTTATACCCCACTCTTCTCACCCCAAAGGGGATTCAGAGTGGCTTTACTGAATACACACATACAACAAACATTCAATGCTGATTATACACTTAACAAGTCCAGACAAAGATAGGTAAAGGTAATTGTTCCCATTTTATTTCTGGCTTCTTGGAGGCTGTGCTCGACTCCAGCCATGGTGGTGCTGTTGCTCCATCTTCCATGCTGAGGAGCTTTCCTCCGATTGATTGATGTCCTTAAGGTCACCTTTATTAGCTCCCTGCTAAAAGCCAGACCTATTTATCTCATTTCTGCTTTCGAACTGCCAGATGGGCAGGTGAGCTGGGGCTAATGGCGGGTGCTCACCCCGACCAGGAGATTGAACTGCTGATCTTTTGATCAGCAGGATTTTTCTGCAGCACAGTGGTTTAGCCTGCTGTGCTAAGCCCGGCTTATAACAATGCCCTGTTGCTGGGAAAATCCATCTTCCTTTACAGCTAAAGTTCTGGAAACAACTGTTCAACCAAACATTGAAGAAGGTGTTCGACATGGTTACTAGCAAGCTGGATTTTTGGCTATTTTTAGTAGCAAACTGGTCGTGCCAATAGCAGTAGGAAATGGAAGTTCAGTAGGTTTAAGTGATTTCAAAGGCTCTTTCCATGGTGCTGAAATCTCTACTTAGACTAGGTTAAGCACACTGGGAAATCTCTAAAGTTCAGACTAAAACTAGAAGCAGATTCACAACCCCATTGCCATGGAAGCCATTTGCTATTTGATTGAAGCAAAAACACAATGATATCATGAACATATGGAACTATAACTAAAAATGTATAAACAAATAAGTATTGATTTGTGGGTGATGTGAAGCTTCTAGGAGAAGGAGAGGGAAGGATGACCTGGCTTTTTGCCCTTTTTTCCTTCCCCAGATAATAAATTAGATATAAAACTATTTAGCTGGAAGATAATAAGGTTTGTGCAGCTAATCAGTCAATCTACTGAGGAATATTGCTGACTTCATTGTCTGTGTTCAGCCAATCTTTACTTTTTATAGCTTCTGTCTTCTTCGCATCATATTATTCCATTTTTTTAGTGTCTATGAAAAATGGATGGCTAGACTGCACATTCAATGTTGATCCCCTCTCCCTTGCATGGAGAATATCATTACCCCTGCCATAAGTGATTTCCAAAAGTTTAAGATAGATGATAAAGTCATTGAAATGCTTCAGCATTTCCCATATCTCAGTTCAGTCACAAATCAGAATGGAGACTACAGTAAAAAAAAAATCAGAAGACAACCAGGACTTGGAAAGGCAGCTATGAAGGAACCAGATGAGATCCTCCCATGTAAAGATATATAATTGAGTTCTAAAACCATTGCAATTCTGACTTCTATGCATGATTGTGATAGCTGGACAGTGCAGAAAGCTGATGGGAAGAGAATCAACCCCTTTGAAATGTGATGCTTGAGGGATTGCCAAAATAAATGGGCCCAAGAGTCAGTCGAGTCTGAAATATCCTTAGAAAGATAGATAACTAATACAAAATTGGAATAATTCTCCATATTAAGAAATAACATGACTCATTAGAATAGATAATAATGCCTGATGAAGAAGAAGGCCGTAGAAAAGCAGGAGACTGTGTTACGGGCTCAATAAAGGAAGACATGGCTTTCTTTTTGTACCTTGTGAGCTACACTGTTGAATAAGAGTGTTGCTTCACAGCAGAATTGTACAATTCTATTCTTTGGTTGGATGTCACCTAAAATATTTATGCAGTTCTGGGCACCTCAATTCAAGAAGGAGACTGGCAAGTTGGAACATGGCCAAAGAATGGCAACAAAATGGTAAAAGATCTGAAATCCAAGCCCTAGGAGGCTTATGAAGCAGGGCATCTTTATTTATTTATTTATTTTATTTCTGGCATTTATACCCTGTCCTTCTTGACCTCCGAGGAGGGACTCAGAATGGCTTCCAAACAGGCAACAATTCAATGCCAAGCATGACACAAAACACATAATAAATACATCCATATACATTAAAATGGTTTTTTTAATATACATTAGAACTAGTTTGCCAGATTAAAATTGCCATATTTAAATCGTTGTCCAAAACAGTGCAAGTACAGTCCAATAAAATCTTATCTTCCAGTAAAACAACTATTCTGTGAATGCTTGATCCCATAACCAGGATTGAAGTTTCTTCTGGAATGTCAGAAGGGAGGAGACAGATCCAACCTCATTAGGGAGGCAGTTCCACAGCTGAGGGGCCACCACAGAGAAGGCTCTTTCTCTCATACCCACTAAACATGACTGTGATGATGGTGGGACCGAGAGCAGGGTCTCCCCAGATGATTTTAAGGTCCTAGACGGTTCGTAGAGGAAGATACGTTTGGACAGGTAAACTGGGCTGGAACCATTTAGGGCTTTATAGGTTAACACCATCACTTTGAATCCAGCCCAGAAGCTAATTGGCAGCCAGTGGATCTGGCATAGCAAGGGAGTTGTCCGCTCTCTGTACTCCGCTCCCATGAGCAACCTGGCTGCCGAGCGTTGAACTAGCTGAAGCTTCCAAGCAGTCTTCAGAAGCAACCCCACGTAGAGTGTGCTGCTGTAGTCTATTTGGAATATAACCGGAGCATGGACCATTATGGCCAAGTCAGACCTCCCAAGAAATGGGCACAGCTGGCACACAAGTTTTAACTGTACAAAAGCTCCCCTGGCCATCGCCAAGACCTGGGGTTCCAGGCTCAGTAATGAGCCCAGGATCACTCCCAAGCTGTGAACCTGTGCCTTCAGGGGGCGTGTAACCCCATCAAGCACATGCTGTAACCCTTCTCTTTAGACTGGAAAAGAGAAGGTTGAAAGGGGACATGATAGTCAAGCCATGTTTAAATATTTGAAATGATGTCCCACTGAGGAGAGGCCAAACTTGTTTTCTGTGGTTCTAGAAACTTGGAAACATAGCAATGGATTCAGTCTCCACCTAACGTTAGCAAGAATACTCCTAGATAGTAAGGACTGCTTTATGGTGGAATATGCTGCCTAGGAATGTGGTGAAGTCTCGTAATCTGAAAGTCCTTGAAAATGATCCTGAATGTACTTTAATTGAGTGTTCCTGCATGGCAGAATGGGGCTGGGCTGGATGGCTCTTGGTGTCTCTTCCAGCTCTAGTATTCAGGATAATTTGAAAGACTCTCATTCAGACTCTCATTCAGAGAGTTGTCATAAGTTGACACCAATCAACAAGAAACCTTGCCATCAAAATCATCCTTGACCAATCACCTTTCAGCAGTGCTGTGACAAATGCCAAATGGATACACACAAGATTCTTGAGGTATTTAATACAGATTTATTTACAGTGCTTACATTCTGCTCTTCTCACCCTGGACTCAGGACGGATCACAGAACACATATACAGCAAACATTCAATGCTGATTACACAGTGAAAAGACAGACAACAGATAGAGGTATATTTTGGCTTTTTCTCATCATTCAGCATATTTTGGAGGCTGTGCTTGGTTCCGGCCACAGGGGGGTGCTGTCGTTCCATCTCCTTGTTGAAAAGTTTTCTTTGTTCATAAACTTTCCTCCAAAATGCCATGCCTAAAATAACTCCCCACTTAATACGTTTCTTATTCATCTACTCACATTGCACTTTTCAATCCGTTAGGTGGGCAGCAGAGCTGGGCTGAAGGTTAGGAGCTCACCCTGACCTGGCTTTGAACTCTCAACCATTCATTTGGTGTAGCAACCCAGTTCCCTTTCATGCCTGGGGGGCGGGGGGCAGGGGGCGGCCCTGGAGGTCCTGCTTGCATTAGGGCCAGCTGCAGCTGATGAGGACATGGAGGAAGGGGGTGATGAGTTAGCTGGGCCTTCATCTCCCACAGAGAGCTTGGCCTGGGACGATGGTTGGCCTGATGGCTATGATAGCTGGGAAAGTCAGGCTGACACTGAAAGTGCTGACTCCGATAATCAGTATGAGAAACCAGGTGGTTACGGGTCGCAGGAAAGGGTCAGGGAAACAGCGGAGGATGAGCCCATGGAAGCTGAAAGGGAGTTTGGCTCTCATGAAGATAGCGACCCAGGTGCTGGGAGGCAAGGACGGAGCTTTGATAGGAGATGGAGCATCGAGTCTAGCAGGAGGGAATGGCACCGAAGCCTAGAGCGCCAGAGGAGCGCTAGGTCCCGAAGCACAGATTGGCGCCGCAGCCTAGAGCGGCGAGGGTCTCACCAGGGGAATTAAGTATAGGATCCGTGGGAACGGATCCTCAGTTACTCGGCCACTTCTGATCTGAAGGGAGTGAAGCGAGTGAAGATTCACGGAGCTAGGATTGAGGCTCGTGCTTTGCCAAGAAGTTCTTGGGCTTGATTTCATGAACTTTGCCTTGTTTGCCTTGCCACGGACCAAGTCTGTTTTGATCCGCATTATTTTGCGGAGCATTTGCCAAGCTTTTGCCTTTGAATTTACCTAAGAACACTTTGCCTTTTTGATTGCAACTTTGATACTTTTTTGGACAATTATCCTTTTCACCTGTCTTTTATTATTCAATAAATAGTTAGCTGATTACTGTCTGTGTGTGTGTGATTAAGGGGCCGGGCCGAGACCCTGCATCATGACATTTGGTAAGATTTACTGCAGCTGCAGCTAGTGATTAACCTGCTGTGCTAAAGCCAGCCCAATCTGCTCTTGGAGAGAGTGGGGAGCAATACACCTACATCAAGAGATTACTGTGGACCAAAGCAACAATGGATCTGTACCAATTTGGCACACAGACCCAATGTGGCCAACTTTGAATAATGGTGGGGTTTAGGAAGGATTGACTGGTGATTTTGGAAGTTGTAGTTCACCCACATCCTTATGCATTTTCTAATGGGAGCATTAATAAAAATAACAAGATGGAAGACTGACTTTTTCCTAATAAATAACATTACAAATTGCCTAAGCTGCTTCTACTGCTCCTCCCCCTCCTGATGCTGTTGGAAGGCAGGCAGGATTTTCCCCGGGTACTGGTTGTGGGGGGTCGGGAGCAGGTGAGGGTTTTGCCCTCCTTTCTGCTAGAGATCCCTGTGTACAACTAGTGGGCCACTGTGTGACACAGAATGCTGGACTAGATGGGCTGAGGCCCGATTCAGCATGGCTCTTCTTATGTTCTTATGTTCTTATGAATCACAAATCCCTTGAAGCGCAGTCCCAAGTTGCGCTTCAAGGGATTTGACCACTAGCGCGAACCTCCCTCCAACCTTGCCCACACATGCACACCACGCTGCCATGCACTGAGTACACCTGCTCTATACCCCCACCCCACCCCCCTGCCCAGCTTGGAGTCTCAGAAACAGCCCTCCTCTTGGCTAAGAGGCCAACTGATAGGCTGGCCAATCACAGCAGAAGAGGGCTTTTAGTGTGAGAATTCTCCGTCTGTTTCCAAAAAGGAAGAGAAGGATAGGAAGACAGATCTTCAGCCTTCTCTGCCAAAGGGATTCCTAAGACCATAAGAAATGTGGCTTTTGGTGACCCCTCTGAAACCATCCTCATGACACCCCCCCGGGTCCCAACCTCCAGGTTGAGTCCTCCCTATCTCTCCCTTCTTCTTTTTCCCCATCATCAGAACTCCTTGTGGAAATCTCAGCAAGTACTGGATGTGTGACTAGCCCCCTTTCCCTCCCATCTTTCCTTCTCTAGGTGCATGTAATTACAGGTATTACAAAACCTGGGAGCGGGGGATAACACAAATTGAAAAAAATTCTGGTCCCAAGTATTTTTGATAGGGGAGACTCAACTGTCTCTTATGTCAGAAAATTACAGCCAAATCACAGTATGGGCAATCCTAAACTTAGCAAATTAACTGTCTGACCCATAAGATCGATTCAAATGTCCATATTTGTAATGCTAATAGCCTTTTGAAAAAGCTGCAATTCTTAAGTAGAAAAATGTCTGCCTAGGCTTACAAAGGGTGACAGCCAACCGTGGAAACTTATAACTCTTTTAAAGAAATATTGCGTAGCATATTATATTGTCAAAAGTATTGTGGATAATAAATATTTATCTACATGCATTGTACATATGGGCTGCATGACTGATGGTGTGCACGGCCTAGCTGTGAATGAGAAACTTAGCAAGACAAATGCCACCTTTCAGTGCCTGAGTGTGCAGATGAATTGCAATTCGCTTTAAGCAAACCTACCTTGTGTTTCCACATGGTGCGGCTCATAACTAAACCCAAGACAAGAGCCAATGTAGTTCTGTGGATTGCATGACATATTAGAGCTGCAAGACCTGCCCTTTTATCCTCCTTTTAAGGAATGTGTTATATTTGCACACTAATGCTTAGAAGTATTAGTACAATGTTTCATTTCACAAGCCATGTAACAGCTGTTATGCTAAAAGCTGCATCACAAGAATATGCTATACATTGTCCTGTGTAAGTGGCACTGACTTTTTTTGAGAAGGCTCTGGTCACAGTTTACCCTCTGTAAAATAGGAATATTGATGATCTAGCTATTGGGATTGAGGCAAGGATAGATGGATGAGATTTGTTCCTGCAAGTCTGGCTATACATAACTAGGGTTAACTAGTTGTAAATGCTTTATAGTTTCACAAAATTACAGTAGATCCTCCACTTTTTCAGGAAGTTGGAGTGAAGGGCCCTTATGAAAGTGAGAAAACAAAATTTTAAAGGGCTCCTTTTTTCACCTGAGAGAACACCTCAAGAGAGGTGTGCATTCTTGAGTATTGAGGATGGGGCACCTAGGGCTGGAGAGTTAAGAAGTCCTGGATGGCTGGGAACAGAGGGAGACAAGGTGTAGAAATGAAACCATAGATAGCCTAGGAAAGTTAATCCTATAAACCACACTTTGAATTTTCTGGAAAAATGATGCCATAACCTTTTGGGAAATGGAAGTCTTCATAACCTTTTAGAAGATGGCATTCATAAACTTTTGGGAAAATCAGGAGATTAATTTCAGATCTTCGTTTTAGAGATTCTGGCCACATGGTCGTGCTGACATTCCATCTCCTGGCCAAAGAGCTTTCTTTGTTTATAAACTTTCCTCCAAAATGCCGTGCCTAAACTACCTCCCCACTTAATATGGTTCCTATTCATCTACTCACATTGCTGTTTTCGATCCGCTAGGTGGGTGGGGGAGCTGAGCCGAACTCACCTTGACCTGGCTTAGAACTGTCAACTTTTCAGTTGGCAAGATTTGCTGCAGCTACAGCTGCAGATTAGCCTGCTGTGCTAAAGCCGGCCCAATCTACTCTTGGAGAGAATGGGGAGCAGTAATGATTTCCCCTCACCCTCTCATGGACAAGTAGAATTGATCACCAAATCTTATCTCAATTTTCCCATTTGGAGTAAGTGAACACCCATGACCAACAAAAAATGCTGGAAGGGCTTGAAGGGCACTGGCCTTGAGTTCTGGAGTTATAGTTCACCTACATCCAGAGAGCGCTTGGACTCAAACAATTATAGATCTGGACCAAACTTGGCCCAAATACTCAATATGCCTAAATTTGACCACTGGTTGAGTTTAGGGAAAATAAACTGACTGACTGACTGACTTTATTATTTCTGAGTCGCCCTCCACGTTAGTGCTCCGTGCGACTTACACACAGCAAATTCCACAATTAAAATAGAGTATTTAAAACTAGATTAAAATATTCAGTGGTTAAATGCAGGGGCCAGGCTCGGTATTTGAGTTCCTGGTTCTGCATTAACCATGGGCTTTCCTAAATAGCCAGGTCTTCAGAGCGGTCAGGAACTGGGGCAGGTCGAGGGAGGCTCTCTGGTCCGGTGGCATCAAGTTCCAAAGAACGGGGACCACAACGGAGAACGATCTCCGTCTCGTGGTCTCCAGGTGGGCCTCTTTCAAGCCTGGTACGTGAAGAAGGTTCTTGTTTGCTGGCCGCGGGGTCCTTGAGTAAGCAGGCATCAGCAAGCGGTCTTTTAGGTATGTTGGGCCCCGGCCCCACAGGGCTTTGAAAGCCAAGGTCAAGGTCTTGTGTAAGGCTCTATACTCAACGGGCAGCCAGTGCAGGCGCTGCAGAGATGGTGTAATGTGGCATCTCATCAATGTTCCTGTGAGAAGCCTGGCGGCTGCGTTCTACACAATCTGGAGCCTGCGGGTTAGTGACCGGGGTAGACCTACATACAAAGCGTTACAGTAATCCAGCCTTGATGTAACCGTGGCTTGGATTACTGTAGCTAGCGCTCCGTCGGAAGATAGGGCGCCAATTGTCTCGCTTGGCGCAGGTGGAAGAAGGCCCTTTGCTCGTGGAGGCAACCTGGGCCTCCATCGACAATTTGGAGTCCAGGATAACACCAAGGCTTTTTACTGAGGGGGACGGAATCAGCGGTTCCCCTTCAAAGGGGGGCAGCGAGAAAGGTGGTTCTGGGCGGCCCGGCCATAAGATCTCCGTCTTTGATGGATTTATTTTAAGTTTGTGGGCACGGAGCCATTTTGTCACTGCTTCTAGGCCTCGAGTGAAGTTTTCGGGCACCGAAGTTGCGCCAGGCTCCAGTTTCAGTAGGAGCTGGGTGTCATCGGCATATTGGTAGCACCCTAGGCCGAAGCTCCGGGCTATACCAGCCAACGGCCGAACATAGATGTTAAACAACGTTGGTGATAATATGGCGCCTTGGGGCACTCCGCACTCGAGGAGAGATTTCCTAGATGTTTGGCCAAGCCATTCAACTCGCTGACTACGTCCGCCAGGAAGGAGTTAAGCCAAGCTAAAGCTGTTCCTTGTATCCCTATGGCGGCAAGTTGTCGTATCAGCAGATCATGGTCCACCGTGTCGAATGCGGCAGTAAGGTCCAGCAATACCAGAACTACTGAGCCTCCCTTGTCTAGTTGGCAGCGGATATTGTCCGAGATGGCCACCAGGACGGTCTCGGTCCCGTGCCCGGGGCAGAACCCTGATTGAAAGGGGTCCAAGCCCTCTGATGTCTCAAGGAAGTTTTGTAGCTGGGTTGCTGCCGCGCGTTCGATCAGCTTACTGAGAAACCTTGATATTTGGGAGTTGTAGTTGCTGAGATTTATAGTTCACCTACAATCAAAGAGCATTCTGAACCCCACCAATGATAGAATTGAGCCAAACTTCCCACACAGAATCCCCATGACCAACAGAAAATACTGTGTTTTCTGATAGTCTTTCGTGACCCCTCTAACACTCCCTCGTGACTCCCAGGTTGAGACCCCCAGGTTGAGAAATGCTGCACTAGAGGCTATCTGCATATTTCCACCCATGGATTCATAGAATCATAGAGTTGGAAGAGATCTCATGGGTCATCCAGCCCAACCCCCTGCCACGAAGTAGGAAAATTGCACCCCCGCCAGATGGCCATCCGGCCTCAGTTTAAAAGCCTCCAAGGAAGGAGCCTCCATCACACTCTGGGGTGGAGAGTTCCACTGCTGAACAGCTCTCACAGCCAGGAAGTTCTTCCTAATGTTCAGAAGGAATCTCCTTTCTTGTAGATTCCCACAGATTCAGATTACTTACTATAATGCTGGCACTTTAAATGCCAAGAGAAGCAATTGCTTCAGGTAGCAGATGCTGGGAGCCTGCTTAAGCCCATGGCCATTGCCTTCAGTTGTAGGACGGAGAGATGTGTGCCACAATTGTCCTGCATCCCTAAAACTACTAGGTATTTGCAATGGCCAATGCTGTCTGCACACTAGCATGGAGATATAAGTATATTTAGTGTTTGGCGATTCACTTCTGTGCATGAAATGGGATAAGCAACTGTTTCCTTTTTGCCTCGGGCAGCTAAAATCTTAGGTCAGTCCTTACTCTATAGTTTTAAAGCATTTCAGCTCACTCTCACTGGAAATGTGATCATACCTTCCCTGCTAAGCTGTAGAAATCATCATTAACAACAACAGTTATGAGAACCTTTGAGTCACAGAAATGTCAAGGCCACAAGAAAAACACAATGTGAAAATTGTAGTCAGCTTTGCCAGATAAAAGAGAGAGAACTCTTCTGTTCTGGAAGCTGGTTCCTCTGTTTCTCTATTATTTCATAATTTATGGAACAAAAACTCTTGACCTTTCCGAGCATCCCTTCCATTTAGGTGCAGCAATAGCGTTAATTACACCTTTGCTGTTTTTTATTGAGCGACATTAGCATACAAATAGGCCATCAATAACCAATTATGATCTGTAGCTTAGAAAATAAAGCTCTCCAGGATCAAATCGGCTGCAGATAGAAGCAAACACAACAATGACACTGCGAGGGAAGAGGGAGCTGTCCTTCTTAAATGGACAAAATATTTCATGATTGGAGGAGGAATCCGTGGAAACAAAGGAGGATAAAAGAGGCAGTCAGCACTCGATTAGCATATTTCCTTCCAAAGCTGTTGTAATAGCTTGACACAGCCACTAAAAATGAACAAGTTATGCTGTCCTTCCAAGCAAACTAGCAGAGCCTGGAAAAATTACTTTTGGGGTCACTATCCCCAAAATCTTGGACACCATTACCACTGGACCTACTAGCTAAAGGATTCTTAGGGATGTGGTTCAAAACCAGTAACATTTCCAAGTTCTCAGTGGTAGCTTAACTTCAATATCAACAAGGCAGTGAATTTGCTATCTGAGCAACTTGACTTATTTATTTCACTTCAAGCTCTCAGTAACAAAGTCTTGAACTTTCCACAGGATTATTTGTAAGTGATGGCATTTCAGTCATTCTATTTGGTGTACAGTTGGACCTCCATATTTGTAATTATTTACTGATTAGATTAAAATAATCTCTCTAGTAATGTCTAAGGTCCCTTCCACACAGCTCAATAAAATCCCACATTATCTGCTTTGAACTGGAATATGTGGCAGTCTGGACTCAGATAATGCAGCTCAAAGCAGATATCGTGGGATTTTTTGCCTTGACATTCTGGATGATATGGCTGTGTGGAAGGGCCCTAAGTCTTCAGTGCAACTCCAGCAAAAGTAGACCATAGTATTGTGCTTTTGTTTGTGTCAGAAGTGACTTGAGAAACTGCAAGTCACTTCTGGTGTGAGAGAATTGGCC
Source organism: Anolis apletophallus (assembly GCA_030556195.1). Taxonomy (NCBI): domain Eukaryota; kingdom Metazoa; phylum Chordata; class Lepidosauria; order Squamata; family Anolidae; genus Anolis; species Anolis apletophallus. Next base: position 133,287,120 of record JARBWK010000007.1, read on the forward strand.
GTCTGCAAGGACATTGCCTAGGAGATGCCAGATGTTTTACAATCCTGTGGGACGCTTCTCTCATGTCTCTGCATGAGAAGCTGGAGCTAACAAACAGGAGCTCACCCCGCTCCCTAGATTCGAACTGCCAATCTTTCAGTCAGCAGTCCTGCCAGCACAAGGATTTAACTCATTGAGCCACTGGGGGCTCCAGTGTTGTGCTGAAACATAACTTTATGGTCAATTTCCACCAGAAACCGATAATAGAGCTGTACCGGAGGACCTAGAGAGTCCTAGAAAAATGTTCTCTCTGGTTTAAAAATAATAATTTCCATGAGGGTCTTATGTCCTTAACTCCAGTGAATGTAGGGAGTCTACTATTTACCATATACCTATCTGATGCATTAAGGATCTTGGATAGCTTCTTTGAAGCTGAAACTTCAATGAGAGGTGGATTAATTGCCTTATTGACATGTAGGCCATCAGCTGGCTGGGTAAGTTAAAAGAAGACCTTGCGCATATCTGCACTGTAGAATTAATGCAGTTCAGCACCAATCTAACTGCCATTGCTCAATGATATGGAATCCTAAAGTTTATAGTTTGGGGAGACATCAACACTTCTTGGCAGAAAAGATTTTTAAAACCCTATAAAACTACAACACCACTGATTCAATAGTATTGAACTATGGCAGTTAGTATGATATCAAACCACATTAACTCTACAGTGTAGATGCATCCATATATAAATGCATAAAGGGGTGAATTAATGAGAGATGTTCTTTGAATATCTCTCCACACATCAGGGTTCCCATCTGTGCCCTCCAATTGTGTTGGACTACAACTCCCATCATATATACTGTATTCAGCATGGCCCATGGAACAGGGATGTATACTTCTGTAATATATAATTGGGACATATTTCCTATCAGTAGCAGTTTGAACTGGGAACACTGGCCTGGGGATTCTGGGATATATAGTTTAATAAATACACTCTTGGCAGGACCCTTCTGAGGTTGCATGTCCGTCTTAGATCTCACACACTGCAACATCTTTGGAGAATTGAAAGCAATTGAAGACATGTCCAAATGTAGGACTTGAGACTGAATAACCATATAAGAAGAGGCACTGTCAGGAATGCCAAGCAATATTTGTCCAGTATGAGTTTCCCCTCATATGTTTTATTTCTGACTTCATACAGCAGGACACATACAGAAAGGCAAATGAGATTGTGACATGGAATCATGTGGATGTGATGCCAAGCTGGAGGGGAAGGGGGAGGCGTATTAATAGACTCACAGCTCAGCATGGCAACTCTGCCACCTGTGCCCATTATAGAAATAGATGACTGTATGAAAACATATGTTGGACCCATTCAGAGAAAGACTTTGCAACAGCATGTGTCAAATCTGTGGCGAGTGTAACTACAGGAAGTTACTGCGTCTGCCAGTTTGGACCATATTAAAAGAGGACTGGACAAATGAATGGAGGACACATCTATCAATGGTTACTCATAAGGAGAACTAATGGAGGCTGGCATGAATGGTAGTTTAAGTATTGAATGGAAGATATATGCATTTCAGAATATCTTCAGCCTCTAGTGAAGTCGTCGTCCAACAAACTAGAAGAACTTGAAACTCTGTTTTTTGGACTAAAATTCCCAGAATCTGCCAGCCAATACAACCAATACCCATTCTGTTGAGTTCTATTTGAGTTTTTTAATACATGCTCAGCAGAAAACAAACCATGATAAGAACCAGGGATATATATTTTCACTTAGCCTATTGCATTCTTACATGCAAGCATACATAATTTCAGAGGTTTTCCCTCCACTGGCTGAGATTATGAGAGGCTTGATGTTTTTTCCAATGCATTTTGAGAAGTTCTTTGCAAAAATTTAATTCCTCAAAAAGCTTGGTTTAAGTCTTGTTTTAAGAGAGGAAGTGGGATAGGCGAGAGAGAAAAGGAAAGAGGAGGAGGAGTTTTAGAGATGTATTTATCATGTGAGAAGCGAAACAAGGGTCCGGTTGTAGCGTATTTAAATATACAAGCAAAGTTTAAAAACTTGGCATTATACTAAATGTCCAGTAGTTCACCACTTGGAGTGCCTCAGGTGTTGCTATGACAGTAGTTTTCAATTTGTGGGTCCCCAGATGTTTTAGCCTTCAACTCCCAGAAATCCTAACAGCTGGTAAACTGTCTGGGATTTCTGGGAGTTGTAGGCCAAAACACCTGGGGACCCACATGTTGAGAACCACTGTGCTATAAGAAGGTCCTCCATTGTGCATATGGCAGGGCTCAGACTGCATTGTAATAGGTGGACTGTGGTTTGCTCTTCTCCACACTCACATGTTGTGGACTCCACTTTGAGCCCCATTTATCTGCATCTTTGTTCAGTTACCAGGCTTCGGTGTGCCTAGGAGGGAGTCTCTCATTTGGTATCAGCGACTGATTGAGGTTCTGGATTTTTGCCTGCCACTTTTGGACTCTCGATAGCTGAGGTGTTGTTGCAAATATCTCTGTAGATCTTAGAAAACTATTTCTTGATTTAAGGAGTTTGGGATGGGCCAGAGATATCACTGCCTTGGTCCCTTCCCTATTGGCTGCTACAGCCTGGCAAATGTCAGGTGGTGCAATACCAGCTAAGCAGTATAATTTCTCCATGGTGTAGGGCATAGACACATCCTATGATAATGCGGCACGTCTAAAACAGTGTATTTCTGAGCTACAAAATCAGCATCTGTGGAAGAGAATGATGCTGTAAGACTTTGGTAACTTTTGAGTACCTGTGAGCTACCAAAACAATAAAATGGCCACATATGGCTCATATATCAACATTTGCCAAGGTTCAGTTTACCTGATCTAATGTCTAATTTCCCAACACAATGCCCTTCAGATGTGCAGAACTGTAACTCCCACCAACCTCAGATAGCATTTCGATTAGCATGCTGGTTCATGATGATGGAAGCTGTTGTCCTATGTGTCCAAAGGGCAAACTTTGTGAAGAACCAGTGAAACTGGGAAAATGCCTAGCCAATTCCCAGTTCAGCCATACCAATCAGGTGAAAATCGTTAACAAAATGAAGTAGAAATAATAATAATAATAATAATTTATTTGTATACCACTGTATCTCCCAGAAGGACAGTTACATTCCTTCACACACAACCACTACAATTTCACTTTAACTCTCACAGCAACATCCTAATGGCTCCTGGAATTTGTAGTTTTGGAAGGCACTAGAGATCTTTGGTTTGGAAATTCCAAATAGGGTGCATCTACACTGTAGAATTAGTGCACTTGAACCCCACTTCAATTGTCATGGCTCAGCTCTTTGGTATCCTGGGAGTTGTAGTTTGGTGAGGCCACAGCACTCTTTGGCAGAGAAGGACCGTGTAAAACTACAACTCCCATAAATCCATAGCCTTGGCATTTGAAGTGGTGTCAAGCTGCAGTAATTCTGCAGCATAGATGCAGCTTTCAATTGCAGATCCTGGAATTCCACAGAATAGAACCATGGCAATTAAAGTGGAATCATAATGGCATAATGTTGTTGTATGAGCAAACTTTAAGAAAATTTAGCCTCTCCAGTGTGTTGTTCTTCTCCATTTAGCATTGTGCCATGTCTCAGCCCACTGTCCTCCAAAAATTGATAGGCTAATTGAGAACAGCTGCCCACAGGATCCCACGACCTTCACCACCTCCCTGAGGCTGAGAAAGTTGAGGGCAGGATGGGCACCGACTTTTCAACAAAGCAAATTGAAGGACATTTGGGGGATGGCACCTACACCACTGGAGAGAAGAGGAACAGATTGCAAACACCTGGCCACCACTCCCAACATTTTGACCTTCTGCTTAGAACTATTTGTTGCAACTTTAGAATCCCAGAGCTGATGGGAAATTCAGAATAACCGTTTCCATTGTCCCATGATAAATAGACAGGAGGGCTGGGTGGACATAGAGGGGTAGTAATGTTAGGAGTGATGGTCTAAACATCCTAAAAGCACCAGAACCTGTCTGATCTTGGATGCTTAGCAGGGTCAGCCGTGGGTGGGAGATTGCCAAAAAAACATTCTGTTGCTGAGAAAGGAACTGGCAGTACCACCTCAGAGTATTCCTTGCCTTTAAAAAAAACCCTATGAAATTCATGAGTTCTGCATAAGTTGTCAACTTGAAGACACATGCAAATATACTGTTAGGGATGGTAGCCAATTATGCCCTGGAAGCCACCTTGACTCTTTATATGGGTATATTGGCTTCAAATTACAGGAAAAGGAGATTCCACTTGAACATCAGGAAGAACTTCCTGACCATGGGAATTGTTCAGCAGTGGAACTCTCTGCCTTGAAGTGTCATGGAAGCTCATTCTTTGGAGACTTTTAAACAGAAACCGAATGGCCATCTGTTGAGGTTGTTTTGACTGTGCTTTTCCTGCATGGCAGGCCTATGCAGTCTCTTCCGACTCTATTATTCTAGGGCAGTGGTTCTCAACCTGTGGGTCCCTAGATGTTTTGGCCTTCAACTCCCAGAAATCCCAGCCAGTTTACCAGCTGTTAGGATTTCTGGGAGTTGAAGGCCAAAACATCTAGGGACCCACAGGTTGAGAACCACTGTTCTAGGGGAAGAAATGTGGGATAAAAATGCCCTTTGATATGCCAATACCCTGAGATACGCTGCATTATCACAGGATGTCTACACCCCACACCATTAGAGAAATTACACTCTTTAGCTTGTATCACACCACCAGACATCCGTCAGGAAGTAGCAGACAATGAAAGGACCAAGACATTGACATATTCAGCCCATCTGTTCGGATATCAGCCAGCATGCCAACACCTTAAATCAAGAAACAGCTTCTTAAGATCTACAGAAATACTTGCAGGAACACCTCAGCAAGCAAGAGTCCAAAAGTGGCAGGCTAAAACCCAGAACCTCAATCAGCTACTGAGACAGGATAAGAAACTCCCTTCTGAGTACACAGAAAAGTGGATGACCTGGAAGACGCTGAACAGGCTGTGCTCTGGCACCACGAGATGCAGAACTAACTTTAAGAAACGGGGCTACAAAGTGGAGTCTAAGACATGTGATTGTGGAGAAGTGCAAACCACAGACCAGCTACTGCAATGCAACCTGAGCCCTGCTACATGCACACTGGAGGACCTTCTCACAGTGACACGAGAGGCACTCTAAGTGGCCAGCTTCTGGTCAAAAGACATTTAGCATAATGCCAACTTTTAAAAAACTTTGTGTTTTTAAATGCATTTTAACTGTACTCTCAACTTTCTTCTGACATGAAAAATAAATAAAATGGTAATACCATTTCAGTCACTGTATGAATGGAGAACTGAATCTAAAAGCAGGTGAAGGAACATGAGGGAAAGGAAAATATACAACCTCTGGTCTTCTGCCAGCATCACAAATTGTTCCCAAACCGTAGTGTTAATTTCCTTGGAAATGTTTGCTGGGACCAACCATGAGCTGATAATAAAATCATTCAATTTTCTGGAAAAACTTTTTAAAATGGCACACTGTTGTACACCAGAATATTTTTGTGAAATTTATGTCTACAAAAAGGAATGGTGCAGCCTTTCCAGTTTTTTTGGATTGCAACTACCAGAATTCTTACCCATTGCTTATGCCAACTGGGGTTGCTAGAAATGATATTTCACCAACATCTGGACACCTGTATGGATAGATAGCTCGATTTTATCTGCTTCTTGAAGGCACCTGTGATTACATTTCTCCCTGGCAAACTCATGTGCAGTTTTTTTTATTGCTATGACTACCAAAAACTAAGAGCTATCAAACCATCAATTCTTGACGCTAGTCCATGACATGTGAATGTGGAAAAGAGCAAACCACAGACCACTAACTACAATGCAACCAGAGCCCTGCCACATGCACAATGGAGGACCTTCTTGCAGTGACACCAGAGGCACTTGAAGTGGTCACTCAGCTTTTGGTCAAAACAAATTTAGCATAACCCCAAATTGTTTGTGTTTTATAATACATTATAACTATTCTCAATTTGCTTCTGGCACGATAAATAAATAAATAAAACTAAATAAATAAAACTAAACTGTTATGTTTATTCATATCATATCTGATATATCCCACATTAATGGGGTTATCCAATACAAAAGTTGACCCTCTTCCACCCAGTCTCAGCCCCCACAGCCCCCGAATCAAAAACCTAGTTGAGAAGATAATGTTTTTCTTCTCCAAAGTTTCCTTTTTGAAGAAGGAAAGCATGCATGAACCTGGCTGTTTGTGTGTTGTTGTTTTTCAACCTGATTTCAAAGTCCTTCCTGTATTCAGAGTTGTGCAGTTTAGTTCTGAAGCAATTATTCTTTTAAATTCTCTTTAAATCCTGCCAATCATTTCCCGGAGTTGATCATTATCCAAGGTTTTAATTGCCTTCCCCCACTTACATGTTGTTATGTTTAAAACATCACAGATTAACCGGGGGCCATCTCAGCAACATAACCTTTTGGAAAATTAAAAGGGAGAGCTTGCAGGTGAGTGGGTGGGAAGGGGCTGCCGGAGGGATGAAGAACCTAAGCCATCAATGGGAACACATGATGGTTTCAATGTCATATTCGGAACTGTATATCCACATTTATATTTACAAGCAAACAAAGATGAAATTCTTCCCTCTCACTTCAGTTTCATGCTGTGATTTCCATAGACAATGGGTAGCATGTGCCTCCATGCACATTTTGCATGAAATGCTTTGTACAAGTGCTCATAGCAAAGTATAAGTTTGTATTTTAATTTTCACCAGACCAAAACCCAATGAAAACTAAGATAGAAAAAAAGAAATCACCATCAGCCCCAATGAAGGAGGAAGAGGAGTGAGGGAAGAGGAAAATGTAATCCTCCTCTCATTATGGCTGGATCTACACTGCCACATGGTCCCACAAGGATGGCAAAACATCAAAAACATCCAGGCATCCCCTGGGCAACAACCTTGCAGACGGCCAATTCTCTCATACCAGAAGTAGTTTCTCAAGTTGCTCCTGACATAAAAAAAAAGTGGACCAGCCATCGGCAAACTTTGGCCCTCCGGGTGTTTTGGACTTCAACTCCCAGAATTCCTAACAGCTGGTAAACTGTTGGGAATTCTGAGAGTTGAAGTCCAAAACACCTGGGAAGCCGAAGTTTGCCCATGCCTGGTGTAGATCCATATAATGCATTATATGGCAGTGTATATCCAGTCGATGTTGAGTGGTACTAATCTAGATTAAACCTAATCATACTTCCTTTCTAGACAGAATGAACATGACATTTTAATCCTAAACACAAAAATAGGTCACTTTAGACCAGTGTTTCTCAAACTGTGTTCCTCCAGGTGATATGGACTTCAGTTCCCAGAAATCCCAGCCAGCTTAACAGCTGTTAAAAATTAATAGAGTTGAAGTCAAAAACATCTGGAGGAGCACAGTTTGAGAAACTCTGCTTTAGAGCATTCTTTTCTGCCAGCTGAAGCTTCTTCATCAGCTGATTTCAGAGATCAGCCAAGAGAGCAATTCTGCCAGCTGAATTCCTATATTGCCGAAGACCTTTTACTGGAAGAAGAAACAAAAAAGGAAGGAGACGTGGTCAGGGTGAAGGTGGATCTGACTCCTTACATAAAAGAGGGCATGCTTATAATATTTGTAGATGACACCAAAATGGGTTGGACTAGATGACCCATGGCGTCTCCTCCAACTCTAATGGTTCTATAATTCTTCCAATTTGGGGACAAAGAGACAATGCTGGTACAAAGTTTAGATGCACTAAGAGTAATCCTAACCCATTTCCAGTATCCCCAGGCTGGGGAAATCAGATGTTTAGTAGTTTTGTCTCACTAACTTCCTCAGGACTGCGGTTTCAGCTGACCCATATTTAACAGAGAATGCAGTGTAGTCATAAAACTAGCAGAGCAGCACCATAATGCTACAAGGACTTCATATTGATCAACATTACCAAAGAGTAATTTGTACAAAAGTTAACACTATTCATGGCAGCGATTTTCTTTATTTAGCTGGTTTATTTGTTATTCTTTTTTATAATCTCTGATACTTTATTATGCTTTAGATCCAGTGGTAATCCCTCATTGTGCTAATATTACCTTACTAACCGTCCCTTGTCATGCGTTGCTCTGGCCCAGTTTGTGTATATGTGTTTTGTGTGTGCTTATATGTGTGTGTATATATTTGTGTATATGTGTACATATGTGTGTTTGCGTATATGTGTGGTTTTGTGCATATATGTATATTTTTTTGGCTTTTTAAATCTCTAAATCTCTTCTGCTGTGTTTTTCAGTGTTTTTATGAGCGATGGTCACTGATTGGCCCGATAGGTGTATTGTGTCCAAATATGTTGTCAATTTGTCAAGTTGTTTTTGAGTTATGTTAATCCCACAAACAAACATTACATTTTTATTTATATGGATTACCTGCCTTGAGACATATGCAAAAGGTAGGATACAGATTCTTAAAGTAAAAACAGAATTATTTTTAAATGGTGTTCTGATGCATGCACAATTCTAGGTAACTATTCTCTGACCAAGAACATATTCCGGTTACTGTATTCTTATTTGTAGTAGGATTTTCTGCTTCAAGATGGAATGACAGCTGCCAGCTTTGACAACTTTCATCCATGGAGATTTGGACCATCAATAGCTACTTGTCAAGATCATTATTCTCCTCCCATATCCAAGGCATCATGTCTAATTTGCAGAAACCATGCCCATGACTCCTTCCAAACCACGGGGCCCTAACAATTTGTAACAGTAGACATTCGCCGTGGGCCAGAAATTTGTCTCATCCGTTTGATTCGTGTTTCTGTTTCATTCCATCCATTCAGATGGATGAAATGGGAAGGCCCCTTCTGGAATGAAAACTCGATACGAAAGGCAGGCAGAAGCGGATACCAGCCCCAAGCCTGCTTTTTAGATTGTTTGCCGTGCATGTAGGCACAAAGCGCTCAGCTCGACTTCAGGCACCCCGGCACTTGGGGTCTACACACGCGGCACATAGCCCCTTGTTCTGCTGCTGGCCCTACACTTTGGGCCTATGGGTGAAGTCCCCCCAAACAAGGTTTACCCCAAATGCACATGACTAGTAGACACACACACATTCAGGATCAATTCTCATCTCTGATGGTTGTAGGTGTGGAGTTGACGTAATTTCCAAGTTTTTTGAAGAGCAATATGAAACAAACTCTTACCACTTCTCAGGCGATTCATGACTAGCTACTAGCCAGGACACGTGGGGCAGGCCTCTAGAAGACCACCTATTTCTAAGCAGAGGTGTTTCGCATTCACATAGTTTCCACAAGACTCCAGATCTTGCAAGAACCCAAAACCCCATTGAAGTCCAGTGATTTCACCCCTAGCAAAATGAAAAAAATTACACTGATGAGCAACCAGAATTCACAGCGTCAGGGGAAAGAAGGTTGTACCAATTGTGATCCCCACAGACAGAGCTTTGCATTTGATTAGGCATTTGGTTGAGGTTGGGTGCCTTCAAGCTGTTTCTGAATCATCATGATTCTAAAGGAAAACCTATCTTGGGGGTGAGAGTATGGGACTCATCTACAGTCACCCAGTGGATTTCCATGCTCAAGTGGAGAATCAAACTCTGGTCTCTAGAGTTATATAGCCCAATGCTCGAACCATTACAGCTGGATCTACAGTCATCACAACTTGATCTGAATTATATGGTTAATGTATACCCATACAATGTGGCATGTGGCATGGGCAAACTTCAATGCTCCAGGTGTCCCTAACAGCAGGTAAGCTGGCTTGGATTTCTGGGAGTTGAAGTCCAAAACACCTGGAGGGCCAAAGTTTGCCCTTGCCTGATCTACATTCAACCTATAATTGAGTTAAAACTGCATTATATGGCAGTATAGATCCAGTCTATACCATTGCATACAAAATGTTCAGGAGTTTGCCTATGGCTGGTTTCTCATTTTAAGAGTCTTTACTCAAGCGTATCAGGTTCAGGGTGCCCCAATAGGGTCTTGATGTAAGACTACCAGTACACCTACCAGTGGAAATCTGAAGGTCTTTCGCTGCCATTTGAAAAGAGCTTGTAGGGAGCAGGCTTTTGAGATTCTCGGCCAGAGAACTCAAGTACCCCAGGAAACTACAAATCCCAGAATTGCAACAAATGCTGCCATGACAATAAAAATATTTATTTATAATTTCGAAGCAAACTGAGGGTACAGTTGTAATGTATTTAAAAACACAAATTATACTAAAAGTCCTTTGACCAGTAGTTGGCTACTTCGATGCCTCTGGTGTTGCTGTAAGAAGCTCCTCCATTGTGCATGTGGCACGGCTCAGGCTGCATTGTAGTAAGTGGTCTGTGGTTTGCTCTTCTCCACACTCGCATGTCATGGACTCCACTTTGTGGCCCCATTTCTTAAGATTGGCTTTGCATCTCGTGGTGCCAGAGCGCAGTCTGTTCAGCGCCTTCCAGGTCACCCAATCTTTTGTGTGCTTAGAAGGAGTCTCTCATTCAGTATCAGTCATGGATTGAGGTTTTGGGTTTTAGCCTGCCACTTTTGGACTCTCACTTGCTGAAGTGTTCCTGCAAGTATCTCTGTAGATCTTAGAAAACTATTTCTTGATTTAAGGCATTGGCATGCTGGCTGATATCCAAACAGTAAAAGTGAAAATATAGCAATATGTTTCTACAGTGTGAACAGGACCAATGAAGGAAAACAAGCAAGCAGATGGGATGGCCATTTGGGGTTAAATGGGAAGATCTCTAGCTCAGCTTTCCTTCTTTGCTCCAATGGTCAGGTTGCTTCGCTCAGCCCTTACAGCAGTGGTTCCCAACCTTTTTTTGACTAAGGACCACTTAGCCAGGGACTACTTTGGCCAGGGACCACTTTGACCAGGTACCACTCTCAAACATTAGTACCAAAAGAGTTACAAATCAGTTTTTGGTCAACTTTAGCTTCGGGTTGGGGTGCTGATTCAGAAAATTGCATTAAACGGCTGGGGGGGGAGGAAGGGGGCTGAGGCTGTTAGGAATTGTGGGAGTTGTAGTCCAAAACACCTAGAGGGCCAAAGTTTGCCCATTCCTGGTATAGATGTAACCATAGTCAGATTCTAGACTCCTTTCTAATACTGAAAACAAACTTGGCTTGCTCTGCAGGGGACTGTGAGGATTACAAAAATAATAAATATTCATCACTCAATAACTGGAGCATCTAACCCAGTCTTTCCTAAGCTTGAGCTCCAAATGTATTGGTATATACTTCCCACCATTCCCAGACAGTCTGGCAATGACCACACTGGTTGTGGGTGGTGGGATTTGTAGTTTATAGCCTGGGGATGACAGAGTATTTAATAAGGCTCATGAAGAAAACGCAGTATAGAAATACTTGAAATGTTATTCTAACTAGATCCATAGCTTGCGGCTTATATACACATTTTTTTCCAAACAGTAACTTGAATCTTTCTTTCCATAACACACAGCCTCATAGTTTCCCAAGGTTGGCTGTATTTTGGGTTTCCAATTCAGCAACGTTAGTCTCCTAGCAACTATGAAAAAAACTCTCTTCTAAGCCAATGCAGTCCCCACCACCTTGTCTTATTCCAACTGCAAAGAGAGAACAAGAGAGCAGCTGCTCCTTCTTGCTTGTAAACCATCTGCAACAAGCTGATAATAATTATACTTCGCAGAAGTACTTTCAGGGATTTGGATGCACCAGGCCAATGACCACCGTGCTTATAACTCGCAGAGCCAAGCTGACAGTCACTCGGCATTGGATCATCTGTATCAAGTAACAAACACAAATGCGGGAAAGGACACAAAAAAATTCTGACAACAACGAAGAATAAAAGGTGGAAATGGGGAGTTTGAGCCCCTTTCTTTGCCATATGTCAGGCAGGATGGGCTGCAGAACTTCTGTTTCGGTAGCAGCCGAATCAGTTGGGCACTTGATCCACTTCTGGCTTTACTCCAAGCCTTAGAGAAATAATTCAAAGTGCTGGATCCTATCTCCAAAGTTGGTTCAGCACAGTGGATAGCTCCTAATGTGTTAGGAATGAAACCTGTGGTGGATTTCCCATTGCTCTGACATAGAAATCAACAATTGCTACTGTTTGGCTGTGGAATTGTCTCTGGGTGCATTCTATACACTGCAGCATTAATGCAGCTTCATGCCATGGCTCAACAGTATGGAATTGCGGGAGTAGTAGTTTTTCTTCTACTACTCCCGCAATTAGACTTCTCTGCCAAAGAATGCTTGTGTCTCACCAAATGATGACTCCTAGGATTCCATAGCATTGAGCCATAGCAGTTAAAGACATGCCAAACTGCATTAATTCTACAGTGGGGATGCAGTCTCTGTCATGGAAGTCCCTCCTCTACTAAATAAAACCCTTGTTCCGTGATCTGCTTTTTGACTGATCAGGAGCAGATCTCTCTTGATTGCATGAAGCTTCAATATTTTCACCCTTATCTGGTCCAATGCTAGTACTAGACATTGATTTTGTAACAAAACAAGCTTCTATAGCATTGGATGGAGACTGATCTCACCTCCACCTTGTTGGCACCAAACCTCAAAATTCAATATAACATCTCCTAGACCTTTCATGTATATTTTAAATGGCATGGAGGACTAGATCAAGCCCTGTATGCCCCAACAACCAAGAAACAGGTCTCCCAGTTCCCATCCCAGAAGCATGACCAGATGTGTTGGAGAATCTAGATATTCCTAGATACAACACCTCTATAGGAATCACTAGGTTCTGTAGCATAACCCTCTCTCTTTTCTCTTTCTTTCTTTCTTTCTTTCTTTGTTTTCCTTCCCCTTCTTTTCCTCCCTCATTTTTCCCCTTCATTTCCTTCTCCCTTCCTTTCTTTTCCTTCCTTCCTTTTTGGTTCTTCTCATTGTACTCCCATCTCCCTTTCCTTCTTTCTTTCCTTCCTTCCTTCTCCTTCATATACATGTCACCTTGCAGCAGCCAAGCCACTTTCTTTCCCAGATGGCCACTTCACTTATCCACAGCCAATCCTTCACCTGCTCATAGCCAATCTGGTTTGGTCCTTTTCTTTCCCTCTTTCCCTGACCCTGAAAGTTATTTATAGGGCTATGTGCAGAATTGTTTTCCTTCGTTTCATCCATTCTTTCATTACTTTCATTACATTCAGGCCCACGTAATGGGAAGGCCCCTCCCAGTACGAAAATCAGCTTGACATGAAAGGAAGTGGGAGCTGATCCCGTCTCCTCACCTGATTTTCATGAGCACATAGTGCTCCATGCCTTTTTGCCTTAGAAAAAGTACATGTGTGGAGTGCAGACCCAGAAAGCAGCTGCCTGCAGCTAATCACCTGCTCTGGAGTAAGAGAACTTGCCTCCTTGCCTTGGAAAGTGTATGTGGCATCCAGGCCCAGAAAGCATGTGTGCATCTGCCTGCAGCTGAGCACCTCCTCTAGAGTAAGAAACAGGTAAGAAGCCTCCTTAAAGTGCACACCTTCCTGCAGCAGTGTGTGTGTGTGTGACATGCAGGCCCAGAAAGCATGCATGGGCCTGCCTGCAGCCAAGTGCCTCCTCTAGAGTAAAAGAATTTGCCTCCTTGCCTTGGAAACTGTGTGTGACATACAGGCCCAGAAAGCGTGTGCACCTACCTGCAGCTGAACACCTCCTTTAGAGTAAGAAACAGGTAAGAGGCCTCCCTAAAGCACATGCCTGCCTGCAGCTGAGCACCTCTCCTCTAGAGTAAAAAAGCTTAAATGCCTAAAAAGACAGGAAGGGGAGCCTGGGAAGCCCTCCCCCCCCCCCAAAATGGGTCGATAGAAAATGGATCTTTCAGCATCACAGAGTGAAAACAGATATCTGCCCTCCCAATTTCAAGAGACTCCCAAGAAAAGGGGGGGGGCATTGAAAGCCAGTACATGAAACAGGTCAAAGTTTGCCCCAAAAGCACAACCCTAGTTATTTAGTTCAAACCCCTCCATAAATTTTCAGCTGGATAATGAAGGGCATGTGTGCAAGGTTTGGTCCAGATCCATCAGGCCATGGGAGAAGCTTTGTGATACAAACCAACATAATACATACATTGGTTTTTATATGATCAAAAGATGGCACCAGCTGTTGTGCTCCGGCTGAGCATGCCAGATGGAACTTCGTTTGCTCACCAGCGGATCAGCGGAGGGTTTGAGTCTGATCTCCAACCACACGATGTGGTTGTAGAGGATCCTCAGCCCCTCAGGGATTCAATCTGGCTTGGGAGAGCATCTTTTATATGATCAGGCCCTTATTGTTTGGAGACACCAGCACCAGCACATTAATTAAGTCCGGACCCGGGAGCCGATGGACGGTGAGATAGATGGGTTGTTCGACCAGTGACTGCCTCTACAACTAAATTCCTAAGTTCTTGGGGCAGGAGACACCCACTGAATTCGACCCCCATAAGGGAAGAGTGTCCAACTGGAGGGAGCCCACAACTGGCGGTGACCCCTAGAGAATCGGACATTTCCCCTGGCCAACTGGACCGGCTATCTATGGAACGCCTAATGGACGAATACAAAAGGCTGGTCGAACCCTTTACCAGTTTCAGTGATCTCCTGAGGGGGCTGGGCATCCTCACTCCTTGCGATCCTGATATGGTTCTTGGACCTACCACTCAGAGCATCCCCAGCAAGATCCCCCTGCAGTCCTTGAACTGGACTGGGACCAGTCCTGGGACTTCCCAAATGGGGACTTTGGGGTCAACTTCGAGCCCCTGGAGGCTGGAGTGGAGCCTGGACTGATTGTTGCTGGAGGAAGAATTGAGGGAGATAACCCCGAGCAGAGATCTGCCATCGGTGAGTCACTCCCCGAACACCCACCTATGCCAGACGGGCCCGGCCTCTTGCCGGCGGATGGCCCTGGCCGCCCCCGTCTTCATGACTCGGTGCCACTGTTGAGCGTCACGGAGGTGCTGTTCACTGCCAGGGACGACCCCCCCCCCCCGTCGTCACCAAATAAAGATGGCAGGCGACCTTGGAGATGCTGGGCCTGGTCGGTCGTCATCTTCCCTGGAAGCCCGGAAGCCCGGAAGGAGTCTTCAGCCTCGGAGACTGGAAGCGACGTTGGAAGCGACGTTGCAACAAAAAGAACTACCAAGGGTGGACTTCCAGCCCCACTGAAGAGCACCAGAAGTCCTCCCAGCCGAGCCAGCTTGGGAGCAGGCTGGTATCTCCCAGAGTGACCTGCAGGGCTCCAAGAGCCTTGAGGACCACTGGGTCCACCGCCAGACCCCCAGAATGGGAGAAGTCCAGGATCAAGAGGTTTCCTTCCAGGATCTTCTGGAACACCAACTACAAGCGCCGGGAATACTCCTTAGCGACCTCCCAGCCCTGGAAACTGGACACCTCGGCGATCAAGAGACCCATACTAGTGTCTTTGGGCCCAGAGGTCAGCAATGACCATCTTCCCTTGGGGCTAAGGACTCTATTTGACTTTCTGGACCCCCCAAAACTTCCCCCTTTTGATGGTCGAGCTAATACCACCTCTAACTCGACCCCCTGACAGCTACTTATCTATGCGGTCACGAGCCATTGCTCTTTCCCTCCCCTCTGTCTTTAATCTGTAGATACCCCTACCCTTACCCCTTGTAGTGTATTGCATTGTTTTGTGTTTACTGTGATTTATTATATGTCAAACTATGTAAACCGCTCCGAGCCTTCAGGGAGTGACGATATAGAAGTTTGAAATAATAAATAAATAAATAAAGGGATTATTATTTTCAGATTTTATAAATATGTTCTCTCTCAAGGAATCTCTGGATCTTCCAGTACAACTTTATAGTGAACTTCCAGCAGAGTTCATTCCTGATTTTAAAAGGAAGATTCCAGCCCTTCCACCCTTAATTCCATCTTGATCATCTTTATTTGGACTGCTTATTGATTAGAGCCACACTCATCAAAGAAACACACCATTCCCTTTATCAATTCCCCCTTCCTCTAGTACCTTAATTCTCATCTGGCGCTGGTGGGCTCGATGCTGCTTTTTGCCATTTGCATCTCGAACACCCACATTTTATGAGACTTGCCATAAAGCGGAAAACCCCGAGTGACAGCTCCTGGATTGGAAACACAGCAGCCCTCCGTGGGCCTGTTATATCTTTTTTTTTCTTTTTAGGGAGAGAAAAAAGGAAAAAGAAAATGCCACGAAGCCATAATACACATAAACCTCTAATGGGCCTCCAAAATTACCTCATATTTTATTTAGAGGTTATTCCGCCCTTGTCTTTCTTTATAGCTCTTTATATGGCTGAAATGGGGAAGACGGACAAAATAGGGCAATTTCTGTTACCGAGGGGAACTGGGGTTTAACTGTCAAACTTAAGACACATATGCGCTTGCATATGAACACGCACACACACACACATACCTTCCCACCACCCACATTTTAAACGGCTTCACCGTTCCTGATTTGTTTCTCTCTGCATAGCAATACCAATTCATTTTACAGTGTAAAATAAAGCATATTACCCCAGAAATGCCTCTGCCTCCCATAGTCAAATTTCAGAAGCCTTCTGCATAAAGCTGGGTGAGACCATCTGGTCCAACCCTCTGCCATTAAGGAACTCAGAAGCAAAGCATTCCCGACAGATGGCCATCCAGCCTCTGCTTAAAAACCTCCAGAGAAGGAAGCTCTCCCTCTCCATTTGGACATCTGAGGTGAATCTGTTCCTCTATCTCCAAGAAGCCTTTTGGGAAAGAAGATACTAAAAAGAAAGAAAAAAGGATGGTGTGCACTGTGGAATTAATGCATTTTGACACCACTTTAATTACATCAGCCCAATGCTATGAAGTGATGGGGGTCTACAAGGACTTTAGCCTTCTCTGCCAAAGAGCATTGGGGCCTCACTCAAACTACAGCTCTTAGGATTCCATAGCATTGAGCCATGGCGCTTAAAGTGGTAGATGAGAGCAAAGAGAAGGAGAGGGAAAAGCACAAGGAGCTGCCATGTACCCCAGTTTGTGAATTATAGAACTGGAAGATCCAGTTCAGCTTCTTTCTTTTATGCAGAAAGACACAATCAAAACATCATCAACAGATGGCCATCCAGCCAGGCCCGGATTAAGGAAGTTTGCCGCCCTAGGCCAGCCTCCTCCTCCTCGCCCCGCCCTCCTTCCTTCAGTCAAGGAAGGAGGGTGGGCCGAGGAGGAAAAAGAGGCGCCCTCCTGCCGCACGCCCATGCGCGGCAGGGGTCCCTCTGTCTCTTTCTCCTCCTCACCCCGCCCTCCTTCATTCAATCAAGGGAGGAGGGCAGGGAGGAGAAAGAGGCGCCTCCCGCCGCACGCGCATGCGCGACATTGGTTCCTCCGCCTCTTCAGTCAAGGAAGGAGGGCGGGGCGTGGTGCGGAGGAGAAAGAGGTGCCCTGGCACCGCGCGCACATGCGCACTAATTTTTTTGAATTTTTTTTGAATTTTTTTAAAAAAAACTTTTGGGGGAGTCTGGATCTGCTGCCCCCCCCCCCAAGCCGCCACCCTAGGCCATGGCCTAGGGTGGCCTTATGGGTAATCCAGGCCTGCATCCAGCCTCTGTTTAAAACCCTCCGAAGAGGGAGATTCCACCACACTCCAGAGCAAAGTGGATTGGTTCTTGAGCATTATCTCTTGTCAGAAAAATTGGTACCAGAGGAAACATAACATGTGAATCATAGAGTTGGAATATCCACTCCAACTTCTTTCTTTCATGCAGAAAGACGCAATCAGACATCACCAACAGATGGCCATTCAGCCTTTGTTCAAAAGCCTTCAAAAAAGGAGTCTCCACCACACTCCAGAGGAAAATGGATGGGCACTTGGGCATTATCTCTTATCAGCAAAATTGGTACCAGAGGCAAACATAACATGTGAATCATAGAGTTGGAATATCCAATCCAACTTCTTTCTTTCATGCAGAAAGACACAATCAAAGCACCACCAACAGATGGCCATCCAGCCTCTGTGTAAAAGCCTCCAAAGGAGGAGACTCCAGAGCAAAGTGGATGGGCTTTTGGGCATTATCTCTTCAGAGAATTTGTTACCAGAGGCAATCATAACATGAAAACAAGGGATAAGTTCCCACAGCACAAAGAATAATAATTCCACAGGTTTCAGTAAACTATTTACGGAAAACTAACAACATGCACATATGAAATAAAACGATCTGTTCAGGTAAGCTTTGTGTAAGTAATCATAAACACGTTGAACCTTCAATCTATAGAATATTGGAAGACTGTTTCCAAAATGCAACCAAGGGTGATTTTTTTCTTTAGCAAGCTCTACTTTTTCCACCCTTTCAATTTTGGTGGTAATACCTATACATATATTCTTTTTTTAAAAAAAAATGCTGAATATAGGTTATGAAGCAGGCTTTTCTGCTCTCTTCTTTTTTTTCCAATTTACACAAACTCAGGGGCAGTTGCTGTTTACTTTGCTAGTTTTGTAGGCAAGCATACAAAAACTAGAGTAGTATCTACTAAGCCAGTGTTTCTCAACCTTTCTAAGGCCACGACCCCTTAATATAGTTTCTCATGTTGTGGTGACCCCAACCATTAAATTATTTCTGTTGCTACTTCATAACTGTACTTTTGTTACTGTTATGAATCGTAATGTAAATATCTAACATGCAGGATGTATTTTTATTCACTAAACCAAACTGGGCATAAATACCAGATTTTGTCATTTGGGAGTTGTAGTTGCTGGGATTTATAGTTCACCTACCATCAAAGAGCATTCTGAACTCCACCAACAATGGAATTGAACCCAACTTGCCACACAGAACTCCCACGACCAAAAGAAAATACTGGAACAGTTTGGTGAACCTTGAGTTTTGGAGTTGTAGTTCACCTACTTCCAGAGAGTACTGTGGACTTCAAACAATGGTGGAACTGAACCAAACTTGGCACAAATACTCAGTATGCCCAAATGTGAACACCGGTGGAGTTTGGGGAAAATAGAGCTTGACATGCGGGAGGTGTAGTTGCTGGGATTTATAGTTCTTTTACAATCAAAGAGCCCCTTGAACCCCACCAATGATAGAATTAGGCCAAACTTCCCACACAGAATCCCAAAGGGGTTCCTAAGACCATCATAAATATGTGTTTTCTGATTGTCTTTTGGCAACCCCTCTGAAATCCCCTCACGACCCCCCCCCAAGAGGTCCGGACCCCTAGGTTGAGAAATGCTGGGCTAAGGGGAGAATCTTGTTCTCTCCTAGCTCAAACTTTCTTGTGTTGTGTATTGCAGATGCACAGCATTTCAGATGCGGGATACTCAACCTGTACTGCAATCTTCCGCACATTTGTCACATCTGGAGAAGTTCACATAAGCATTCCTACCAGTTGCCACTGCAACTCACTGGTCAGACAGTAACATATACTGCTTTCAGTGTTGCTTCTGATTGGCTCCGGCAAATCTCCAGATCCAGAAAGCAGTCAGGCACATAGATACTACGTTTCTATAAATAACCTCAAGCATGATCTACAATTTAGCACCATTACTTCCGTTATGGTAATAGGATGGCAGCTTAAGCCAAGTCCCCATCAGTCTCTGCATCCTGATAAAATATATCCAAAAGACATGGGAGTCTAGCCAGAAAAACATTAGCAATCTATAAAAAAGATTGTGTTCATTGCACCTCATAAGCTCAGAGCCAAGTTAATTCCTTAACATTTTGTCTGTGTGGGGTATCACAATTAATGATGCAACCATATTTTTACATCCTTTTGCTAATGTGAAATTATCATGCAAGAGCTTATCACGATGCCTGTACTGGAAGAGGCAAAGATAAGGATGCGGTGGAGGTTGCAGGACGTAAAATAGCTGGACAACAGAGGAGGAGAGGAAATGATAAGACAGGCCAATCAGCTGGGGAGCTTTATCTCCAGATTTTGAAACCTTTACAAACGAGTGTCAGAGACAACCAACTGGAAGGAGAGAACAATGTCATTAGGAAAAAACCACAGGCACTTACAACAAAATGTGGCTATCGATACCGGTTGAGGATCAATGTGTTGTCAAAGGCTTTCAAGGCCAGATTCACTGGGTTGCTATGAGTTTTCTAGGCTGCATGGCCATGTTCTAGAAGCATTCTCTCCTGACGTTTTGCCCACATCTATGGCAGGCATCCGCAGAGGTTGTGAGGTATATTGTAAACTAAGCATGGGAGGTTTATTATTTTAATTTATTTTATATATTTATTTATTTACATCATTTATATTCCACCCTTCTCACCCCGCAGGGGACTCAGGGCGGATCAGAATGCACATATACAGGCAAACATTCAAAGCCATAGACATACAACATATATAGACAGACACTCAGAGGCAATTTAACATTCCAGCTTCTGGCCACCAGGGGGAACTGTCACATTCCTTCATTATTATTCATACTTCCTGGAGATTTTATGGCCTCGTAAATCAGTCAAATTAGCCTCCCCACAAAGTGGTACCTAAATTTCCTACTTGACAGATGCAACTGTCTTTCGGGTTGCAAAGGTCCACAATGAGCTACACAATTTGGTCGAGAGCTCACCCCGACCCGGGCAGGCCTTGAACTCATGGCTTTCTGGTCAGTAGAGATCTTATGCAGCTGACTTCCAGTTCCAGTGCATTCTCTGCACCACAGTCCTGGGTTTATATATCTGTGGAATGTCCAGGGTGGAAGAAAGAACTCTTTGTCTGCTTGAGGCAAGTGTGAATGTTGCAAATGGTCACCTTGATTAGCCTTGCAGCTTCAAAGCCTGGCTGCTTCTTGCCTGGGGGGATTCTTTGCTGGGAGGTATTAGCTTGCCCTGATTGATTCTTTTCTGGAATTCCCCTGATTTTTGAGTGTTGCTCTTTATTTACTGTCCTAAGTCTTGCTTGCCTAAAACGCTTGGGGCCAAAAGTGCTCCATATTTTACCTATATAAATATTTTGGAGATGGGGCCTGAGTCTAAATAGTAGTCCATACAGTATATGTTCCATTTTATCTTACACACATAGCCAATTGTAATACACAATGTATTATTGAAGTCTTTCAGGTTGTTGTAGGTTTTTCTGGTTGTATGGCCATGTTCAAGATTCTAGAAGCATTCTCTCCTGACGTTTCACCTGCATCTGTGGCAAGCATCCCCAGAAGTTTTGAGGTTGTGTAATACATAATATTAAAGATTTCCAGCATGAAATAAAGTTTGTGTACAACGAACCATCAAAACACAAAGATGCCACTATCTCAGCCACTCATGTGGACAATTTGGGAGTATTTTGGATTTCAGAATCCTAACCTGTATACAAAAGTATATTAGAGCAGTGCTTCTAAAAATAGTGCTCTGTGGATCAGTGCTTGGTTGAAAGTCATTGGCTGCCAGCCCAAAGCTAATTTCCAAGAAAGAAAGGAAGAGCTGAGGGTGCAAAGAGGGTGCCAATCTCTAGCACACTGGGGAGAAACTCCTCCACATATCAGAGAGTTCCAATGGGAGGTAGTGGTTTAAGCATTGAACTAAGACTAAAGAAACCAGGGCTTGGCATTCTACTCAGGCATAGAAATGCACTGGGTGACATAAGGCAAGTCACACTCTCTCAGAGGAAGGCAGCTATGTGTGATACATGCATCATTCATTTACAAATGCAAACTGCTCATCAGGCCCAGGTGTCATGATTTTCAGCTGCCCCCTATTGCTGTTCTCAAAATCTGGCAACACTGCACTGAGCACTAAGCCTGGTTAGGTTTTTCGTATCTTGATCAAATTCGTATTAAATTTGATTCTAAATTACTTTTTAAAAATATATATATATATTTATTAGGGTTTTTTCCATAAACAGCAAAAGTGGGAGAACAATTTTAGGTAAAGGACAGTAGGACAGACAGAGGGAGGAGAGGCCGGGGGTGATGGGAGGGGGGTTAACCCGGAATGAGGGGTGGGAGGTGGTGGGGGGAAAGAGGGGGGAGGGGGGGGGTTTAGGCTGCAGTGAGGTAAACTGGGGGGCCTCTGGGGGGTGACAGTGTTCTTTCATGTGTGGTGAGGCCTCTAAGCCTCTGATGGAGGAGGGAGTCCTTCTATCTTGTGAGCTATTGCGCTGCAAGTTCGTGATTGACCCCTACTGAGTGTCCTCGTTGTTGGTGGGCTTCGTGGTTGCGTGGTTGTCCCCTTCTGTTCTCGATTGGAGGGCAAGCAGAGGAAGGTTGGGAGTTAGATTGGTCAAGATAAGCTTCGTGACTTTAAGTAGGCTTTCACCGGGGACCAGTCAGTTTTCTTCAGCAGGTAGCCTCCTGTTTCGGATAGATAGATCGCCGTTGTTGAGAAGTATGCAAATAGTCTTTCCGCGTTCTCGTCCGGTAGGGCTTCTTCGGACGTATGATTCTAAATTACTTTTGAAGCGTTTCTGAAGTGCTTTAAGCAACCCAGAAGTAAATTACCAAATTTAAAGCCAATGCCGCCATTTCCGGAAAGAAAACACAATTTTTGGACAGGGTCTTCCTTTCCCTGGCCTTCCCTTCCGTGCGGATTTCTTCCCTCCGCCTGAGAATTAATGACAAATACCATCCAAAGTTAACTTTGTAAGGAAATTATAAGTATTTCTCCCTTTGTTTTCCTTCTGTTCTTATTATCCATATAATAGAGCTTTTAAAACTACAGAAATGAATGAGAGTGAACAACTTGAAGTTGCATCCAGACAAGACAGAGGTACACCTAGTCAGTCACAAGGCCGAGCAGGGTAAAGCCTGTGCTGGGTGGGGTTGCACTCCCCCTGAAGGCACAGGTTTTCAGTTTGGGAGTTCTCTTGGACTCATCGCTGAGCCTGGAGCCCCCGGTGTCAGCAGTGACCAGGGAGGCATTTGCACAACTAAGACTTGTGCACCAACTGTGCCCGTACCTTGGGAAGTCTGACTTGACCACAGTAGTCCACACTCTTTTTATATCCCATCTAGACTACTGTAATGCACTCTATGTGGGGTTGCCTTCGAAGGCTATTTGGATACTGCAAATAGTCCAATGCACTGCAGTCATGTTGTTAACTGGGGGGTTGCACAGGGAGCATACAATTCCCCTGTTGTGGTAACTCCATTGGCCGCCTATTAGCTATCGAGCACAATTCAAAATGCTGGCTTTAGCTTATAAAGCCCTAAATGGCTCCGGTCCAACATACCTGTCTGAACAATTTGTAGTTTAACATCTTCCGGGGAGGTCCTGCTCTTGGCCCCAGTGGGCTCACAGGTATGGGTTCACAGGTGTGGCCAGTGGTGGCTCCACAGCTGTGGAACTCCCTCCTGAGTGAGATCAGGTCAGCTCCCTCCCTCCTGACCTTTAGGAGACAGCTAAAGACCTGGCTGTGGAACCAAGCGTTTGGCCCATCACAGTAATATTTAAAGTTAAAGTGAAAATTGAAAGTGCAATGACCCAGGACTGTTTTCGACAACGGCTATGCCTCGGTGTGATAGGTGATGTGTTTATGTGTTTTATGTGATGTGTTTAATAATGTTTAATGTTTGATTAAGGGAGGGTCAATTTTAATGGTTTATACTGTTTTTTATCTATGGCATTGAATTGTTATCAACTCTGTGAACCGCCCTGAGTCCCCTTCATGGTTGAGAAGGGCAGTATACAAATATTGCAAATAAATAAATAAATAAATAAATAACCTGGTGAGATTAGTTCACAAGAGGTTTGCCATTACCTTCCTGAGGATGAGAGAATGTGACTTGCTCAAAGTCCCCCAGTGGGTTTCCATGGCTGAGTGTAGATCAACATCTTAGTTCAAGTCTCAAACCATTACATCATAGCGTTGTTTTCCGGGCTGTATGGTCATGTTCCAGAAGCAGGAGAAAATGCTTCTGGAACATGGCCATGCAGCCCAGAAAACACACAACATCCCAGTGATTCCAGCGATGAAAGCCTTCGACAATACATTACGTCATACTGGCTCCCCGACTTGCTCTTGGACCCATTTCTTTGTCTTTTGGCAGTCCATGGTATCCACAAATCTCTCTTCCGGGAGAGGAGGGAGTTGTAGTCCACTCGTTTAAAAGAAACACACAGAGAGGCTTTCCCCAACCCTGACTGAAGCTGGAGATTGAAGCTGGAATCTTCTACGCACAAAATATGCCTCTCTTAAGTCTTTTTGCCGCATGGTTTAAAAAAACATCCTTTGCAATCCAGCTGTTCCACGGAGATACATGAATGAAGTTTGCAAAAACACTCCCAAGAGTTAAGACTGTAGTAGGTTTACGAAAACCATGTTCTACTTCTCAAAAAGAGTTTTCTGTTTGCCAGTGCTCTGTAGTCCAAATCTGCTGTAAAAAAATTAACAGTTTATGTTAAGATAATAACAGCAGAGACCTTGAAGTCTGCCATCAGCAACACCTGGAGAGAAGATTCAGCCTGTACATTGGGCACTCTCATCCCAAGTCTGAACAATAGGAACTGTATACCAATTCTCCTTATGGTAATTATTTCTAAACATACCTCTAAGTCAGGGGTGGGCAATTATTTTTTCCAAGGGGCCACACGAGAGCCAAAAAATATTATGGAGGACCGCACCTAAAGGCTGAACTACATTATTTATTTATTTATTATATTTACTATATATTACACATCATTAATATTAAGATATTAAGATATCAAAGAATATTCATATATTATTAGTATTAATATCATAATTATTATATTATAGTATATATAGACATTATACTATATTAAAAATTATATAATATAACATTATATTATTTATTATATTATATTATTATTATAAAATTATTATATAATAATAATAATAATAATAATAAAAACCACTAAAATAAAATAAAATGAAATTCAAGAAGACAAGGTGCGAACCAAGATAGAGGCTGACATCCTCAAGAGAGGAAGGATCCCAAGATGGAATGGCCCAATGGACCCAGCCCAGAGGATAACAAAGCGGACCCAGCCGCCACCGCAGCAGAGCAGCAGACGATCGGAGGCTGCAGGCCTCCGCCCGCTCTCGCCCCCAGTCGTTCCCCAGCTGATCGCCCTGCCATGGAGTGCCTGACATCCCGGCTTTGGAGTGCCTGCCATCCCAGGAGGCAATCCAGGCCTGCAGCAGGAGCAGTCGGTGAGCTGTGGCGGGTGATCGCCCTGGCGAACCGGAAGACAATCAAGTCCGATTGTTCTCCGGAGTTGTGGGCTGTCTGCCGACGCAGGCCCCACAACCCGCGATGGGATGGCGGCAGCGGCACCCCTTCCTCTTGGCCCCGCCCCCGACACCTTTCTCCCCAGGCCAGACAGAATCAGCTGCCGGGCCGCATCCGGGCCGCGGGCCGTAGGTTGCTCAGGTCTGCTCTAAGCATATAGGCATCCCTATGTGTAATTTATGCTGTATCGTCTTTTTGTTTTAGTGATACGTAAGATTCATGGTTGTTTACCTATGATTTCAAACCCTACAACATTTTACAGTCAAAATCCAGGACATATATGATCAATCAGAGTACATTACAGCATTGTTTCTCAACCAGGGGGGTCGGGACCCCTGGGGGATCACCAGGGGACTTCAGAGGGGTTGCCAAAGAGCATTAGAAAACATTTTTCTGATTGTCTTAGGAACCCCTTTGGCAGAGAAGACTGAAGATCTCTCCACCTGTCCTTCTCTTCCTTTTTGGAAACAGATGATGAATACTCTCACCAAAAGCTCTCCTCCGCTGTGATTGGCCAGCCTCTCAGACTGCTAGAACATGGCCATACAGCCCGAAAAACCTACAACAACCCAGTGATTCCGGCCATGAAAGCCTTTGTAAATACAGTATCTGTTGGGATTGCTTCGATTGTGTGTTCCTGAATGGAATAATAACGTTGAACTGGATGGTCCTTGGGATCTCCTTGAAATCTATTATTTTAGAAGAAATTGAGTTTTTGACAGCTCTTTTGGCCGATTCTCCTCTGGATCGCATGTATTGCAAGTCGTCACATCAGAACATGCCCGAAAAGGAAAGGCAAATTGTGGGTAAACGTCTCCACAAAGGCAAGTCTAGAGATGACTGGCCCAAAGCATTGACAGTTTTGCACTGCGGTTGGGGGGAAGAAGCAACAAGAGGCTTAGCATCCCTGCTTTCTGGCACCAAGAACATCACTCAGCACAAACCGGGTGCTTTGCAGCCACTAGAGGGCACGGTTACTTTACTTTCCCCGCCAGGCAAGCAGCCGAAACAGCTGTTGCAAGGAGGCCTTGGGAGCCCAGCTGGCTGATAAAAGCCCTCAAAACACAACCCCCATGTCTCTATGTGTGTGAGCATGTGCATTTGCAGTCAAGGGAGAGGCATTTAAAATCCTCTTGTGCCTCACCACATTCCAAGCATTAGAATCCATAGAATGGAACCATAGTAGCTAAAGTGGAAAAATTCCACTATAACTAGGTAGTATGTACAAGTTCCTGGAGACTCTACCAAGGCGGCATATTTCACTGCCAAAGAGCTCTTACAATCAGGACAATCTTATGTTTAGGGGGTTTTTTTGTGCTACAATTAGAATTCATTGCTTTGTGTCCTAGGCCCCTTCTACACTGCCATATAATCCAGATTATCAAAACAGCTAATCCACATTATCTACTTTGAACTGGATTATATGAGTCTACTTTCTTTGTGTGTCACAAGCAACTTGGGAAACTGCAAGTGTGAGAGAATTGACCCTCTGCAAGGACATTGCCCAGGGGACGCTGATATGTTTTGCCATCCTGCGGCAGGCTTCTCTTATGTCCCAGCATGAGAAGCTGGAGCTGACAGATGGGAGCTCACTCCATCCCGCGAATTCAAACAACTGACATTCAGCAGTTGAGCCGGCACAAGGGTTTAACCCATTTCGCCACCATACTGCCATACAATCCAGTACAAATCAGATAATGTGGATTTTATACGGCAGTGTAGAAGGGGCCACAGACTTCAGAATAGAAGAAAACCAGCTTGCCCTTTCGCAGTACCCTCAAAGCCTTACAAACTTCAGCAGTTGGGGCTGAGCCTAATGAAATCACCAAAAAAGTATTACTTCAACCAATTCCTAAATTGTATTTTTCAAATGATATGGGGTAAACAAATGTAGGGGCTTTTGTTTTGTTTTCCAAGACTCTGAGTTATCCAGACATATGTCTCTCTATTGAGAAGGATGGGGACCAATGCTTTGTTTTGTTTTTCCAATGGGACTCTCAAACTGGTTTCAAAATGCACCCCCTTTTGCCCTTCTGATCCTGTTTCAAACCCCTCCTTCGCTTTCCCCATCCACTCCCCTTTAGGGATGCTGAGTTTGCCGTCCTTGAATTGGTTTGGTCCAGGTGTGGATCGTAACAACTATTTAAGTTACAGCTCCTGCATTGTTGCTGCTGTGTGCCTTCAGGTCATTTCAGACTTAGGACAACCCTAAAGCAAATCTATCTCTGAGTTTTCCTGGTGGTCTTGGTTTGATGCAACCAAACTGCTTTTTGCAGTGATGAGGGTCCATCTAGATGGCCTTCAGGAGTCTCTCTGGATTCTACAAGCCCATGATTTAATCAAGACTCACTGCTCCAAGCCCTCTTTTCTCACCTGGCCAGGCTGGGGCTGATCTGATAAGGCCTCTCCTCTGTGCTTATAATAGCAAACACTTCCAAGGCAGTGGGTGTATTTGCATTTCTATCAAGGCTATTGTTTCCAAACAGGTTTCATCGGGACCATATGGGTTTCGGATTGATTGACCCAGTCAAGCGAACAGTGGAAGGCCCTTGAAAGGGAAAGGTGAGAATTGGGCCACCTTCCAGATTTTGCTCAAGGATGAGGGATAATGGGAGTTGCAGTCTTCACATCCGTTTCCATCTACACTGTAGAAACAATGTGGTCTGAAACTACTTTAAATGCCTTGTCTTAAGGTCATTTAATCCCTTCTGCATGGTTTTGAAGGTTTGTATACAGCCTTGGAATGCATTGTAATATATATATATATATATATAAATTTTAATTTAATTATATATTTAATAATGCTTTAACTTATATCAACTTCCTTTATTTAAACTTGGCTTTTTGTATGCTTTCGTGTATGTAATACACCCTGGCTAAATAATAATAATAACAACAATAATAAATGGAGATTCGACCTCCCTGAACCCAAAACCAGGCTGCATATAACTAAACCACGAGCCCAACAAAACCTCTCCAAAGGTGCCTCTACACTGTGAAATTAACCCACTTTGATACCATTTTAACTGCCATGCAATCCAGAAGTTGTAGTTTGGCCTCTTTGGCAAGAAAGGATGAAAAGCTTGAAAGACTATACAACTCCTGTGATTCCCAAGCCTTGAGCCATGGCAGTTGAAGCGGTTTCAAAGTGCAACAATTCCACAGTGCAGATGCACCCACCCTAGGTTGCATTTTATGCAATGGTAACTAAAAGATAGAGACAAAGCCTTTCTAGAAAGACATCTCCCCTTCCCCAGTCTCATCTAGATTGCTCTATAATGCACTAAGTTAATTGGCAGAAAATAGGAGAGGATTCAGGTAATAGCAGCCGCGCAGTGCGGACAAAAGAGGGAGCTAGGAGGGGAGAGAAACCTCTTGTATGCCTATACACACATATATACTTTCATACATATTTATATGCACACATATATTGATATTTGATACACATGCACAAGGATCTGAGTACTCTCCTTTGCAAAAAAAACAACCCTTTTTACTCAACTTGGTTTCTTCCATCCCAATAAGAGTGAACTAGGAGGGAACCACACACAGACACAACATAGGTGTATGTTTAATAATTCTTTTATTTTATATAGATTTACAATACCATACAGCACATATGCAACATTAAATGTATAAAATGGGTTTTTCTCTCCCCCCCCCCAAAAAAGTTACTAAAACATCAGATGCCTTTCTGACTTTTATCCTATCCTGTATAATATGCATACATACATATACAAACACATACATACACAAATCTCAGTGTTTTCTCTCCCATTTTGTAACCCCTCTCGCCCAACTTGGTTTCTTCCATCCCAATGAAGGGAAAGTGATACACAAAAGAATACAAAAGGACATAAGTGTTCTTTTCCCCCATTTGCAACCCCCCTACTAAATTTGGTTTCTTCCATCGTTATAAGAGTGAATCAGGAGGTAAACATACACATAATAATAGTAGTAATAGTTATATTACAAACACATGCCAGGAACTCTTATCTCCCCTTCTACAACCTCCCCCCCAAATCCAAGTTGGTTTCTTCCATCTCAATAGTAGCCTAGCCAGGTCTTGGGTGAATTGAAGTCGGAAAGGGGGGGGGGAGAGAAGAAATAGTAATAATACAAACAATAATTTACTATTTTTAATATATTTAATATAAATTTATTATATTTTAATAATATAATATTTAATATAAAATAATATTTTACTATTAAACTAATAACAATAATAATTATAATACACGCATATACACATATGACAGGACCTTAGTGAGCTCCCACCTTCTAAAACCTTCCCTCCCCCCCCCACAACCCAACTTGGTTTCTTCCACCTCAATAGTAGCCTAGCCAGGTGTTGGGTGAATTGAAGTCGGAAGGGGGGGGGGGAGAAAATGGTAATAATACAAACTATAATAATAATAATATTTTTTACAATTTTAATATATTTAATATATTTTTTTAGTATTTTAATAATATATTTACTATAAAATAATATTACTATTGTTAAACAACAAAACAACAACAATAATAATACAAACACACACATGCCAGGACGTCAGTGATCTCTACCCTTATAAAACCTTCCCTCCCCCCCCCAACCCAAGTTGGTTTCTTCCACCTCAATACGGTAGTAGCGTAGCCAGGTGTTGGGTGCATTGAAGTTGAAAGGGGGGGGGGGAATAGTAATAATACAAAAAATAGTAGTAGTAGTAGTAGTAGTAGTAGTAGTAGTAGTAGTAGTAGTACAAACATATACACACATGCCAGGACCTCAGTGATCTCTCGCTTTCTACAACCTTCCCTTCCCCCCCCCCCCTCAACCCAAGTTGGTATCTTCCACCTCAATGGTCGCCTAAGCCCAGCTCTTGGGTGCATAGAAGTCTAAATGGGGGGAGAGAGAAGGAAAAAGGAGAGGGTCGCCGTCATCCTAACCACGCCCCTTTTCTCATGATAAGGGGGCGTGGCCTCGCCTCTTTTTTTTTCCACCCTCCCGTCACTATTATCATTCCAAAGCGAGGCGGGGGGAGGGAGAGAGCGAGAAAAGAAAGGCGCCGCCTGCTCCTATGGAAATGAGCCGGGCGGACGCGGCTTGTTTGGCGGGAAAAAGGGGGTAAAGGGGGCGTGGCTTCCCGCCGGGGAGGGCTATAAAAAGAGGATTCGCTCCGGCTGGAGCCGTCAAAGCCGCTTGGCTCTGAGTGGAGGAAGGATCGTAGAGGAGAAGGAGGAGGAGGGAAGAGGAAAAGCGAGGAAGGGATTTGGTTCATACGTCGTAACGTTTCCGACTCCCCCTGTTTTGGCCAACCCGGCTTTGGGACGCTTTTTCTTAGAGATCCGGAGTCGCGCCGGTTGCGTCTACACACCTTGATTGACTGGGACTCTACAACCGATGTGAGCGCTCCAAAAGCCCGGGACTTTCTTTATCCGCGCCTGGGATTGATTTGTGTTTCCCTCTTTAATAATTTTTTGGAGCTCGTCTCGAGCCCGATCCGCTTTCCTGGCCGGGATTTGGGAGGAACCGGTAAGTGGAGTCAGATCCGGAGTATGCTTCGGTTTTGGATGGGAATTTGGTCTTGGCGGTAGAATGCAGTGGCGGGACTTCTGAATTGGGGCATCTACACTGGCAGCTTAACGCGGTTTCGTACCACTTTGACTTACTGCTATGGGAAAAGCGGGGGTTTGTCGTTTTTTTTGGTCAGGTTAGGTTGTTGTACTACAGCATTGAGGCATGACAGTGGGGAAGCGGTGTCGAAGCGGGTTAATTCTGCAGTGTAGACGCACTGAAGACAACCCCCAATGCGGATTTAATTTGAAAGGTTTAAAGTCCTTGTTGAGCCACAGCACTAAGGCATGACAGTGGGGAGAGGTGTCGAAGCGGGTTAATTCTGCAGTGTAGACGCACTCAAAACAACCCCCAATGCGGATTTAATTGGAACCGGGTCAGAAAGGTTTAAAGCCCCTTGTTGAGTGGATGACAGTGGAAATGGTATCAAAGCGGGCTAATTCTGCAGTGTAGACGCACCCAAAGGAAACACAATGCGGGTTTAACTTGAACCGGGTTTCAAAGGTTGAATGCATGAAAATCGTAATGGAATCAAAGCGCGTTAATTCTGCCGTATAGACGCACTCAAAAGAAACCTAATGCGGGTTTAACTTGAACAGGATCTGAAAGGTTTAAAGTCCTTGTTGAGCTACAGGCATGACAATGGGTGCGGTGTCAAAGCGCGTTAATTCTGCAGTGTAGACGCACCCAAAGGAAACCCTAATGTGGTTTTAACTTGAGAAGGGTCTGAACTGTTAAAGGTCCTTGTTGAACTACAGTGCTGAGGCATGGCAGTTTGAAGCGGTATCAAAGCGGGTTAATTCTGCAATGTAGACGCACCCAAAAGAACTCCCAATGCGGTTTTAATTTGGACCGGGATTGCCTTGCGCCGTTTCTCTTACCCCGGGAGGTCTAAATCCGGATTGTTTCGGGTTTTCTCCATGGTGGGCGTGGATCTCCTTATAGAGGGAGGCGTCTACACTGCGGAATGGACGCAGTTTAGCACCGCTTTAAAGGCTTTGGGATCCTGAAGGTTGTAGTTTGCGGTTGTTGTGGGGTTTTTTTCCCCCCGAAGGCTCCAAACGGCGTCAAAACTACAACTCCCTAGTCAGGGAAGTTAACGCGGTGTCAAACCGCATTCATTCACAGTGTAGACGCAACCCGGAGTCGTAGTGCCAACCCCAGATTAGGCAAATCCGGGGTTCTGCTGTACCGTGTGGCATTCGAGGGTGTTTTGGGGTGTGTCTGCACGTTTTGGGATGTGTCTAGTCTACACCTTAGGAATCAACGCGGTTTCAAACCGCTTTAACTGCCATGGCTCATTATAAGATGCAGGCGAAACGTCAGGAGAGAGTGCTTCTTGGAACATGGGCCATACAGTCCCGGAAAACTCACAGCGACCCAATGAATTGTGTGATTGTGTAGTTGTGTGTCTCCCTTTGGGAGAAAGGGAGGCGGGTTCCGGGCCGAGTGGCGCCTCCGCGCCCTTGGATCCGCATCCCGGGCTTGCTGTGGACTGAACCACCTCGGGGCGGAGAGTGAGCCTGGAGGGAGGGAGGGAAAGAAGGAGAGGGAAGAGGCGGGACTGCAGAAAAGCGGGAAGGAGACGCGGCGAGTCTATGGAGGAGGCGGTGGCGCACCGCGCTAGGCGCTCCACTCTCGCTTTTTTTTTTGTTCCTCTCCCTTAAGGTGGCTCCCGGGAAGTCGCGAGTTCGAACCCCGCCACCGGCGTTTCCGCTGTTGTCATACATTTGAACCGATTTGTCTCCTGTTTTATTATTTTGTGGGAGGAAGTGTAGAGGATGTCCATTTAAGAATCTGTAGATACTAAAATAGGTTTTATATTTTAGAAGCAGACGCATCTCTACACTGTAGAAGAGGCAGGGGCAAACTTAAGCCCTGCAGGTGTTTTGGACTACAACTCCCACAATTCCTAACAGCCTACAGGCTGTTAGGAATTGTGGGAGTTGTAGTCCAAAACACCTGCAGGGCTTAAGTTTGCCCCTGCCTGCTGTCGAATGGTTGCATATTGATTTTCATGGCTAAATGCTATAGAATCATGGGATTTGTAGTTTGAAGAGGTGGAGTTGTGGGCGTTGGCGAGTCCAAAACACCTGGATTGGCCAAAGTTTGCCTGTGCATGGTCTGTAATGTAGAATTGATGCAGTTTGACACCACTGTGGCTCATAATTATGAGTTTGGCCAGAGACTGTTGGTGCCTCTCCAAAACTGCAAAGCTATGGCAATGAGGCATGGCAGGTAAAGTGGTGCCAATGAGTGTAGAGCGGAATACTATGACACTGAGACATGACAAGACCTTTTTTGACTCCCCAAAGGTGGGAAGCATTGCATCAATTCAGCCCTAGACAGGCTAAGGAGCATGCAAACTGCAACTCCTGTGATACTATAACACAGAGCCATGGCAGGATCAAACTACACCCTTTTTGTCTCCCCAAAGGCGGGATCAATTCAGGCCATTAATCAGACCCTGTCTGGGTTTTTGTTCCTCTCCCTCTTAGGCACCGTCACCATCCTCATCCACCGCCACAATGCCTCTCACTGGGCCGAGTTTTCCGAGCCGGACTTATGATTACGACTATGACTCGGTCCAGCCCTACTTCTACTTCGAGGACGAGGAGGAGAACTTCTACTTGTCGGCCCACCACCGGGGCTGCGAGCTCCAGCCGCCGGCCCCTTCGGAGGACATCTGGAAGAAGTTCGAGCTGCTGCCCACCCCTCCTTTGTCGCCCAGCCGCCGTGGAGGTGGCTACTTCCCCTCTGGTGCCGACCAGCTGGAGATGGTGACCGAGCTCCTGGGCAGCGATGCTGTCAACCAGAGCTTCATCTGTGACCCGGACGACGACGCCTTCGTCAAGTCCATCATCATCCAGGACTGCATGTGGAGTGGTGTCTCGGCTGCCGCCAAGCTCCAGAAGGTGGTCTCCGAGAAGCTGGCCTCCTACCAAGCAGCGCGGAGGGACAGCAGCATAAACAGCGCGGCACACAGCCGGGGTGGCAGCACCGGCAGCGCATCGCCCAGCTCTCCGCAGGCATCCCCATCGTCCACCGCCTCCTCCTCCTGTTCGTCTTCCTCGGCTTCCTCTTCGCCCACTTACCTGCAAGACTTGGGCGCCTCTGCTGCGGACTGCATCGACCCCTCTGTGGTCTTTCCTTACCCTCTGGCAGAGAAGACCCCCAAAATCGAAGAAGAGGAAGAGGCCATCTCCCCAGAAGTGCACCCAGTGGGGATACTCTTAGACACGCCGCCCAACACCAGCAGTGATTCTGGTGAGTGTCCAGCTTCTGAGTGCATCATGTTCTAGACTGTATTGACTTTATAATTATTATAATAAAATAATATAATCTGGAATGTGGCACAGCTGGCTGGGTGTCAGCTGCATAAGATCTCTACTGACCAGAAAGTCATGAGTTCGAGGCCTGCCCGGGTCAGGGTGAGCTCTCGACCAAATTGTGTAGCTCATTGTCTACCTTTGCAACCCGAAAGACAGTTGCATCTGTCAAGTAGGAAATTTAGGTACCACTTTGTGGGGAGGCTAATTTGACTGATTTATGAGGCCATAAAATCTCCAGGAAGTATGAATAATAATGAAGGAATGTGACAGCTCCCCCTGGTGGCCAGAAGCTGGAATGTTAAATTGCCTCTGAGTGTCTGTCTATATATGTTGTATGTCTATGGCATTGAATGTTTGCCTGTATATGTGCATTGCGATCTGCCCTGAGTCCCCTGCAGGGTGAGAAGGGCGGAATATAAATGATGTAAATAAATAAATAAATACCACCAAAGGCAACAAATACAGGACCACCACACTGCATTTACTGTGCTGAGGAAAGGTGATGCCAGGAGTGAAAGGAAATGGCTTCTTGATTCAGCTGCTTCTGAGCCCATAGTAAATTCTGTGGAGCTGCTGTTTGATAAAAGGAAGACCAGTACTTGTCATGGGTTGTGAGTTTTCTGGTCTGTATGACTTTACAACCTCTGAGGATCCCTTCCATAGATGCAGGCAAAATGTCAGGAGAGAATGCTTCTAGAACATGGCCATACAGCCTGAAAAACCTACAAAAACCCATGTTCTAGAAGCATTCTCTCCTGACCTTTTGCCTGCATCTATGGCTGGCATCCTCGGAGGTTGTGAGGATGCCTACCATAGATGCAGGTGAAGTGCCAGAAGCAGTCTTTTGAATTGCTACAGGCAGGTTTTGCAGGTCCCAGATGTTTTGGCCTCCAACTCCTAGAAATCCTAACAACTGGTAAACTGGCTGGGATTTCTGGGAGTTGGAGGCCAAAACACCTGGACCACCCACAAGTTGAGAATCACTGCTTTAGTGCAAGTGAAGTGGGGTGCAAGGTATATGTTTGTGATAGTTGATGATTTTTTTGTCATTATACTTATTGTTGAAAGGAAAAAAAGGCAAGTATTTGGAAAGTATTGATTTTAATTCCCAGAAGCCTTTGCTACATTGTGAAATAGTTAAATCGGGGATTCTGGGATCTGGAAGACCCCCACAGTTTGTGAAACACTGGTGGGGGAAAAATTATTATTATTTACTTCATTTCTATCCTGCTCTCCTCAAAGTGGCGTACAACATACACACAGGCAAAAATTCAATGTCTCATTATACAAACCAAACATAACATACAATCTCTAGAAACAATAGACGTATAAACACGTTAAAACGTAATAACCCAATGCACAAATAACACATTGCAGCAATCCATTCATCCTAATTTGGCTGCTTCGTTTCTATGTCGTGATAGGATGTTAAGACTGCATTTCTGCCACTCATCAAACTTGCATATAGTGGTGTTTCTCAAGTGTCTTGGTTGAGTAGCAGCACCACAGTCCCATCAGTATTATAGTCGCATCAGGACACACCCTACTAGGCCCTCCCCTTGTCATGATCTTAAGGTCTTCTTTGGCTCTCTTGGATGGTGCCGTGAATGCAGCTTGGCACTACTTTTAACTACCTTAGGTTCCTGGGAGTTGTAGTTTTGCAAAGTCTTTAGCTTTCTTTGCAAAGGTGTCTCAAAAAACTACAGCTCCCAAGAATCCATAGCATTGATCCAGTGCAGTTAAAGTGGTGTCAATCCACATTCATTCCACAGGGTAGATGCATCCCTTGATGTCTCTCTTGTGCTTTTGTTTCAATTGCCGTAATGGAATCCGAGCGTTTTGCAGTTTTGTAGGGATATATAAGTCTCTAGTGCAGTCCTGGGCAAACTTTGGACCTCCAGGTGCTTTGGACTTCAACTCCCACAATTCCTGGAGTTGAAGTCCAAAACACCTGGAGGGCCAAAGTTCGCTCAGGACTGCTCTAGTTACTCTACAACTTTAAATCCCAGATTTCCATAGGGATTGCCTTGCTATCCTTGCCTGAAGATAGCCAGGGGGCTGCAGGGGCAATTTTGACCCCCAACTTTTCACTGGAGAGATTTGACTGGAGAAGGTACACACGTGGAAATGTCGAGTGTTTATTTTCATCCCCAGTTAGCAGAATCAATAGTAAATAGTAAGTTCTGCTGTACACTTCCTTCTAGCATACTGGTCTGAATCTGATTGGTTGCTCTCAAAGCCATTGATTGAGGTTGCTGAATGGCACATTCTAGTCCCATTATGGTTTGTACTAACCAATAGGATCCAAGCAGAAAAGGGCTTTAATAGCCAGCATTAATTAACTACTCTGGCTGGGACTGATTGCTTCCAATAGGCTCTGAAGGCACAATCGCAAACAGGGTGTGGTTAGAACAAGAATGTTTTGGACCTCAACTCTCACAATTCCTAACAGCCTGCCGGCAGCCCAAAACACCTGGAAGGCCAAAGTTTGCCCATGCCTGGGTTAGAGGGAAAATCCTGTGCCTTCCCATTAAGCCTCATTGAACTTCATGTGGTTGGAAGGAAAATCCTATGCCTTCCCATTGAGTCCCATTGAACTATGTGTCATTGGAAGGAAAATCCTGTGCCTTCCCATTGAGTCTCCTTGAACTCAATGTGGTTGGAAGGAAAATACTGTACCTTCCCATTGAGTCTCATTGAACTCAATGTGGTTGGAAGGAAAATCCTGTGCCTTCCCATTGAGTCTCATTGAACTTCATGTGGTTGGAAGGAAAATACTGTACCTTCCCATTGAGTCTCATTGAACTCAATGTGGTTGGAAGGAAAATCCTGTGCCTTCCCATTGAGTCTCATTGAACTTCATGTGGTTGGAAGGAAAATACTGTACCTTCCCATTGAGTCTCCTTGAACTTCATGTGGTTGGAAGGAAAATCCTGTGCCTTCCCATTGAGTCTCATTGAACTATGTGTGGTTGGAAGGAAAATACTGTACCTTCCCATTGAGTCTCATTGAACTCAATGTGGTTGGAAGGAAAATACTGTGCCTTCCCATTGAGTCTCATTGAACTCAATGTGGTTGGAAGGAAAATACTGTGCCTTCCCATTGAGTCTCATTGAACTCAATGTGGTTGGAAGGAAAATCCTGTGCCTTCCCATTGAGTCTCATTGAACTATGTGTTGGAAGGAAAATTGGAAGGAAGGAAAATCCTATGCCTTCCCATTGAGTCTCATTGAACTTCATGTGGTTGGAAAGAAAATACTGTACCTTCCCATTGAGTCTCATTGAACTCAATGTGGTTGGAAGGAAAACCCTATACCATCCAATTGAATCATAGAGTTGGAAGAGACCTCATGGGCCATCCAGTCCAACCCCCTGCCAAGAAGCAGGAAAATTGCATTCAAAGCACCCCCGACAGATGGCCATCCAGCCTCTGTTTAAAAGCCTCCATCGCACTCCGAGTCCCATTGAAATTCATGTGGTTGGAAGGAAAATCCTGCTCCTTCCCATTGAATCTCTTTGAACTTCGTGCAGTTGGAAGAAAAATAATGTGCCATCCCATTGAGTATCACTAAACTCAGTATGGCTTCTAAGGAGATACACATAGGGTTAAACCTTGGTTGTTCTTATTTTAAAAAAGAGAAAGAAATACTGCATTAGTGACACACATGGCTGGGCTTCCCATGAATTCCATTTCCTGGAAAGGGAAGGGGAAAAAAAAAAGATTGGACGGCTTAAATTTCCCTGATGGGGTCAGACCAGGCCTCTGGAGCGAGGAGGAGCGGGAACTTTTGAATTCCTTTAATCTTAACCTGCCCTTGGCTTGACCTGCAGAGACTGGGAAAGAGTCAGGAGAGCATCAAGGAGGGCTCGAAAGGGGGGCTTGCAGCTGCTCTCAAGAGCACAACTAACCAAACTTCTTCTCTGTGGCATCAGTTCCCAACAACTTGATCCACAGGGAGGAATGGCTGCTGGGAATTGGGAATGGGGTGGGGATGCAGTGCTAAAGGTGTTACTGGAATTGAAGCCTGCATTTTTATGTACGTTAAGCTCTTGGGTGCGGCTGCGGCAGCCTTTCTCTCTCTTGCCTTGAGCAGTCTCATTGTTCATCCCAAATCACGCAAGTGGATCTTATACTTGTTGTTGGAAGGCTTTCATGGCCAGGATCACTGGGTTGCTGTGAGTTTTCCAAGCTGAACGGCCATGTTCCGGAAGCATTTTCTCCTGACGTTTTGCCCACATGTATGCCAGGAATCCTCAGAGGTTGTGAGGTCTGTTGGAAACTAGGCAAGTGGGGTTTATATATCTGTAGAGTGATGTCCAGGGTGCGGAAAAAAGAGCTCTTGCTTGCTTGAGGCAAGTGTGAATGTTGCAATTGGCCACCTTGATTAGCATTGAATAGCCTTGCAGCTTCAAAGCCTGGCTGCTTCCTGCCTGGAGAAATCCTTTGTTGGGATGAGTTGGCCTCAAGCAGGCAAGAGTTCTTTCTCTCACTCAGGACATTACTCCACATATATACAAACACCACTTGCTTAGTTTCCAACAGAACTCACAACCTCTAAGGATGCCTTGCCATAGATGTGGGCAAAACATCAGGAGAGGATGCTTCTGGAATATGGCCATACAGCCCGGAAAACTCTCAACAATACGGATCTTCTATTTCCTTTTAAGGTACGGTCCAGAGATGGAAGTGTATGATGAGTCCGCTCTGAGTTTCAGTCTGAACTTTGCAGGAGGTGCTATGGGTGCATCTACACTGTGGAATTAATGCTCTTTATCGGCCTCCGTGCTATAGAATCATAGCAATTGTAGTCATGCAAGGTCTTTCATTATCTCTGCCAAAGAGTGCTGGGACATCAAATTACAACTCTCAGGAATTCATAGCATTGAGCCGTTGTGATAAAAGTGCATTAACTTTATAGTGTAAATGTACCCTAAGGGCTTTGGTAAAGTTCAGACATGGGAGCTGCCACTGCATTTAGCCTTAACCATCCTTCTCTTGTGCCTCACACATGGCAGTTTTGGTGATGATGCTCCAATGTGCATAGGAATATTGCCATCTGGCAGAGCCTAGTGTTCTCTCCCATGTGTTTGGGACTATAATTCCCTGAACTCACTTCCACTGAGTAGAAGCCCCAGGTGGCAAAGTGGGTTAAACTCTTGTGTTAGGTGAACTTGTTGACCGAAAGGTTGGCAGTTTGAGTCCAGGGAGCAGGGTGAGCTCCTGTCTGTCAGCTCCAGCTTCCCATGCAGGGAAATGAGAGAAGCCTCCTACAGGATGGTAAAACATCAAACATCCGGGTGTCCCCTGGGCAACGTCCTTGGAGATGGCCAATCCTCTCACACCAGAAGCGACTTGCAGTTTCTCAAGTCGTGCCTGACACAGAAAAAAGCAAAACTTCCACTGGGTCTGAAGGGAGCTAATCAAAAGACACAAGCTAATTTTTGGATATTTGATATTTTACCATCCTGTGGGAGGCTTCTGTCATGTCCCTGCATGGGAAGCTAGAGCTCGACAGACGGGAGCTTACCCTGCTCCCGGTATTCGAACCACCAATCTTTCAGTCGACCAATTCAGCTGGCACAAGAGTTTAACCTATTGGTTCACTGGAGACTCCTACCCAGTAAAAGTGAGTTCAGGGAAGGAATTAAAATTCCCAAACACTTGGGACATAACAGTAGGCTCTGCCAGATTGCAATATTCCTGGTACTAGGAGATATGATTCAATCCCCTGCTGCAGAAACCCACCTTTCTTGTCAACTTGTCCAAATACCTGACTGCTGTCTTTGGTTGACTGTTCAGCGTTATGCAACTCCATCATTTCAAGCATCTTCAGATCCACTTAACTGCTTTTTGCAGAGTCACACACTGCAGAAAATTGGGTCTTAACAGCTCTCTTAGTTCGGTTGTGTAAGAAATTGCATCCTCAACCTTTCAGGAGAGTGGCTTTCAGATTAGAGTACATTTTGCTATGAAGATCGGCGTGTCCTTTTTTATAAGTTTGAGTCAATAGGCGCCTCTGTAGTTGAAATGGCACAATATATTCCAGGAGATGAAAGAGCTTAATGTATCCTTGCTTTTTCCCTTTCTTTCTCTGCAGAAGAGGAGGAGGAGCAAGAAGAGGAGGAGGAGGAAATCGATGTGGTGACGGTAGAGAAGAGGCAGCCCGCAGCGAAGAGGTCCGAGTCCAGCACGCACTCGTCCCGGGGGCACAGCAAGCACCATCACAGCCCTCTGGTCCTCAAGCGCTGCCACGTCCCCATCCACCAGCACAACTATGCCGCCCCTCCCTCGACCCGCGTCGAGTATTCGGCGGCCAAGCGGCTAAAGTTGGACAATGGCCGGGTCCTTAAGCAGATCAGCAACAACCGCAAATGTTCCAGCCCCCGCACCTCGGATTCGGAGGAGAACGACAAGCGGCGGACGCACAACGTCCTGGAGCGCCAGCGGCGGAACGAGCTCAAGCTGAGTTTCTTCGCTTTGCGTGACCAGATTCCGGAGGTGGCCAACAACGAGAAGGCGCCCAAAGTGGTCATCCTGAAAAAGGCCACCGAATACGTCCTCTCCATCCAGGAGGACGAGCACAAACTCTTGGCAGAGAAAGAGCAGCTGCGGCGGCGGCAGGAGCAGCTGAAAAACAAACTTCAGCAGCTAAGGAACTGTTGTGTGTGAGAGGAAGAAAGGCAAAAAGTGTCTCATAAACTCTTGACTGGGTGGGAAAAGGCAGATGTAGACTTTGGAAAGAGGCGCCATTGAGACAGAAGCAAAACGATAAGACTGTGTCCTTAAAGAAAGGAAGGACTGGTGGATTCAGCCATGTGGGAACTGTGGAACTCTTTCCAGTTGCATGCTCAGAAACTACACAACCTTGTCCAGAACCTCAGAAAAACTGCCTCCAAACTTTTTAAAAACTTTGGGCGGAATTCTTGTTCAATGCTTGGGCGACGAACCTCTCTTTTTTTCACTTTATCTCTTTCTTTTTTTTCTTTCTTTTTTTGGTTATTTAAAACATTTTTTTTCTTATGACGATTTACAGAAAAAAGAAAGAAAGAAAGAAAAAAGTTGCTGCCGGATCTTTTGTAAATATATTTACAGTCTAATAATAATATGTACATAACTTTAATAAAAAAATCTTTATATAGAAAAATTTTACAAAAATGTTAGGTTGTGGCAACTGAACTTATAATTGTCCTCGTGCCATAACATTTCACATTTTTATTTAAAAACTTTTTTCTTTTTTTAAAAAATACAAATGATTTTATTTTTCCTTTTATATATATATATAAATAAATAAAATATTTGGCCCAAATTGTAATTGGCTTCGCTTTGTTGGCCTTTTTATGTCTGTATTGTTAAAGGCTTTCATGGCCGGAATCAAGTTGTTCTAAATTTGTTCTAAATTTTTTGGGCTGTATGGCCATGTTCCAGAAGCATTCTCTCCTGACGTTTCGCCTGCATCTATGGCAGGCATTGTCAGAGTTTGCCTATTACTGGAGTAACAACAATGAAAATTGTGTGATTTGACCAAGGTTACCCAGGTGTGAGGTCTGAGGATGCCTGCCATTGATGCAGGCAAAAGGTCAGGAGAGAATGCTTCTGGAACATGGCCATTCAGCCCAAAAAATTTAGAACAACTTTTTATGTCTGCCTTGGGATTTGTCCATGACATTATTTTCTGAAGAAGGGATTTCATAAGTGGAAGTAAGTGGTTATCTAAGCACATTCGACAATATTACACAATCAGGATTGCTGAAGAAGGGATTTCATAACACTATGTAACAAACTTTCCATTCCTGGTTTAAAAGTGTTATTCCCGTTTAATGGTATGAGACTTACTTCGAAAGTAGTTGTTCGACTCCAGAAACTTTGTTTTTTGTGCTTCCACAAACTATGTTGAATTAGTTGAGACTCTTATCAGCTATTCATTGAAAAACTATAGTAGTACTTTTTATTGATTAGCCAAATTGCCGTATCAAAACATTTGACAAACACGCTTAACACATACAGCATACAACCCACTGTACAACATAACTTAAAATAGATAAGTTGTTAACAAGGTCCTGATAGAATCCTAGCATTGGAAGAGACCTCGTGGGCCATCCAGTCTAACCCCCTGCCAAGAAGCAGGAAAATTGCATTCAAAGCACCCCTGACAGATGCCCATACATCCTCTGCTTCAAAGCCTCCAAAGGAGGAGCCTCCACCACACTCCTGGGCAGAGAATTCCACTGCTGAACACCTCTCACAGTTATGAAGCTCTTCCTCATGTGCGGTTTCATATATCTGGAATGTCCAGGGTGGGAGAAAGAACTCTTGTCTGCTTGAATGCTAATCAAGGTGGCCAATGGCAATTGCCTCAAGCAGAGAAGTGTTCTTTCTCTCACCTTGGACATTATTCCACAGATATATAAACCTCACCTGCCTAGTTTCCAACAGACTTCTCAGTCTCTGAGGATGCCTACCATAGATGTGGGTGAAATGTCAGGAGAGAATGCTTCTGGAGCATGGCCATACAGCCCGGAAAACCCAGTGATTCCAGCCATGAAGGCCTTTGACAACACCAAATCACTCTCTCAGCCTCGCAGAGAGGCAAAGGCAAACCTCTCATCAAATCTTGTG
The DNA here is from genome assembly GCA_030556195.1 of Anolis apletophallus. Taxonomy (NCBI): domain Eukaryota; kingdom Metazoa; phylum Chordata; class Lepidosauria; order Squamata; family Anolidae; genus Anolis; species Anolis apletophallus. The sequence goes on from JARBWK010000007.1 coordinate 133,329,740, forward strand.
AAGAAAACTCAATGATGGGATCATAAGTCAGAAAGAACTTGAAGGCACACAGCAACAAACAGGCCTGACACATCGCTTGGAAGCGTTTCTGGTGTGTGTATCTTTGAGTGTTCATTTATGGCAACCCCATGAATCCCATAGGGTTTTTCTTAGATAAGGAACATAGGTGGTCTTTGCTAGTTCCTTCCTTTGAAATACAGCATACAGCACATGATATTCATGATGGTCTCGTCTTCAAGTTCTAAACTCAGCTGAACCTGCTTAGCTTCCAAAGCAGAATCTTGTGTCATTAAGAGTATTTACGCCACTCTGCAACTTCCAAAACCCTTCAATCTATTTCCCGATTAATTTCTTACCATTCTGAGAACTGTAGTCTGAATGGTCACATTTCTAATTCCTGCTCCAGGTGAAAACGTTTGACATGGACTAATAATTTCCCTTGTTAATTTGATGCAGATTATGAATCATGTGTATTAGGGGTTTTTAAAATTCAGTTTCCATACTTGGGGTCAGGCAGTGTCTTCCAACCTTGAACACTCACAACAGCTTTGTGAATAATAATAATAATAATAAATAATAATAGTCTTTATACCCCGCCACCATCTCCCCAACGGGGACTCGGTGTGGCTTACATGAGGCCAAGCCCAACAATGCATTACAAGAAAGAATACAAAACAAAACAGCAACACAATGAGGTAAATCATAAAAAAAACACCAGACAATATAAAATCCAACGAAATGAAATCATTCAGACACAGTAACAATGAGTTACTTCTATGCCCTTTTTTGAAAACATGGATCAGCAGGAAATGGGGATTTTGGAGCACGGATTTGTCCAAAGGACGAATGAATGCAAATGGGACATGGTAGCCTTTGTGCAAAGTTATCTCAATGCAAATCCTTCAAAGGGAATCAAAAGCTCCGGGATTTGTTCAGGCAGGTCTGTGCTGCCTTCCCAAACAGGTTAAATGTCCTTGCAATTATACCTTTATTCCCTCCACAGTAGATTTGTTAGTGCAAGCAATCACCCACTTATGCAATTCCTAATATGATCTGCAAATGAAAAAAGACAGTAAGCAACCACTGGTTGCCTAGCTGAACCAGCCACTAGCAGTAAGGACAATGCCAGTCTTTTTCCCTTCTGCACCAGCTTCACTGGAAGACCATATGTTCCAATTAATGTGGGAACAAACAGAAGATGTTTTATTGCTCAATCTATGTTGACAGAACTCTTTACAGGTGCAAGGCAGGGTGTGTCTAACTGGTGCCAGTTTTGTAAGAGAAAACCCCCAAACCCCAGTTTTCCATCATTTATCTTGCTTACAACACCTATGAACAAATGACATGGTTCCAGTCAGGCTTCTCATTAAGTATTTTGAAAGCAGGGAATGTATGGTACACTCAAGTTAAAACAAAAATGAAATGCACAGCTATAGGATGGGTGACACCTAGCTTGACACAATTACATGTGAACGGGATCTTCGTAGACCGCAAGCTGAACATGAGTCAATAGTGAAACACAATAGATTTAAAATGTCAATGTGATTCTAGGCTGCGACAATAGGAGCATAGTGTCCAGGTTTGAGAGAAGGAATAGTATTTATTTCAAATATTTGTACCCCACCCTTCTCAATCCAGGAGGGGGACTCAGGGCGGCTTACAGCTGGCAACATTCGATGCCCCCATATACAACAAATAAAACAACAGTTACCGTACATAATAAGTAAACCATTAAATTAATTAAAATCCATTTAAAATAGTACTAAATTGGATGGCCATATCTAAATCCGAGTGCTACGACCAACAACTTAGTCCAAAGCCTGTCCATAGTCCACTTTCCATAGCGTTGTCACCATTTATATTGTCAGCCTGCTACCCGAATGCCTGGTCCCACAACCACGTTTTTAACTTTTTCCTAGAGGAGAGGAGGGAAGCAGTTGGCCTAATTTCGCTGGGAAGCGGGTTCCAGCACCAAGAAGGTCCTGTCTCTTGTCCCCACCAAGCGTCTTTATGACAATGGCAGGATCGAGACCAGAAGATCTTAAGCTCCGAGGTGGGATGTAGAGGGAGATAAGTTCAGACAAGTAAACTGGGCCACAACTGTATAGGGTTCCACTCTGTTCTACTTTGATCAGGCCTCACCTGAAATACTGTGTCCAGTTCTGGGCACCGGAATTCAAGACAAGCTGGAAGAAGTTCATAGAAAAGCAGCAAAAGATCTGGAAGCCAAGCCCTATGAGAAGTGACTTGGGGAGCTGGGTGTGCATAGCTTGGAGAGGTGACATGATAGCTATGCTTCAGTCATGGAAGGCATGTCATATTGAAGATGGAACAAGCTTATTTTCTGCAGCTCGAGAGTAGGGTATAGAGCAGTGGTTCCCAACCTGTGGTTCTGTGGACCACCAGTGGTCCACAAGAATGAAAATATGGTCCGCAGCCCCACCATTACTACACAGTTGCTTTGAAACCATGTGGCAACAAGTGCAAATGGTCTCGCAAAACCCTCTTATAGTGCCGAGGCAATGGGGATGTCCGGAAACAAGTCCAGTGGATACCAAGGGCCCACTGGACTATCTTCTATGTAGGCCAGTGGTTCCCAACCTGGTGTCCATTGACCACAAGAACGAAAATATGATTCGTGGTCCCACCATTACTACACAGTTGCTTTGAAACCACACAATATGAGTGACTAGTTTCGCAAAACCTTATATTGACAACAGGGATGTCTAGAAACAAAGCCCAGTGGATAACAAGGGCCCACTGTACTATCTTCTATGTAGGTCAGTGATTCCTAACCAGTGGTCACAAGAATAAAAATATGGTCCACAGCCTCACCATTACTTCACCATTTCGACTCTTTCTCCCTGAACTCAGTCAAGCAAAGCACAGGGGGAAAGCATCCTAAAGTGTTTAAAACTACACGAGGGCAGGGTGGTGGAATCCTGCCTTTCCATGAAACAGTGCGTCTCCAATCCAGGCTGGATCATTTCGTACATCCCCTCTCCTATCTGACAAAACTATTTTCAGCAATAATCACTAAACACATCATAAGGAATTCCACATGTGGAGAGCTGCATGATTCCTACCTCTCATTTTACATGATCCCCGTATTAATAAATGAGAGCAGCTTTCAGGAAGCATATGGCTAATGGGCTGCGGCCAAGAGTTGCAGAGGTTGTTCCAGCTGCTGCAGCAGCAATAGCAGCTGAGTTGTCAAAGGCTTTCCCGGCCAGGATCACTGGGGTGTTGTGTGGTTTCCGGGTTGCTTGGCCATGTTCTAGCAACATTTTCTCCAGATGTTTTGCATCTGTGGTTGGATCCTCTGAAGGTGCCAGACACAGATACAGGTGAAACGTCAGAAGAAAATGCTGCTAGAACACAGCCATACAGCCTGGAAACCACAAAACACCCCAGCAGCTAAGTTGTTGCTGTGCGCCTTCAAGTTGTTTCTGACTTACAATAACTGTAAATCAAGCCATTGTTGAAGGCTTTCATGGCTGTTATCACTGGGTTGCTGTGAGTTTTCCAGGCTGTATGGTCATGTTCCTGAAGCATTCTCTACTGACATTTCACCAACATCTATGGCAGGCGTCCTCAGAGTTTGCATATTGCTGGAGTAGCAGTAGTGAAAATTGTGTGATTTGACCAAGTTCACTCAGGTGTTTCCATAGCCAAGTGAAGACTCAAATCCTGTTCTTCAAAGTCTAACTCTCCATCCACTGTATCATGCTATGCTTATTAGGGTTTCATTCCAAATACAGCATTGATGCCTGTGTTCCATACTTTGCTTGGCTGTGGGCATATTTCTAAAACATACCGTACCAAGGTTTTAATAAATTTTGTACTTCATACCATACACTACTGTGGCTACATTGCTGTTGAATACCAAGTATGAATTTTGGAGGCGGAGATGGTTGCTTCAAGGAGTCCTTGCTTCATTTGAAGAAGTGGCTAGCTGGGAAGGTAGGTAGAAGGTGACTGAGGTGTGCCGGCATTGCTATTGCCTTCTTACCTGGTGCCTGACTGACTGACTGACTTTATTATTTCTGAGTCGCCCTACACGTTAGTGCTCCGGGCGACTTACAACAAATTCCACAATTAAAATAGAGTATTTAAAACTAGATTAAAATATTCAGTGGTTAAATGCAGGGGCCAGGCTCGGTATTTGAGTTCCTGGTTCTGCATTAACCATGGGCTTTCCTAAATAGCCAGGTCTTCAGAGCGGTCAGGAACTGGGGCAGGTCGAGGGAGGCTCTCTGGTCCGGTGGCATCGAGTTCCAAAGACCGTGGGCACAACGGAGACCGATCTCCGTGTCGTGGTCTCCAGGTGGGCCTCTTTCAAGCCTGGTACGTGAAGAAGGTTCTTGTTTGCTGGCCGCGGGGTCCTTGAGTAAGCAGGCATCAACAAGCGGTCTTTAGGTATGTTGGGCCCCGGCCCCGTAGGGCTTTGAAAGCCAAGGTCAAGGTCTTGTGTAAGGATCTATACTCAACGGGCAGCCAGTGCAGGCGCTGCAGAGATGGTGTAATGTGGCATCTCATCGATGTTCCTGTGAGAAGACTGGCGGCCGCGTTCAACACAATCTGGAGCCTGCGGGTTAGTGACCGGTAGACCTACACAAAAGCGTTACAGTAATCCAGCCTTGATGTCACCGTGGCATGGATTACTGTAGCTAGCGCTTCCGTCGGAAGATAGGGCGCCAATTGTCTCGCTTGGCGCAGGTGGAAGAAGGCCCTTTTGCTCGTGGAGGCAACCTGGGCCTCCATCGACAATTTGGAGTCCAGGATAACACCAAGGCCTTTTACTGAGGGGGGACGGAATCAACGGTTCCCCTTCAAAGGGGGGCAGCGAGAAAGGTGGTTCTGGGCGGCCCGGCCATAAGATCTCCGTCTTTGATGGATTTATTATTTTTTTTATTAATTAAATTTTTATTGAAAGTTTTGAATACACACAGATGACAAAAAAAAAGGGGGATGGTTTTGGGGTAGGGCGGGTTGAGGGTATGGGGAGGAATGGGGGTGGGTAGGGGTAAGGGTTGGAGGCGGTGATGAAGGTTGTTTGGTCCGGGCTCTGGGAAGGATAGTAATGGGCAATGGTGATGGGAAAAGATAGAGATAGGGGTAACCCGTTTCCTTCCAAGTTCCTTGTTCATGGGTGCCTCTTGTTTTTTCTCGTACAGTCTCTCTCCTTGTTAAGCTGGACATTTCTTTTTTACAAGTTTTCTTTTTAGGCTCTTTTTCCTTCTTTTTCCAGAGCCGGGTCTTCACAACCCTCCTGATACAAAAGCAATCTGTTGTTTTTAGTTTTTGTCCTTTTAGAAACTCTTTTCCCCTATCCCTCAAAATCTCTCCAGTGTTTGGTGTCCATTGTCCGCTCCTCGTCCCCCAGTGTAGCTGGATCCGTACCCCTCTGCCTTCCTCGGCTTCCTCTCTAACCATTCTCCCTAGGAGATTCGAGGCCTTTTATATCCATCCCCAGGATGCCACATCTCACAGGCCTAAAGTACGCCTCAAGAAAGTAGGGGCAACTTTTCTCTAGGTTTTTCTTTCTTCCTTGCTGGGTTGTTTTTAGTCAGCTTCTCTTCCTATTGAGCTGCGTCCCAGTCTTTTTGCCATCGCTCTTATCTGTATCCGGGGCGGGGCTCTTGGATGTTGCTGCGGCCTCGGGGTTTTTTGCTCTGTTCTCTTTTTTGGGGCGCCGAGGTGTTAGGGCCCTTCGAAGTGAGCCTTGCAGCTTCCAGTGAGACTTCCTCACTATTTTTGGGGTGAGGTCCTCTTTCCCCTGATACTTCCCGCGGCTTTACATTCTCCTTCCCTCTCCTCTCTCCACCCTCACGCTTTGCCGCGTTTTCCCCCTTGACCAGGGGCGCGTCTCCTCCATCATCACAGAAGGTCAGCAGCTCTGGCATTGTGGGGAACGCCTCCTCAGCTGGCTCTGCCCTTGCCCGTTGGGAGTGCGCCCGGACCGCACCCACCTGCCTTTCTTGCCGGGACATCCTGGCATCCATCCTCCGTAGGAGTCCGTCCTGGGCTTCCCCTATTCTTCGCAGCTCTGCGAGGATGTCCCTCAAAGTCACTCCCTCCTCCTCTGCGCCCTCTTCTTGCATCATCCTCTGCTCTTTTGCTCTTGGGGTATTTATTTTTTATTTATTTTATTCTATTCTATTTATTTATTTATTTATTCATTTTGTCGTTCCGGCTGTAAATCTTTGCCTTTGGGGTTGGCTTAGGTCTCCTCAATACTCTGACCTTTCAAGGGGTTCCCTGGGATCTTAGGGGGGCCTATTCTGACTAGTTAGGGCAGGGAAGGTCGATGGCCTTGCCCTCCACTTCCCAACGTTTCGCTCCTCTCTCTTTATTTCAGGCCTTGGGGTACTCTGTTTCCTCTTTGGGGGCCGTTTTTACCTTGCTTAGCCCACTGGCCGATCGTTCCGGCCGGTTGGTCCCCTCCTCAGCTGTTTCCTCCGCACTTCCGGTGTGTGTCCGTCCCCTAATTGTGTTCGGGCGGCTTGTTGCCTTCACTTCCGTCCTCTTTCGCGCCCTTTACTTCTGAGGCAGGAAGAACCTCTCCTCAAGTATGGCCGCCTTCCTCTCCAGGTTGTTGTTTGCCTCCTCTACATTGTTCACGCCGCCATCTTGGATCCCAAATCTCTCCCCCTCCGGTTATCGGGACCTTTCTGATTCGGTCCAGGGAGCTCACGGATGGCCCTTCTTTCTCTTTTTCCTCCTCCCTGGTTGCTTTCGGCCCCTTTTGTCTTCCTGCGCTGTCCTGTCCCTCTTTTCTTTGGGGCTCCCTTTCGTTCAATTGCTTCCCGCTTTCTCTTGGATAGCCTCCCTTTGTTGGGACTGCTTACCGCTCCTTTGGCGTCCACTCTCCCCCGAACTCTGGTTTTCTCTCCCTCTCCCGTTATTGGGGTGGGCCGGGCTGGCAGTAAATGCAGGCTCGTGCCCGCTTCCCGATCCACTGGCCGCTCGCCGGTGTTGAGTCACACCGGGCCCTCTCGGTCTTCCCCTCTTGAGGAGGGGGGGACCTCTGGAGCTCTCGGTGGGATCTCTCCGGCTTCGCTGCCTCTTGGCTGCTTCTTGCAGCCTGAGGTGAGGGCGATTCACCCTCTGGCCTGCGGAATCGGTTGACGAATTGAGGAGCCCTCAAATCGCCCAACCTGCCGCCATCTTTGCCCGACCGGAAGCCTGATGGATTTATTTTAAGTTTGTGGGCGCGGAGCCATTTTGTCACTGCTTCTAGGCCTCGAGTGAAGTTTTCAGGCACCGAAGTTGCGCCAGGCTCCAGTTCCAGTAGGAGCTGGGTGTCATCGGCATATTGGTAGCACCCTAGGCCGAAGCTCCGGGCTATACCAGCCAACGGCCGGACATAGATGTTAAACAACGTTGGTGATAATATGGCGCCTTGGGGCACTCCGCACTCGAGGAGAGATTTCCTAGATGTTTGGCCTAGCCATTCAACTCGCTGACTACGTCCGCGCAGGAAGGAGCTAAGCCAAGCTAAAGCTGTTCCTTGTATCCCTATGGCGGCAAGTTGTCGTATCAGCAGATCATGGTCCACCGTGTCGAATGCGGCGGTAAGGTCCAGCAATACCAGAACTACTGAGCCTCCCTTGTCTAGTTGGCAGCGGATATCGTCCGAGATGGCCACCAGGACGGTCTCGGTCCCGTGCCCGGGGCGGAACCCTGATTGAAAGGGGTCTAAGCCCTCTGATGTCTCAAGGAAGTTTTGTAGCTGGGTTGCTGCCGCTGCGTTCGATCAGCTTACTGAGAAACGGGAGGTTTGAGACGGGACGGTAGTTCGCTGGCATCGCTGGGTCCAGATTGGCTTTTTCAAGAGTAGGCGGACCAGGCTTCTTTCAAGGCATCCGGGAAAATTCCCTGCTCCAGGGAGTGATTTATTATCTGCATCAGGGAATCGAGGCCCCTCTGCGCAGTCCTTAACTAGATGGGATGGGCTAGGGTCCGTGGAGCAGGTAGTTGCCCGTGCTGTGGAGATGATTTTATTAACTGCCTCCAGGTCCAGGGCTTTGAAGTGGTCAAATATCTGGTTAGTTGGTGTATGTAGTTCTTCTACCCTCTCACTCGTATCTTCAGGCACGGATAGCAGGTCTAGCCGAAGAGCGGTGATTTTCTCTATGAAGAATTCCTGGAATTCCTCTGCTGAGATGGCTGGAGTGTCCCTAGTTTTTGGCTGTGGATTGGTGGTGACCAAATCTCGGACAATCCTGAAAAATCTGCGCTGGGCGCGATCTCGCAGCTGTTATTAGGGAGGTGTTGTGAATTTTCTTTGCCTCTTTTGTGGCCCGCTCGTATGTCTTGCGCATGTTTCTGAAGGCTGTTCTTGATGTCTGGCTAGGTTTCCGCCACCAGGCACTCTCCAGTTGTTTCCGTTTGCGCTTCAGTGACCTCAGTTCTTCGGTGAACCACGGAGAGCGGAAACTGCGTGGTCGGAACTATCTTTACGAAGCTTTTAGTAGACTTGTGCATTTGGGGTAAACATTGGACCTGTCTCGTGTCCCAGCTTTCGGTGAGGTCCCCAATCCATTTTTGGGAGTCTCCTGAAATCGGGAGGGCAGATATCTGTTTTTGCTCTGGGGTACCGAAATATCTGTTTTCTATCAGCCCATTGGGAGTGGGGGCTTTCCAGGTTCCCCTTCCCATCATTTTAGACATTTAAGCTGTTTTATTCTAGAAGAGAGATGCTCAGCAGCAGGCAGGTGGGTGTGCTGGGCCTGCATGCTACACACTCACTCTCTCTTTCCAAAGTACAGAGGCAAGTTCTGACTTTCTTATTCTAGAGGAGGTGCTTGGCTGCAGGTAGATGCCTGCGCTGGGTCTGTACACCACACACACACTCTCTCTTTAAAAAGCAAGGAGGCAAGTGCTGACTTTCTTACTCTAGAGCTTGGCTGCAGGCAGGAGGCTGTGCTGGGCCTGAATGCCACACTATCTTTGCAAGCCAAGGAGTCATGGAGTCATGGAGCCCCATGTGCTCACAAAAGCAGAGGGGGGGGGCTGGTGATTGGCTTCTGCTTGCTTTCATGTCAAGGTAGGGGGCCCCTTCCTGTTACATGTTCCTGAATGTGCCAGAGGTAGTACCACAGGTACTAAAGGAAATGAAATTGGCGCACAACACATTCTCTAGAGCATAACAAGAGCCAGGCAACACTGCCACTGCAAGAGTCCCAGATCTCTATCTCATAATCCTCAGACCTGTGGAGCGGAGCCCATGGAGAATCAGGCTTGTGTCCACATCTCTGTTAAATCACTTCCTCCTGCTGCTGCTTGTTCTTGGGGCCCATATAAACACTTATTGCTTGCCCCACACTTCTATTGCCCCATCCTGATTGTGCCACTGCTTCCCAGTAGACTCAAGCTAAAGCATTCCATTGCAGTCTTCACCATATTGATCATACTCTAGCCATAATTTTCCTTTGTGTGATGTTGTTAATTCTGAAATGAACACACATTGCTAATCTCCTTCCTACTCCTAATCGATTCTCTCAACACACCTATCAGGTAGGCAAAGTTGAGAGAGAAAGAGAAGAGGGTGACAGGCTAAGAGCACCTTCTGGGTTCAATGACTCAGAAGGAATTGCAGCCCAAATCCCAAAAGTTTGAGTCCACAATACTCACTCTCTAGATGTAGGTGAACTACAACTCCAAAACTCAGGGTCAATGCCCAAAAACCCCTTCTGGTATTTTCTGTTGGTCATGGGAGTTATGTATGCCAAGTTTGGTTCAATTCCATCATTGGTGAAATTCAGAATGCTCTTTGATTGTAGGTGAACTATAAATCCCAGCAACTAAAACTCCCAAATGACAAAATCAACCCCCAACTCCACCAGTATTCAAATATTGGCATATCAAGTATTTGTGCCAAATTTGGTCCAGTGAATGAAAATACATTCTGCATATCACATATTTACACTACGTCTCATAACAGTAGCAAAATTACAGCTATGAAGTAGCAACAAAAACAAGTTTATGGTTGAGGGCCACTGCAACATGAGGAACTGTATTTTTTTAAAAAAATCTCTTTATTGAATTTTTTTTCCATTTACATAAAAGGGGTTATCCAGCACTTTTCATTGATATTTTTGTAGCATTTTGAAGGTTTTACCAGTGTTATATACCAACGGTAAAACATCTTGTACCAATTTTCCTGGATATCGTATGAATATTAAATATTATTTTTCTAGTCCACATCTTTCCCATTGGAACTGTATTAAGGGGTCGTGGCATTAGGAAGGTTGAGAAACGCTGCCCTGGTTCAGAATTCAGAGTGGCCAATTTCCTCCCTAGATATATGGTGTTTGGAGTCCCAAGACCTTTGTGGGCCCATTCAAAGGGCCATATATTTTCAATCCCTGGATCTAATCCCTGCATCATGCTATCTTTCTAACATAAAAAGGGAAGAAGATACAAGCAATAGAAAAACAGAAGCCTACAATGAGCCCACTGGCTCAATTTCTCTCTCACACACCTCCTTTTGATTGATAAATCTTAGAACAATATCACATTTATTTCTGTCAACCTAGCAGCTTTCTCCTCTGGGAACATGTCCAATTTTCTCTGCAAGCCACTTTGCCATAATGATGTGACAGTTTGATTTCCCTACAGGGTTTTTTTTAAAAAAAAGATTGTATAATTAGGTGCTGTAAATTAACAGGTTTTAAGAAGGAAAACTTGGCTCTAGGAGGGATAAATAGAATAAGTTGTTTCTGGATTTTTTTAAAGGAAGAGTTACAAGGGATGAAGGTAGAACTTCTGGCACATTAATAGATATGTGGACATAGAGGATAGAAAAAGTGCAGAAATGAGAGAGAAGAACTTGCCAATACTTGTATAGGCATACCTTGGTTAACAACCTCCTTGACAATGAAGCTCCTTTCTACAAGGTCTCCTTACTCTTCCTAGCTGGACACTTTTGTGCAGCATCAGCATTAGGAAGGTTGCATACTGCAAGTCACTTCTGGTGTAAGAGAATCAGCTGTCTTCAAAGACGTTGCCCAGGGGACATCTGGATGTGTTATGATCCTGCGGGGAGGCTTCTCTCAAGTCCCCTTGGTGACAATCGTGCCATCACCGCTCAAGCAGGGAACTTTGAAATGGTTGAACAGAAGTTCTCCAAAGCTCTAGGATGCTCTGACCACCTATTATAGGGGAAAGCAGCTGATTCCTAATCCATCTAAAACACAGATGTGTGGTTTTCATCTTAAGAACAGACAAGCATATCGAGTTCTGAGGATTACCTGGGAAGGAATCCTACTAGAGCATTGCAGCACACCAAAATACGTACCTAGGAGTCACTTTGGACTGTGCTTTGACTTACAAGGAGCACTGCTTAACTATCAAGCAAAAAGTGGGTGCTAGAAATAACATTGCACGAAAGCTGACTGGCACAACCTGGGTTCACAACCAGATACAGTGAAGGTATCTGCCTTTGTGCTTTGATTCTCTGCTGCTGAATATGCACTGATTGTGTCATTTGGGAGTTGTTGTTGCTGGAATTTATAGTTAACCTACAATCAGAGAGCATTCTGAACTCCACCAACAATGGAATTGAACCAAACTTGGCACACAAAACTCCCATGCCCAACAGAAAATCCTGGAAGGGTTTGATGGGCATTGACCTTAAGTTTTGGAGTTGTAGTTCACCTACATGCAGGGAGCACTGTCGACTCAATGATTGATCTGGACCAAACTTGTCCCGAATACTCAATATGCCCAAATATGAACACTGGTAGAGTTTGGGGAAAATAGACCTTGACATTTGGGAGTTGTAGTTGCTGGGATTTATAGTTCATCTGCAATCAAATAACATTCTGTTTTTATTTATTCGTTCAGTTGCTTCTGACTCTTCGTGACCTCATGGACCTGCATACGCCAGAGCTCCTTGCCAGCCATCACTGCCCCCAGCTCCTTCAAGGTCAAGCCACTCACTTTAAGGATACCATCCATCCATCTTGCCCTTGGTCAGCCCCTCTTTCTTTTTCCTTCCATTTTTCCCACCACCATTATCTTCTCTAAGCTTTCCTGACTTCTCATGATGTGGTCAAAGTACTTCATCTTTGCCTCTAATACTCTTCCCTCCAACGAGCAGTCGGCCTTTATTTCCTGAAGTGTGGACTGGTTGGATCTTCTTGCGGTTGAAGGAACTCTCCGAATTTTCCTCCAGCACCACAGTTCAAAAGCATCTATCTTCCTTCGCTCAGCCTTCCTTATGGTCCAGCTCTCACATCCATAGGTTAATATGGGGAATACCATTGCTTTAACTATGCGGATTTTTGTTGCCAGTGTGATGTCTCTACTCTTCACTATTTTATTGAGATTGGTCATTGTTCTCCTCCAAGAAGTGAACGTCTTCTGATTTCTTGGCCGCACTGCGTCTGCACTCATCCTTGCACCTAGAAATACAAAGTCTTTCACTGCCTCCACATTTTCTCCCTCTATTTGCCAGTTATCAACCAGTCTTGTTGCCATAATCTTGGTTTTTTTTAATGTTTCACTGCAACCCAGCTTTTGCACTTTCTTCTTTCACCTTGGTTAGAAGGCTCCTCGGTTCCTCCTCGCTTTTGGTGAGCATTCTGAACCCTACCAATGATAGAATTGGGCCAAACATCCCTCACAGAAGCCTCCCTCCCACCTTACACAATCTCCCTCGCCGCACATGTGCACCACGCTGTCATGCGCCAAGTACACCTGCTCTCCCCTCCCAGCTTAGAGTCTCAGAAACAGCCCCCTCCCCTTGGCTGAGAGGCTGGCTGAGTGGCCGGCCAATCACAGCAGAGGAGGGCTTTTGGTAGGAGAGAAGGACAGGCAGAGAGACTTCAGCTTTCTCTGCCAAATGGCTTCCTAAGACCATCAGAAATATATGTTTTCTGATGGTCTTTGGTGACCCTTTGAAACCCCCCTGTGACCCACCCCCCAGATTGTGAAACACTAATCTAGACATTCCTACAAAGTTATTCTGTTCCCTGCAAAAAAGTAGTAAATTCTTTGTTGCATTGCCCCCAGTTTTACAAAGGTCTTGTGCATCTGATTCCAGTGAATGAGGAGGGCTGACTGTATTGCGCCCAGTATTGTTTGAGCCAGGCATGTAGCCCCCTCAATTCTCAGGGTGGTCCATGAGAAAGCCTTACTGGTACATTATTTAAACTGTTATGTGTATTCATATAATGATCTGATCACTATGTTCAATATATCCCATATGCATGGGGGTATTGGGATAATTATACAAAAGGTTTGCTAGGGTAGATCCTCTCTCACTCAGACTCAGCCCCCCCCAAGCTCCCCCCCAAATCAAAATCCTAGCTACGGCCCTGGTTTGAGCATTTTTTTTGTTGTTTTTTTACATATACTGCAATACACTCTGACCAAATAAATAACTGCATCTATGTGGACCAACGGACTAGGATTGTCTCTCTGTGTGATGAGGGAACCTAATGCAATCAATGAATTCAATTTTTGTTTAATGAGCATGGCGCATGAATGCGCGCCATCTCACCCATCAGGAAAGAACCCAGCTGTGCCAGGGACAGCATGCAGCCTTTTTGATCATGCGGAATTAAATAGAGAGGTCTTGGGTTTCCTTTTTAATTTCCTCCTCGCAGCCTCTCTTTCATTTTGGGTGAATTACACACGAGGCAGTGGCAAACAGGCGTCTCATCACACAGCAGACGGCAACATCCTTGGCCTGTCCTAAAGGCTCTTCTTGGCAGATATTTCCATAAGTGATTTGATGACCTGGCAGGGTTTCGGGCTTGGAGGGAGGGAAGGAGAGAGGCAAACCCAAGTGAGAACAACCCCCTTTTGCTTATTTTGGGCTGATGTTTGATAGCGCAGGTTGCTCATGTCCATAAACCATGCTCATTCTAAACCACAATTAAAGGGCATGAGTCACAATATGGTTCATAAAAGGAACACAATTAAACTTTAGCATCCCCAGGAGGTTTCGAGGAAACTAATTAGCTCCAAATGATGGAATCTCATTGGTTATCTCAGGGTGCATCTACAGTGTAGAATGAATGCAGTTTTGACACCACCTAAATGGCCAGGGCCCAATGCTATGGGATTTTTTTGATTGGAGAGGCCCCGGCACTCTTTGGCAGAGAAGGCTAAAACCCTTGTCAAACTACAACTCCTGGGATTCTATCTATATAAATAAAAATGTAATGTCAGTTTGTGGGATTAACATAACTCAAAAACGACGATGAATTGACACCTAATTTGGACACAATACACCTATCAGGCCAATAAGTGACCATCACTCATAAAAACACTGAAAAACACAGCAGAAGAGACTTAAAAAGCCAAAAAAAATGTATTACAACACATGTGCAAAACCACATATATACACAAACACACATATACACATACAAAAGACAAATATACAGACTGGGCCACAGCAACGCATGGCAAGGGACAGCTAGTATATAAATAAAAATATAATGTTTGTTTGTGAGATTAACATAACTCAAAAACCACTGGAAAATTTGACACCAAATTTGGACATAATACACCTATCAGGCCAACGAGTGACCATCACTCATAAAAACACTGAAAAACACAGCAGAAGATACTTTAAAAGAATATAGGGCCTGTGCCAAAGGACCCAAAGAGTATGCAAGCTAAGAGAACCTGCAGCAGTTTGCTTTTGTCTAAAACTACTGGGACAAGCTTTTTCTTTTCCTCTCTGGAGAGTTAACTGAGTGTATATTCGGTTGCTGTGAGTTTTCCAGGCTGCCCGGCCATGTTCCAGAAGCATTCTTTCCTGACGTTTCACCTGCATCTACGGCAGGCATCCTCAGAGGTTGTGAGGTCTATTGGGAAAATAGGAAAACAGGGTTTATTATATATCTATGGAATAATGTCCAGGGTGGGAAAAATAACTCTTGTTTGTTGGAAGTAGGTGTGAATGTAGCAATTGGCAATCTTGAATCGCATTTAATGGCCTAGCATTTTCAAGGTCTGGCTTTTTAGTGCTTGGGGGAATCCTTTGTTGGAAGATGATTAGCTAGCCCTGATTGTTTATTGTCTGGAATTCCCCTGTTTTCTAGTGTTGTTCTTTATTTACTGTTATGATTGTAGAGCTTTTTAAAATATTGTTAGCCAGATTTCATCAGACTACACAGAGAAGCCATTAAAATCCACAAGCATTTGGCAATTTCTTTTTTAAAAATAAATTTTTATTGCTTTTCCACAATTAGAAATACAATTAGAAATTAGAAAGGACTAAACCACAAAAAAGTAAAAATCTGGCTACCAGTATTAAAAAAAACTCCAAAATCAGGACAAAATCATTCAAAATAATGAATAACACTAAAGAAACCAGGGGAATTCCAGACAAGAAACAATCAGGGCCAGCTAATCACCTCCCAACAAACTGGGCTATTTTAAAAGCAGTTGAAAAAACAGAAGGGCAGAGGATTAATCAGTCCCTTCCTAACCTCCAAAGTTCAAGGGCATAAGGTTTGAACCCTGGTTTCCGAGATCCACCATAGGGTTTCTGTAGGTCAGAGATGACTTGAAGAACAGTCAAGTAACTCTGGGCATCTGTTTCGAAAAATATACGAATACTTATAAAGGCGTTGACTGATCAATTCATAATCCATTACATACTCCTTTGTCCTGTCTGTATTCTGTGGAGCACATTAGCATATTAAGTGGCTTGAATTTCAGCTAATATATATTACAATGAAATGTTAATAGCACGACAGGTTATTTCAGGATAAGGTGGTTTTGCATAGTTCTGGTTTAGGGCAGCTCTGAGGAACTGCCAAAAGTGCTGGGAAAATGTCTTAAGCAATTCTCCAAAGTTTGAAATAAAACCTGGAGAGGAGTCATTGGGCCATTCAAATATCTGAATGGCTGTCATATAGAAGGTTCAGATTTGCTATGGTGTCATGGGTGTCATAGTTTCATAAAGTCTTTAGCCTTCTCTGCCAGGTTTCTCTATCATTGTGCCATGGCAGTTAAAATCGTGTCAAAACAGAATTACTTCTATAGTACAGATGCGCCACTGAAGTGGAATCAAAATTATATAGTTGTGTAGTGTGAAAAGGCCCACTGTATTTCCATCTTGCATTACACAGGGAGCTGGAGAGACTCCTTACAATGACATTTCCAACCTCAAAATCATGTGGAATACTGTGTCCAATAATGGGCACCGCAATTGAAGGGAAACATTGACAAGTTGGAATGTGTCCAGAGGAGGGAGACTAAAATGATCAAGGTCTGGAGAACAAGCCCTATGAGGAGCGGCTGAAAGAGCTGGGCATGTTTAGCCTGCAGAAAAGAAGGTGGAGAGGGGACATGATGAGGGCCATGTATCAAGATGTGAGGTGAAGTCATAGGAAGGAGGGAATAAGCTTGTTTTTTTTGCTGCCCTGAAGACTAGGATGAGGAATAATGGCTTCAAACTACAAGAAAGTAGATTCCACTTGAACATGAGGAAGAACTTCCTAACTGTGAGAGTTGTTTAGCAGTGGAACTCTCTGCTCAGGAGTGTGGTGGAGGCTCCTTCTTTGGAGGCTTTTAAGCAGAGGCTGGATGGCCATCTGTCGGGGGTGCTTTGAATGTGATTTTCCTGCTTCTTGGCAGAATGGGGTTGGACTGGATGGCTCACGAGGTCTCTTCCAACTCTATGATTGTGTGATTCTACACCCGTCTTCTGTTGTTATGTACATTTTTCTCCTCTTCCTGGACTGCACCCGAGTTTCTCGAAGATGCTCACTGAAAAGCAACACAAAACCACATTTATAATCTCCGTATTGCCAGTGAAGCTGAAGAAAGTAAACCATTGCTCCAGATTCCCTACCATACCGTTCCCATTTTACTGCAGAACATATTTCCGTGAGCATGGATAATTGCATTAGATGCATTTAGACTACTGTGGCATGCATGAGATACAATTTTTGTTAAACAAAAACCCTACTGTTTAGAAGTCATAAACACAGAAATAGAAAAATTTAGTACAAGAGGACCAATGTGTTTAGTTAATAGACTTAAAAATCGTATTCAATTGCATTTACATGAGAAGCGAGGGATTACAATTAAGTTTGTTAAATTGCCATTTAAATGTAAGTGAAATGCCTCCACGAAAAGCCTTACAGTAATGAAGCTGATCAGTCTTACATATGTTACACCCAACCCATCCTCTTGTCCCTATTTTGAGTTTGAAGAAGGGAGAACAGATAAACAAACAAGCATTTCACCTCTGCCGGAGCCTACCGTATACCATGCAGCTGTGGACAAGTCTACATAGGGACCACCAAACGCAGCAGCATTTCCCAGACATGAATCAAGGAACATGAAAGGCACGACAGACGAACTCAACCAGATAAGTCAGCCATAGCAGACAGGATCCTCCGGTCGTGAAATGGGTTAAATCCTTGTGTCAGCAGGACTGAAGACCGACAGGTTGCAGGTTCGAATCCAGGGAGAGCGCAATGACCTTCCTCTGTCAGCTCCAGCTCCCCATGTGGGGATATGAGAGAAGCCTCCCAAAAATGGCAAAACATCAAACATCCGGGTGTCCCCTGGGCAACATCCTTGCAGACGGCCAATTCTCTCACACCAAAAGCAACTTGCAGTTTCTCAAGTTGCTCCTGACACGAATGAAAAAATGCCCTAGCAGAGCACTTGATGAACCAACCTGGACACAGCATATTATCTGAGAACACAGAAATGCTGGACCACTCTAACAACTACCATGTCAGGCTACACAGAGAAGCCACTGAAATACACATGCATGGCGACAATTTCAACAGTAAGGAAATAACCATGAAAATGGGGAAAAAATCTGTCTACCAGTATTAAAAACTATAAAATCAGGAGAGTAAATAAAGAACAACACTAAAAAAACCCCAGGGGAACTCCAGTCAGGAAACAATCAGGGCAAGCAAACATTTCCCAACAAAGGATGCCCCCAGGCAGGAAGCTGCAAGGTTATTCAATGCTAAACAAGCCAGCCAATGGCAACATTCACACTTGATTCAAACAGACAAGAGTTCTTTCTCTCACCCTGGATATTATTCCACAGACATATAAACCCCACTTGCCTAGTTTCCAACAGACCTCACAACCTCTGATGATGCCTGCTACTGATGTAGGAGAAACATCAGGAGAGAATGCTTCTGGAACATGACCAAACAGCCCGGCAAGCCATACATTGCTTTTGACTAATTAGTCCCAGCACAGAGGCACAGCAAATATTATGGACAGTAAAGGGTCCAACCCTTGAAACCAGTTCAACTACTCAATGCCAGTCACCTTTCAACAAAAAGTATTGTGGCCACTTAATGCCTTCAGATCAGGCAGATTTTGAAAGCAGGAACTGGTTTCAACACTTCCAAACTTACTGTCAGGATAATAGCAGCATAAATAGTAATGGTAAGGCTAACAGGAACCACACTTTCTTAAGGAAGTGAGATTTGGGTCAATAATGCGGTTTTCACTTGAATTTCCTCTAGATTTAGCTTTGTTTTCACCTATTTTTGAAGAATGTCTTCATTCATTGTGCATTGCCGCTAGAGAGGAAGCAGAGTACAAGGAAAGATATATCATTGTAAAAATTTTTGGATCACTGTTTTTACATCCCCTTCCAAAAGTTGATGCCCCCCAAATGTTTGGAATTACAACTCCCAACAGCAAGCAATATGAGGAATAGCTGGAGCTGTAGTTTAACCCAGTGTTTTTCAACCTTTTCTGAGCCTTGACACATTTTTTACATTTACAAAATCCTGGGGCACACCACCAACCAAAATGACACAAAATGACATATAGTTAATATGTTTTTAAATGTATTTATACACTCAGTGTGAAACCTGGGCCTGTTTCGATGAACACAACATATATATGACTTCCTCTCACATATTTATACATGGCTATCATGTCTTCTCTCAGCCTTCTCTTCTTCAGGCTAAACATGCTCAGCTCTTCAAGCCGCTCCTCATAGAGATTGTTCTCCAGACCTTTGTGAATTTTCACCCTGAGTGAAACTTGCTTCCAGTTAACTATGGATGTCATGAAGCTGTTATAAACAGTTCCTGGGAGGGGGGGGGGGCTCTCGAAAAATCCAGTAAAATAGTTTAAAAAACATTTCCATGTGGAGAGGCTCAATTTGTCTCTTGGAAACCAGTGAGGGGGGTGCTAGGAGGGGGGAGAGTGCTAATTTTCCGCGGCACACCTGATGATCGCTCACGGCACACTAGTGTGCCATGGCACACTGGTTGGGAAACACTGGTTTAACCTATCTGAAAGACATCAGCAAGGCTGCTACTTGGCATGCAAACTGGGGCAAGGGTCCGTCTTTTCCTCTTTGGCATAAGAATAGGAACACAGATGGTTCTCTATAAGCAAGCAATTTATAAATTCAGCGCTGCTCATGTAAACACTGTAATTCCATACTGTCAACAGGACTATATAGCTTGCAATTTAAATTTCGACAACACAGAAAGTCTACTTAAAAAGAGAAAAGAAACATATGCCTTCTTACACTTATCGGTTCCTAGTCTTGTACCAATATGCAAAATAATTAAAACAGGAACAAGGGAACATCTCTTCATCATCTCTGCAAGAGGAAACCAAATGTCCTTTTCCAGTGCAGAAAGTAACTGTCATAGCTCAATGCTATGAAATCATGGGGAGTTGAAGTTTTACAAGGTCTTTAGATTTCTCTGCCAAAGAGCTATAAGCTAGAACTTATAGCTTTCAGCCATGGTAGTTAAAATGGTGCCAAACTGTATTAGTTCTGCAGTGCAGATACACCTTTCTACAAAGGCTTAGGCTGAAAATGTCTTTCTCTCAGTTCATCTCTGTGGTCCCTTTGCATATTGTGCAAAAACAGACATGTTTTTCTAAGTTTGCAAGGCAATGGCAATACTCTTCTAAACATATCTTGCCTAGAAAACCCATGCCTTGTTGTCGCCATAAATCGGAAACAAGGCGAAGCACACTGCAAGAAGGAACCTGAAACTGCTTGCCTTGCATATTTTAATGTGTTTCATTTTAGGGTGGCAGTGCGGGACTGAGGCATCTCTCAAAGAGGTCTCAAACATAAAATAGAGAGGCTTGTCTGAAGGTTAATACAGTTTTCTCCTCCTTCCTTGCCACTCCTTGGGATGCCACTTACGTACAGCTTTTGATTAATAAAACCAAGTTTCTTATATAAAGGAGTTTGGGTGCTATGTAAAAGGTGCCCAGTGATTTTTGCAATGCAGCCTGGTCAGACACCGGGAATGTGGCACAGCTGGCTGGGTGTCAGCTGCATAAGATCTCTACTGAGCAGAAGGTCATGAGTTTGAGGCCTGCCCGGGTCGGGGTGAGCTCTCGACCAATTTGTGTAGCTCGTTGTCGACCTTTGCAACCCGAAAGACTGTTGCATCTGTCAAGTAGGAAATTTAGGTACTACTTTGTGCGGAGGCTAACTTTAACTGATTTCTAGAATGTTAAATTGCCTCTATATCTGTCTATATATGTTGTATGTCAGCGGCATCGAATGTTTGCCTGTATATGTGCATTGTGATCCGCCCTGAGTCCCCTGCGGGGTGAGAAGGGCGGAATATAAATGACGTAAATAAATAATAAATAATAAATATTTGCATTCATTTGTTTTTCATTACAGAATCAAAGCATTTCTGAAAACCATCTATCTGCTATATTCACAATCGCCATTTGGCCCGGCTAGCATTGAAGTCCAGAGGGGAAAGCATGCAGCTCTCTGTTATTTGAATTGCAACTCCTCACACCATCATCAAAATTATTCTAATTAATTCATCTTCCGTTTGCCATTCCAATAATTTCTGATATAAAGCTGTGATCCTCTTATTCTTTTTGATTACTATTTTATCCCAAAATTTGTTGTTTTTTGTTCGAATCCTTGTATTTTATCTTTTTTTATAGATCTGATAAATTTGGGCATATTGAAGCCAATTAATAGACTTATCCAATTATTTTAAATGGGCCCAGAATTTTGGACATAATATTCCTCTAAATTTATGGGAAAAATTCTGGAACATACAGTACATCTAAACTACACTTATGCTTATGACCGCAAGGAAAACAGTCTCAAAATGTTCCATAGATGGTATCTTACTCCAGTAAAAATTGCAAAGTATAACTGTAAATGTAACACTTTTACATTTAACTGTAAATGTAACAAAGTGTATCAACTTCTGCAAATGTAGGAAGGAACCAGGCAACCTTTTCAACATATGGTGGAACTGTAAAAAAGTTTTAAAATATTGGGGAAAAATCAATAGAGAAACACAAAAAGCTCTAGATATAAAATTTGACCTAAAACCAGATATCTACTTCTAGGACGGATTGATTTTAAGGTGGAAAATAATAAAGAAAAACGTTTTGGATGACCCTAGCGAAAAAATGGAAGCAAGAAGAGACACTGAAAATGCTCAATTGGAGAACAACAATCTTTGAAATTATGAAAATGCATTGTCTTACTCAAGCTTTAGCACAAAACGCTAACAGGAAAAGAATGGACTGGACTTTGATTATAGACTATATAAAGAATTGTAATACTGATTGGATGATTAATATAGATTTATAAACCCAGGGGCGATATGAAAATAAGTTCGGTAATTGCCGAATAATAAAGGGGACAAGACTCTCATCACTCAAGGGATTCTGAAAGGGATGGAAGTACTCATGTTTGTCAGTTAGGTATCTCCTTCCTTCCTTCCTTCCTTCCTTCCTTCCTTCCTTCCTCCTTTCCTTCCTTCCTTCCTTCCTTCCTTCCTTCCTTCCTTCCTCACCTTCTTTGATTATCTTTCTTCTTCTTATTTTCTTCTTAAATTTTGAAACGTTTGATGTCATTAGATTTTATACTTTATGTGATGTTTTAAACTTGATATTTCAATAAAAAAATCTTTTAAAAATTATATACTTTGCACATTTCAGGACTCAAGACAGCTTTTAAAAAGTTAAAACAGATGCAGCTTTAAAAAAAATCAGATAATACATATATTAAAATATATAATTGTAAAATTATTTAAAATATTTAAAAATATTGTTGAAAATGGCAACCTTCTCAAGCTTCCACTAGTTATTTGTCATGTATAATTCAGATTACTTACTGTATTGTATGTGTGTGTATTGGTTTGCAATTTTATCTAATCTCTTTGTTGTGGGAGGGGCTGCAGACCATGTGATCGGAATTGAGCATGTTCAGGACTCTGACTCCATTTTGCCTTTAGATTTCAGTAAGAACAGTTCAGTTTTAGACCTCAATGCAGGAACTATATACTTAGACTCCTAGAACAGAGAGATGCTTGGGACTATGGACTGTTGTTATGAAGAAGCAACGAAAATAATTTTATGGTTTGGGGTCACCACATGAAGAACTGTATTAAGGGGTCGTGGTGTTAAGAAGATTGAGAAACACTGGTTTAGGGCATTTAGGTCAGGAGTCTAGCAGATACAATTTCCATTTTTCTCCCTTATAGGCCACTAGCTGTACCCGGCACGCGTTGCTGTGCCCTATTTTGGAGATGCGAGGAAGTCTGAGTATGTAAGTTGTTGTTGTTGGGGTCATGGCTGTGTTGTTGTGGGTTGTTTTGGTGGGTGGGATGTTGGAGTCCTGTGGAGTTGTTGTTATGTGGTGTTGCTGGCGTTCTGCATAGCTTGTGGATATGCAATGTTTTTTGTCTTTCCATCTGCTGTGTTGATGTAGAGGTTGATGCGTGTGTGGGTGGGATACTTTGGAAGTGAGTGGAGGTACTTGAAATCCCATTATCCATGGTGTGTCCTCCTCTAATCTGCAGTCGGATGGAGTGTGGGTCATGGGGTGCATTGTTTGCCAAGTTTGGTCTTTATCGGTCTTGGTTCTTGGACACAGTAGTCTGTTGGGAATGATGGGTTTTGAAGTACTACAAATCCCATTATCCATGGAGGTACTTCAAGTCCCATAATACATGGTCCACCCTCCTCCAAACTAGTATAATGTAGCGTGGGTCATAGGTGCTCTGTGTGCCAAGGTAGGTTACTGTAAATTCAGGCCATACACAGTGTCCCATGAGCTGAGGCCTAGTCAAGAACAGCAAGTTAATGAAGCCTTACTGTCAATTCAGGTCATACACAATGTCCAGTGAGCTGAGAGCTAGTTGGGAGAATCAAGTTAATGAAGCCTTACTGTCAATTCAGAGCGTAAACAGCATTCCATTAAGTGAAGCCTAGTCAGGGAAATTAAGTTAATGAAGCCTTACTGTCAATTTTGGGCGTGGTCTGTGATTTGTAGGGGTGTAAATTTTGTGCCTCAGCCCTTTGCCTTATCCTCCTCTGACAGTTTATTATGGGTCAGAATGTTCATGTTGGCTGGCCAGTACAGGAGTTATGCAAATCCGCCCTTATTGGCAGCCAATCATGTTGTCAGAATGTAGAGGCTGGGAGAGTCGTTGGCAGCCTTGGAGGATGCTGAAAAATGTAGGTTTTTTTAACTCGTTGTTTTGGGGGCCTTTTAGGTTTTTTGGGGGAAAGTTTCTTTGCTACAAACGTACCTTGTCTGAGGCCTATTTCTGTTGGCAAGTTTGGTGTCTCTGTGTTGTAAGGTTTCTCTGTTTGGGACGGTCTTTCCATGACGACTCTTCCTTTATATATATAGATTGCATAGGCTGTTGGGATGGAGGGGGAGTCACTGCATGGTATGTGTTTAGGATGCAAGTGTAGTACCCTATAGGCTGGCTCTACACCAGGCATAGGTAAACTTTGGCCCTCCAGGTGTTTAGGACTCCAACTCCCACCATTCCTAACAGCCTCAGGCCCCCTCCCCCCCCTCAGCTGCTGTTTGGCACCACTTTTCCTGCCATGTCTGAATAATATGGAATCCTGGAGTTTGTAGGCTGGGCATTTTGTCAAGGGGTCCAAAGTGGTGCAGAACTGCATTAATTCGACAGTCTAGATCATGGGTGCGCTTTAGGTAGATTGCGATTTACTGGTAGATCGTGTAGGGCGTCCTGGTAGATCGCAGGCAGGGCGGGAGGAAGGCTCAGTCCCGCCACACAGGCTCCCAACGCCACCCAGGTGCAGAAGGAGGTTGGACTGGATGGCCCTTGGAGGTCTCCTTGTATTCTAGGAACCTATTATTATTATCAGAGGCTGAATGGCCATCTGTGAGGAATGCTTTGATTGTGTTTTTCCCCTATGGCAGAAGGAGGTTGGACTGGATGGCCCTTGGAGGTCTCCTTCTACTCTAGGAACCTATTGTTGTTGTTGTTGTTGTTATTATTATTATTATTAGCAGAATGAATGAATATTATCATCATCATTATTATGAATAAATTCAGGGGCTTATTATACTCACATTTAGTTGAATTCAGTCTTAAAATATATTATATGGCTCTCACTGAAATAAATTTCCAAATATTTTGCTTTTATGGCTCTCTGAGTCGTGGGTAGGTAGATCATTTTGACTTGGTTGTTTTATAAGTAGCTGGCATGCTGAAAAAGTGTGAGCACCCCTGGTCTAGATGCACCCTTAGCTACCCATTAGCTATCCAAAGGCACTGGGGCTAAAAAGGGGTCCCTTTTGCCTCCTATTTCCGGGTCCCTAGAAGGGCAGCATGCAACCCAGTGGGCCTGGAGGATGCATCTTCCTCTTGCTGCAAAGGCTTTTTGCTGCTGCTGCCTCAAGCCAACAGGGCTGGATCAGCTGCTGGGGGCCGTGACGTCACGGAGCCTCCTGCCAGCACAACGTTCCATTGAGGCGAGCGGGGAGCGCGTGCTCTGCAGAGCACATGGGCAGCAAAGCAGCCAGGCAGCAAGCAAGCAAGCAACTCCATTGCTCCCCTGCGCTTTCTCCTCGCTGCAGGACCCAGGCCTTGGAAGCCTTTTCTACATCCCTCTCCACCTTGTATTTTTAATGGATCTATATTATTATTATTTTTGCAACCGACCGCAACTTGGATGTTTATGGAGAATCTCCCCCCCCCCCCCCTCTTTCCGGCCTTGTTGGAGGGGATGATGGTTGGTAAGTTGGAAAAGCTTGTCTTGCAATGGAGGATTGGTGGTGGTCCCGGTGCTGGTGGGGGTGGGGGTTAGGCCTCCAAAGATGATGCCCTGTGGGGGAAGGGAAGCGCGTGCGCCTCTTCTCTCTCTGTGTGTAATTTTCCACTTCTGATCTTTGCATTTTGGGGGGGGAGGGGTTGCAAACCGGATAATTTGGGGGGTGGGGGTGGGTGTCTTTGGAGTTGGTTCGAAGTTTGCAGGTGGCCTTTGCAGGGCCTTCGTCTGTGTGTTTTCCGTGGCTTTCTCCATGGCTCTTGGCCCCCAAACCTTGTTTATTTCTGTCCACTTTCCTTCCAAGAAATTATAATAAGTGATGCCAAACTGCATTCATTCTACAGCCTAGATTTAACTTTATAGGTCCTGGCATGCATAAATGCCATTTTTTAAAAAAAAAAAAGTATGCATGCCAGGACCTGTTTATATATATCTCTATATATATATATATATATATATATATCTATCTGTCTCTGTCTGTGTCTCTCTGTGTGTGTGTGTGTAATTTTTGAATGCAAGCCATATTATATGTATGTATATGTATGTATATATAGATGTGTGCGCGCGCGTGCATGCATGTATATATAAATATAAATTCATAAATTTTATATTGTGTGTTGATATAGGCCATATATATATATTTTATATATAATTATAAGTATGATATTATATAATTTTTTTGCATCCATGCCAGAACCATCTCTCTCTCTCTCTCTCTCTCTCTCTCTATATATATATATATATATATATGCATCCATGCATTCCAGAACCTATAAAGTTAAATTTACACTGTAGAAATAATGCAGTTTGGCATTACTTTTAACTGCCATGAGTCTGTGGACCTGCCATTTTAAGGGTACATCTTCACTGTATAATTAAAGCAGTTTGACACTGCTTTAACTGCCACCTCTCAATGCTGTGGAATCTTGGGAGTTGTATTATTATTATTGTTGTTATTGTTATTGTTATTATGTTTCTTCTTGTAGATAGAAAAAGTAGGGTATAAATAAACATAATAATTGGGTTGTTGTGGGTTTTCCGGGCTGTATGTCCATGTTCCAGAAGCATTCTCTCCTGACGTTTCGTCTGCATCTGTGGCAGGCATCCTCAGAGGTTGTGAGGTCTGTTGGAAACTAGGAAAGTAGGGTTTCCAACAGACCTCACACCCTCATAGGATGCCTGCCATAGATACAGGTGAAACGTCAGGAGGGAATGCTTCTGGAACATGGCCATACAGCCTAGAAAACCCGCCGCAACCCAGTGATTCCAGCCATGAAAGCCTTCGACAATACATTAAACATAAGAATAAGGACAAATGATTTCTATAAATTAAATTGCAAAGACTTTGGCACAAGCCAGTCAAGGTGGTCCCAGTGGTGATTGGCACACTGGGTGCAGTGCCTAAAGACCTTGGCCTGCACTTAAAAACTATCGGCATTGACAAAATTGCCACCTGTCAGCTGCAAAAGGCCTCCCTACTTGGATCTGCACGCATTATTCGCTGATACATCACACAGTCCTAGATACTTGGGCAGTGTCCGACATGCAATTTAATCCAATAGCCAGCATAGTGATCTTGTTTGCTGTGTACTCATCTTTTTGGGTTTCAAATAATAATAATATGTTAATAATAATAATACATCACACAGTCCTAGATGCTTGGAAAGTGTTCAGCTTGTGATATTGTGATACGAAATTCAGCATATAGATTTCGTTTGCTGTGACATGCTGTGGTTTTGTGTCAATAATAATAATAATAATAATTACAGATTTATAAGGTCTTTAGCCTTCCCTGCCAAAGTGTGCCAGCTCCCATGATTCCACAGCATCGACCCATATTGTGGTGTCAAACTGCATTAATTTTAAAGTGTAGATGTGCCCTAGGCCTCTTTACTGCTCTTCCCTTCTTCCTCCTTGGACCTGAATCATATCAACTCAGGTCTTCAAATTGAAAGGTCAAGTGCGCTTGTCTGGTATTTGTGATTTCTAAGGCCCCTTGAAACCATCCAGGCTCTGATGTCAGGGAGCCAAAAGTAAGAAAACATAGACATCCCCTCCTCAAGAAAAGAACCAAGAAATGGGGAAAAAAAACAAAAACACTGCAAACATATAGAAGTTGAGCATCTCTTATCCAGAATTCCAAAATCCTCCAAAATCCAAAATTATTCACATGGGCAGCTAAGGTGATGATGTCGCCTATGTTTTCTGATGGTTCGGCGTACACACATTTTATTTCATGTACAAAACTATTTGCAATAGCGCATTTAAAATTGTATAAGGTATGCACGAAACATAAATAGTTTTTGTAGTGAGATGTAGGCCTCATTTCCAAGATACCTCGTTATGTACATACATAATATACACCAATCCAGGTATTAAAAATCCAGAATGCTTCTGGTACCAAGCAGTTTGGGTAAGAGATGCTCAATCTGTTTATGCTTTTTTTCAGGAGCAAGCCTTATTCAGTTCTATATTAACTTGGATAGGATTTACTAAAAAGTTTTTTAAATGGCTTATTTTATTGTATTCTGAGTTTTAGTGGGTTACGATCCAGATCCTTGCCTGCAAGAAAGCATAGTCAAGGACAATATGAGTACAATGTAACTTAGGGGCTGTATATTATTACTATTACTATTATTTGTTACATAACAAGATTAGTACACAGCTAACAAGATCACTGTGCTGGCTTTTGTATTTCATCACATGTCGGACACTTCCCAA